>OY978020.1:14434622-15024622 GCA_963854515.1 Pandemis heparana
TGATCGATCCATTTTACAATGCGTAAATAAATGATCCACGAAGGAAATTGTTAAAAGGCACATTTTTCTGTTGTAAACAGGCTTTCAAGGATCCTAACCTAAAGGGTGTTAACGGGGATCTATTAAAAAGGGTTCCGCTATGTGTCCATCATCTATTGCGGTAGTTTTTTATTTATTGCACTTGTACTTAGTCTTAATGTATGTGATGAGTTTGTGTCGTAAATACTATAGTACTTAATGTAGTGATGTGACAAGTTTTTCTCGTATTAATGGAACAATACGAATACGGACCTTAATAATAGTTAAATAAAAAAAAACCCACGCATTGATCCAGTAATCATACGAAAATATAATAAATAAAATTTTATCCAAAAAATACCTTACGTCATTTTGGAAAAGAGCTGAATACTCTTCTAACTGCTGGACCGATTTATACCAAACATGGCTAAGAACCACGGCAAAAATACTGGCTTTCGAATGAAGAAAACCTTCCTATTCACATAAAAAAAAAAAACCGCACCAACATCGGTTCATGAGCGCCACGATGCCACGGACAAACACAAGACACGTTTACTGTGTTCCACTGAAAAACAGCGTTGCGGTCTGCCGCAACATTATACTGAGTGGGGCCCATTTTACACCATATCGGTACTATTCTTAAGTATATTGTATTTTTCATATTTTAAATCTACGTGTATGGAATGTGTGTAAATAAATGTTTTTCTTTCTTTCTTTATAGATTTTGACGTCAAACTTACCTATAACACCCCTCTTTTCATCGGGGGTTAAAAATACAGCAATACAGAATCTACTTCACACTGTGTCCTAAATATGTCCATCCTATATCATAAAGATCCAACTAACAATACTACGGAAGGACAATAGAGTAATTAGGACAGCAAAGGACGAGTAGGACAATAAGGACAAAGAGCCTGGATACAGGACAAAGAGGCGATTTGTGCGGCGCCCGGTTAGCCTCCGTTTTTAGACTGTGTTACTGTTAAACTAGTAGTTTGTTGAACGACCATTTTCCTTATTTTCCCCCAATTTAGATGTTTTTATTATTATTGTTTTCTGTCAAGTTGTCCCGCCATCGACTTCTTGGTCTGCCTCGTTGAGGACCATTCTCCGGTATCCACCAAGTGGCTGAGTGAGCAGACCTTCCCAGCCCAGTCCCATTTGAGCTTAGCAGTCTTTTTCCTAAAGTCAGGCTATGCTTGTTTTTTATACTACGCTGATGAGCAAAAGTAACGTGTCACGTCCCATAATATTATGTAAATTTGTATGAGAAGTACATACATACATACCGTCACGCCTCTTTCCCACAGGGGTAGGCAGATACTACTTTGTTCCACTTGCTACGATTCTGACATATTCTTTCGCTTGATCCACATTCATCAATTTCTTCGTACATGCTCGTCGGTTTCGAGTACAGTACTCTTGACCTGACCTTTTTCAAAACGTCCCCAATTTGATCACGGAACGTCCGTATAAGAAATGACCCGCTATTTTTGCTCTTCAGTTTAGTTAAGTATTTAGGTAGGATTAACTTATGTTAAATGTAAGTCTGCAAAGCCGACTATGCATAAATACCTCAGTATTTTAAAACTGCTACCAACAAAAATGGCTTAAGGCGTCTCATTCAGTCTCGTTGCAAAGCAATCTACATAGACTTTAGCATTTAATGTTCCATCTCGGGGACCATTAGCTTACAACTGGTATTCACTGTTTCAAACAACCGTTGTTTTGTAGTTTCAATGGTAATCGAATACTCTTTGTTGAAAATTATTTTCAAATAAGACAAAGACATGACTGTACTGCGATTACACTGTAGTCTTTAGCTAATTAATTTTATTCTATCTCATAGTTTTCATTTCAGGGTGAAAATCTTAGGAATCATTTATTATAGGCGATCGATCACTATTTTGATTCCCCTTTCCATCTATACGCCCACAATCATGCTAAACCTGGCCTTTAGGACTTGTTGCACGTTACGTTGCGTCACGTTGCGTACGTTACGTTGTTACGTGTGTGTTTGTTGTTGTTGTGTGTTGTGTTGCGTGTAAAGACGTGAGTTGAGAATATTAACTAAACAGATTTTATAATATGGCGAGCGACATTAGCGACATTCCGTGAACACTTTGTATCATATGCCTACCCCTAAGGGAATGACGGTGTATGTTTTCATCGATTTAAGTAACGTAGAAGACACAGCGGCCGTAACGCTACATGGAATCACCCATTTAACTGTCAGGTAACATTATATTTTACCCGATTTCAGTGTGGCAAGCAGCATGCATTGCTTTTCCCACACCGTATTAACCCGCAGGGTGGGGACGGGCCGCGTTTTGTTTACTGTCATTAATTATTATAATTAACTGCCTTGTCTTTGACAGGGATAATTATTTGTGAAATAATTAGAATTAGGTTTAGGTTTGTCAAAGGGTTGTTTAACTACCTGTAGTGTTTTGTACGTTAAATCCTATGTTTCCCTGCTAAAGTTTGTGAGTATCAGCAACCCGGCTAGCACAGAGTGATAGGGTAGTCTATCACGCGTGCGACGCAACTCTCGCGCACTCGTGTTAGACGTGCAGGAAGATGTATGCTGTAGGAAATCGAAATCAAAATGCAAATAAAATACACAGGTCACTATTGCAGATGTTTATTGTTGAGGCATAGCCGACATGTTTCGAGGCAATAGATGGTGCTTTATCAAGGCTCACCTTGGAGCTTACTCGAGGGGATAGTCAACCGTGTCCCACGTTAGATCGGTTTCAAAGATTGCGATAAAAATGAAATTGCAATCAAAATCAAATTAAATTGCAATTGAAATCAAAATTGGAATCAAAAACAATATATATTATCTTTCTATTTCTCTCTTAAATGGTACCAACTTGGGAATGTATATCGTATGGTTCTGTACAGAATGGAATGTTTATGAGTCGTGAAATAACTGCGGACGGATCTAAACCGAGTCCCCTATAAACACAACGGCTGGGACCAGACGAGAACAGATGCTTTAAATTTAAAGTTTCCAGTTCAAGGAATTTTCCAGATTGAAACACCTTTAGAGATTAAAGATTCAAATTTAAAATCACCCACCCATATGGCGCCGTGCACGTTGAACATCAACCAATGACTGTATGGAAACATGTTGCCAACAGATTGAAGAACATTCACGGGTCAGTCAAACTCCCTGACCTACTGCTGGAATATTCCAGAACGATTCAAAGAGATCTTTTACTACGTGTGTTACAAAAACACTTTATTTATTTTGTTGTCTCTCTGTAATTCTCTGGCTATGTTCGCCGTTACGTCGCCTCGTATTTTATCTCCGAATAGGAAAAGGACTTACATTAGAATGTGATTAATACTTTTTATATCTCTTTTTATTGGTCTCTCACTTGACAATGCCAATTTGGCGGATAAAGACCATTTGGTTATAAAAAAGGATATTTTAAGGCTGTAATTTTTACGATAGATTTTCGAACAAAACTCTAACTAACGGGTCCTTTGTCTCATCAACGGTTAGGTACACATAGGTACTTAATGCAAAAATATTGGACTTTCTCTGTGCTTTTTACTCTTTAGCTAATTTTACAAAAATAGGGTTGCAAGCAGTGCAGTATATATTTTTTTATTATTTCGGTAAATCACAGGTGTCATTATCACTGTTATAGTTTGGCAATGGACTCTTTCATTATCACCGTTGAATTACCCCGAAGGTGTGCTTAGGGTGCGGCCAAACCGCCGCGTATACGCAGTGACGTGTCGTATGCGTCACGTTTTCTCACCGTTTCTTCATACATTTTGTTGTGATTCCGTTTTTTAAGCGGCGGTGTGGTCGCACCCTTATACCTATGCATGTATCATCATGAAGTTTTTTTTCTTTAGCGAGAAGCTCGTGACAAAATGTCAAATGCGATTTCGCAATAAATTCCGGAAAACTCAGAGGCACGAGCCCGAGTTTGAACTCACGACCCTCTGCTTGAGAGGTCATTAGGTCCAACCACTAAGCTACCAAACTTAATTGTTTTGTTGTTACTTTTGCAATTATGTCTTTCCTTGTCTCTGGTCTGAGATTGAGACAAAGTTTAGACTAATCCAGGAATTGACCAGCGCAACATTATCAACCCTGCTCTTGTGATCTTTATTACATCCACCGACCGTTTACTATCGCGTAATTCCACTGTACAGCTTTGTTGGTCGAAGTAATTACCAAGTTGACACGCTAGATTGTACAGCCGTAGGTCCAAGGAATAAAGATTAAAATTGTGTGTTTGGAGGTAACGTGGCTGTTGGTATCAGCTCGGTGCATTTAAGGGCAGTACGTATACAATTTGCATTGCTAATTCCTTGATTCAATATTATCGTCATGCTGCCGTAAAGCCAGAGAGGTGTTTTTAAATATTTATTAATTAAAGTTGTTCATTGAAATATTTTACGGGCGTAAAATACTGTTTTATTATCGCATCGATACGTGTTAATTATGTTCTTAAATCTCTTTTGTTTACTCTTCGATCGTAATATACATAGAGTCGCTAGTGAGTTTTGTTATTAAAATTTCAGTGACGTAAAGCGATTCTAATACCCACAGTGACTGTTTCGTCGTGTTAGGGGAAAAACCAAATAACAAGCTCAAAAAAAGTAATTACAAAGTACTTAATCATCATCATCATCAGCCTGAAGACGACAACTTTTGAAAAAAGGTCTAATAATGTCCTAAAATACTACCTAATGTCAAAAGCAAAATCGACATAAAAAAATTCGAGATAGTTATTTGGTTTTGCATCTAACACGACGTTTTTTGTATTTGCAAGTCGTTTTCCATCGTATTTCCGTACCTCAAACCACGGCACAAACAGTAACGCCTGAATTACAAATACCGCATCTCCGCGATGGACGGCCGCCCTATCTAGGTGGATTGTTTACGGGCCGTCATCCATCAATCAGCGATGACGGCCGAGGTCGGCATCATCCTGCCTTTATTTATCACTGTGTTCTTGTTTGCGTAGGCAACTTGTCCAAGGTTTTGGATCTCTTAATGCCTTGTGTTGGCAGTTTTGTTTCGTTGCGGAGTTCATTCCGCAACGATGTTGTTTTGTTTTGTTAAGGAATTATTTTGATGGTTATTGATTACAATGAGTAACTTTTTGGGTTGAGTGTGTCATGTCGGTCACGACTTCAAACAAGCAGGTTAATTGGATTGTCAAAAGTCAAAAGTCAAAAGTTTATTTTGTAAATAGGCGCTTTTACATGTCTTTTTGTCTTGAATCTACCAGCGCATTCGGAAAGACCATCATTGCCAAGAAGAATGCGCCGCAAGAAACTTGGTAGAAACTCATTTTTTCAAAATAAAATAGGTTTACAATTAGTACCTATTTAAATTCTACTTAACTTACCTATAATATGTTATTGTATGTTTGTTACCGTAAAACTTTGTCTTTTGTAAACTGATATTGGTCTAGTTTTTAACCCGATGCAAAAAGATGTTATAGGTTTGACATCGATGTTTGTGTGTATATACATCTGTTTGTGGCATTTCAGCTCTCAAAGGAATAGACCGATTCGGATGCAGTTTTTTCTTTAGAAAGCTCGTGTTTTTAACGGCAGTTCTAAGTTATTTTGGTGATACGGAAACTGGCTTTCGAATGAAAAAAACCGCATCCAAATCAGGCCATCAGTTTGAGAGTTACGACACCACAGACTAGACGCACATACATCGAAGTCAAACTTATAACATTTTTGAGCCAGAGGTTAAAAGTAACCTCCTATTTTATGGTTATTTGGATCGAAGTTTTCTACTACTTACCTACTTACTTCTTTGTCCTTTTACTGTGCCATGTACTTGTTATCATTTTCAACTAAGGAAACTATAGTATAGGCTATAGGTCTATTTTCACTCATTGTATCATGGTTATTTATGTACCTATACGACTGTTTGTTTCTTAATAAAAAAAAAAAAAGAAGTTAACTCCAGCGCGAAGCATTTAGTTCTCATTAACATATTCCAACACTCCAGTTTTATGGAAATAGTTGTCGAGTGCCGAACAATTAACTCGTTCTCAAACTTACTACAAATTATAAGTGTAACAAGTTGGAAATTGTACTTAGTTGACAGTTTTTAACCACGCTCAAATCATATCAAAGTATAGATGGACCGATTAAATAAGTTCTCGCCCGCGCGGTACAGGGGCGCGGGGTAGGACGACAAAGGGGGCCGAGAGGTGCGGGCGGGTAGTGTGCCTGTCGCGCGGTCAGTGGGCTTGCACTGGGCGGAGCGCGTCGCGATAACCACGTGACTTTCGCTACGCCGTGGCGTAGCTATCAGTTCATGGCCGGCATTTACCCAGCAATTACACATAGGTACATACATACAGTGTAAGTTAATAAAAAGCTTGTAAAAAGCTAATGAGCTATACAACGATTATGCCTGCTGCCTTTTTACTTTGCGAAGTGAATCTACAATAATTAATACTTCAAAAGTAGTTTTTCAAATTCCGTCTATTAATTTTTTTAGTTTTATAATAACATAGATATAATTAACAAATATTTTCTCACTTTACTCTTAGCGGTATCCGGTTAGTTAACATTAATTGCCCTTATCGAATATATTCAGAACGGGACGTGACAACCCTAGCGCTACACGTGTCGCGAGTGAACGAATACGAGCTATACGTTAAACAGTGACGCATGAAGTAGGCACATTTCTCATGCCTAAACGCCGTTTTCATTAGGGAGTGAAATTTCTGTACTTTAGTACTATTATTTATTCTGTGGCCCGGTCTCTCAGCCCCGCGGTCGTCCCACCCCGCGCCCCCGCACCGCGCAGGTGAGGACTCATTTAAGCGATCGGTCTACAGTTAACTATCATGCTGCTCCCTTGGACTGGGAGCAAAGAAAAGCATAGAATGTACCAGTTGCTACTCTTCCCGCGCAGATGGTAAAAGGCCATCGAGGGAATGAGCGAATCTTAGGAATCGTGTTATAGGCGATGCTAGCCAACTCATCACTTTTCTACCACGCCCACAATCATGATAAAGTGGCCTTTGTCTTGTTACCTTAAGGTCTGTTTACTCTGTAACGGATAAACACGTGATGTATGTTTTTAGTTATTATTCGTCGTTTTGCGAATACACTTTAGAAAATATTGGTTCTTATGCGTGTAAGGGATACTTACCTACCCCCTTTTTCATAAACGCTCTAAGGCTTCTGCTAACTTAGTAATCGTATGTCCTTACCTGTGAATGGTAAATGTCAACGTGACATAAGGACAAACGTTTGCTAAGTTAGCAGAAGCCTACAGAGCATTTACGAATAAATAAAAAAAATATGACGCGACAAATTAAATAAGTAGGTACACCAATTGACCCAGTCCCAAACTAAGCAGAGCTAAGTGGGTTAGGCGTGGACTTTGGGTACTTTTCTATTTTCTTCTCAAAACTCGAAACATTCAGGTAAATACTTCAAATAGCTAACAAGTCCCGTGCCTCTAAAGCCAGCATAAATACATAAAGCGTTAATTCATGAACATTTTCAAACAGCCTGGTTTTATTTCCGGTTTGTGGGCGCTATATTATTCATTGCGCCACATTTTCCTTAGTTGTTTTTGTGTTAAGACGGAAATGTTTATTTAAATAGTAATTTCAAGTGTTTTGGAACGTAATGTAGAAAAACTTGGGCATTTCACTTAGCGAGCTTTGTAAAATTTGCCCTCACTCAAGCTCAATTCAAACAGTATTATACATACATACCTACATATCGTTACGCCTCTTTCCCACCGAAAAATCTATACTGTAAGAGTTTTCAATGATTCACGGTTACGTTCATTCGAAATATTATATCATAGACGGGATGATGTACGGGATTGAATAAAGGTAAGTAATCGTGTTTCCTATCCCGTCTGTAATATTTAGAATCTATACTGTAATAACATTAAACTACAGATTTTACCTCCTACCACAGACAAGAAAGTACTTACATAAATCACGTCAACCTTACGGGGTAGACAGGGCCTAGTATGATTGGTTGTAATAATGCATGCTGGTCACTTTCCTACTGCTTCTGAACCCATATTAACCCATCTTAGAGTTATGTGTAGATTATAGTAGGTAATCTGTATACAACTGTACATAATTAGGCCTTAAAATTCGTGTGATCTTATTTTGAAACTCGCCAAGGCTCGTTTCATAATAAGGTTATACTGGGCTTTGAGAACCAGGTAGCGGAAGTGGAAAGGGGATCGCGCAGGCTTGGGTGGCGTTCGGTGCCAATAAGCAGATTCTACGTGACAAAATATCCCTGGATCTCAAAGTTAAAGTCTTCAAGCACGGGCTCACCTACGGTACAGAGACCACAAAAGCACAAAAGCACAAGAGTCGCGCAGAGGGGTATGGAGTGGAGAGAGTGATGCTCGGGATCACCCTTCGTGACCGGAAACGTAACGAATGGATCCAAAATAAGACCAAGGTGAAAGACGTCATGGCTGTCATAGCAAGGAAAAAGTGGACATGGGCAGGACACATTGCGAGAATGAAAGAGAGTCGCTGGACCACCCCAGCGCTGGATGGACGACATTCGACGGCACGGAGGTCGAGCGAGACTGGATGAGACGGGCAAAAGATCGCCAAGAGTGGAAGAAGAGGGAAGAGGCCTACATCCAAGATTGGATCACCAAAAGGCTAGTATGGCAACAGCACATTGTTTGTTTTGTTCGGTTTGGTCATAGGTAAGGCCCCTCATTATGTAAGGGTTGCATATAATACTATACCCACGAGCAAAAACAACGGGACACTTAAAAAATAAATAAAATAAATAAATTGTCACAAAACACTGACTTCACACAACTTACTACTTACTTACTTTGTCACTTCATATAACTTTGCATGGAAAGCGAGCCTTCCGAGCGAGATTTTTGCAAGTGAGTACATTATTTCCTTTTTTCATCTCTTACGATATTGTCATAATTTTAATTACAACAAACCGGATAACTCACGTATAAAAGCCGAAGGAATGCTCCGACAAATTGTTTCGGATTATTCCGTAGTCCTTCATCAGAGAGCGCTCGCCCCGGCGACAGCGAAACGAACCGAACACACAATAGAACCGAATAGTCCGAAACAATTGTCGGAGCATTCATTCGACTTTTATACGTGAGTTTATCCGGTTTGTCGTAATTATGTGTGAGTATCACGGTAGTTTCATGTTGATATTGTCATAATTATTTTGTTAAGAGCCGTGATAAAGAATGCATACTATTATTCGGTATACTTGGAAAACACCCTATTCTAATCCCACGCCGGTCGGATGCCATCAATTATTTTAGCTAATCATTAACAACCCTAATAGCCTCCCCGTGGATTTGTTAGTGGCCATAAATTAATTCGTATTGGTTTATTTGGTCCCCAATTGATAACAATTAGTTAAGCCCTTGACCGAAGAATAATCCATTGTTTTGACTATTAAAATTATAATTGTAAACGACTCTGACAATTAGAACACAGAAAATCTAACCCAGGGGCCTTACCATGACGTCCTAACTCCGACTCGGTTCAAGTTTTAGCTGTCACTTTTAGTATGAATTTGAGAGCGAGCGAACCAAAACTGAATCGCATTAAGACGTCATGGTAAGGCCCCTGCTCCTCTTGTTGCTAGCCGCATCGCCTATAACATGTACCAGTACATTATTGATTTTTACGTCACCCTTGGCCGTAATTGGGATTTTACGCCCGCTTCGCGGACAGAAAATCTCACTTCCTGGCCGAAGCAAGACGTAAAACTTTATACAAACCACGGGCGGTAATTCGTAAAGCCCCAGATCGCATATTTATACCCCTCACCTTCGGTTCGGGCCACAAACACCTGCGATCTGGGACAGTTACGAATTCACCGCCCTAGGTCTGTAATGTACTATTGTTTGCTCCCAGACCAGCATGTCAGATTCTACACACATTAAAATATTCGTAACAAGTAACATCTAACTAATATTATAAATGCGAAAGTATGGATGGATGGATGTTTGTTTGTTACTCAATCACGCCAGAACGGCCCAACGGATCTGGATGAAATTCGGCACACAGATAAAGAAAAGTCTGGAATAGCACATAGGCTACTTTTTATCCCGAAAAATTGCGTAGTTCCCGCGGGATAGCGATAAACAAACTCTTTGCAGACGAAGTCGCTGGCAACAGCTAGTAATTAATAAAATATGAAAATGAATAAACCGGCCAAGTGCGAGTCGGACTCGCGCACCGAGGGTTCCGTTACATTATCTATAAATATCTAGAAACCAGTGTAAGCAGAGCCCTGCTCCAAAGTAAAATGTACGCAGTGTGGGGTCACTTTATATTGGTCACTGATATATACAGACATACATACATATTTACGGTTTTCGCAATGATTCCTATGTTTGTGCTATAAGACTTACCTTCATGCTAAATTTCATGATTCTGCGTTCACGGGAAGTACCCTGTAGGTTTTGAATCCCTTGCGAGTTTCGAAAATTTGCGGCGTAAACGGCTGTATCTTTTGATTGCGTTGGCTTCGAAGTTTGATTTTTTCACAGCTCCAATGGGCAGTAGACCTGAGTATTCGATATAAATTTCAGCTGGATACCTGCACGCGTTCCTGAGAAAAATGGTCTTGACAGACGGACGGACGGACGGACGGACAACAAAGTGATCCTATAAGGGTTCCGTTTTTTCCTTTTAAGGTACGAAACCCTAAAAAAACACGCTTTAATTAACCGTCGCTCGTTCTGTCTTAATTAACCATAAAAACAACAGAACGCACACATTAAAACCCCTTTATCCATCGTCGGTTAAAAAGGGAATGCCATGTTTCATAATGAATGCCTTCCTACGTCAGAGATGACAAACAACCCTTAATTGAATTAATAGGCTGGTCCTGTGGGATTATCCCTGTTTATAAAGCAGCTACTGATTTAAAAATATAAGCTGGATTTTGGGATGTTTGCTAACTGCTATGCGTGGGAAGGATTGCGTTTTATTAATAACTAGCTGTTGCCAGCGACTTCGTCTGCAAAGAATTCGTTTATCGCTATCCCGCGGGAACTACGCAATTTTCCGGGATAAAAAGTAGCCTATGTGCTATTCCAGACTTTTCTCTATCTACGTGCCGAATTTCATCCAGATCCGTTGGGCCGTTCTGGTGTGATTGAGTAACAAACAAACATCCATCCATCCATCTATCCATCCATCCATACTTTCGCATTTATAATATTAGTTAGATTAGACTAGCGACCCGCCCCGGCTTCGCACGGTATATTATGCATGTATTATACATATAAACCTCTCTCTTGATTCATTCTATCTATTAAAAAAACCGCATCAAAATCCGTTGCGTAGTTTTAAAGATTTATGCATCCCTATGGATAGGGACATAGGGACAGAGAAAGCGACTTTGTTTTATACTATGTAGTGATAGTGACTAGCTGTTGCCCGCGACTTCGTCTGCATAGAATTCGTTTATCGCTATTCCGCGGGAACTACGCAATTTTCCGGGATAAAAGTAGCCTATGTGTTATTTCAGACCATAATCTATCATTGTTCCAAATTTCATCCAGATCCGTTAAGACGTTCTGGCGTGAAAGAGTACCTAACAAACATCCATACATCCTCACAAACTTTCGCATTTATAATATTAATAATATTTGTAATAATATTACTTTACATGCCTACTTAAAAAAGGTATTTAGCATTATTGTATTGCGGTATTGTCGAAGAGAAAAAATAATAATAATGAAAATTTTGAGTTTAGCATTATCTGGACTCACACAATGACATTATTATTTTGAACATCTAAATGGACATAATGTTATATTATTACATTTCATTTAATTTAGTAGGATCTATGTGTTACCAGCGGGTTCTCCCGCGTTATATTTTTTTCTTCTCAATTTCAATTATTTTCTCACCGTTCAAACCTTCCCTAGGCTTCCACAAATATTTCTAAAGCAAAATTAGTCAATTTTTTCCAGCTGTTCTTGAATTTAGCTAGACAAACGAAAAGCAAATCATTTTTGTATTACACCAAAATGATTTAACTTAATATTATGACTATTCATATTACGCAAAACGATATTGGAGATTAATTCACTCGTTCCGGAATCGGACCCTTGTCGCAATAAGCCATCACTGCTATTCCCACTGAAATCCTTTTGATATTTAGGGTGGAAAGGTTCTACTAAAACAGCATGATACAATAGGGCAAACATTTAAATATCATCGTTTACAATCGAACGTACAGTCAGCATAAAAGCCGGGCACCACTTCGGTCTCGTAAAATTGTCGGTGTCCGGTACACTTTTAACGTTGGTTGGCATCAATGCGATCTGGTTTAAAATAGAAGGGTTCCGCAGGAAAAGTATTTTAAAAATTTCCTTTAGCATTTACCTGTGAACAGCTATATACCGACCGCTAAAATGAGTACTCGGCGGCGCGGTGCAGGGGCGCGGGGTGGGACGACCGCGGGGACCAAGTAAGGTGCGGGCGACACATGGTAGACAGAGCCTAATTAGGTAACAAAAGCTACAGGGGCCTTACCATGACGTCCTAATTCCGACGCAGTTCAAGTATATTAGCTGTCACTTTTAGTATGAATCTGACAGCGAGAGAACCTAAACTGAAACGCATTAAAAAACGGTGACGTTACGGAATCGCAACAAAATGTATGAAGAAACGGTGAGAAAACGTGATGCATATGACACGTTACTGCGTTTACGCGGCGGTTTGGTCGCACCCTAAGACGTCATGGTACGGCCCCTGGCCACGTTTAGCAAGATTGTAGGCGTATAGGTGGACAGTGGAATCAATATAGTGAAGGGTTGCTAGCCGCATTGCCCATAACATGACTCCTATCATTTTTGCCCATTCCCTCGACGGCCTTTTACCATCTGCGCGGGAAGAGAAGCAACTTGTACATTCTATGTTTTTTCTTTGCTATATACCAGACCAGTATGGAAGTAGATTCACTAAAATGACTTCCTATGGACCCCTAACTATCGTGGTCCTGTAAAAAAGTGCAAAAAGCGGCATAGTCGAGAATTTGAGTGATATTTCAGCCAGGCTTGTTCCGGACGTTGAAATCTGCTCGTACAGTCGCCCGCGCAAGTTGTACAACGCTCAGCTTTTATCAAAGGGAGCTTTTATAATGTTAGGTACATACCTACATACACTCAGCGGCATATTTAGCGGAACACAAAAAAAGCATAGGTAACTATACTCAGCGGCACATTTAGCGGAACACAAAAAAAGTGTAGGTAACTAACTATACTCAGCGGC
This sequence comes from Pandemis heparana, assembly GCA_963854515.1. Classification (NCBI taxonomy): domain Eukaryota; kingdom Metazoa; phylum Arthropoda; class Insecta; order Lepidoptera; family Tortricidae; genus Pandemis; species Pandemis heparana. The sequence goes on from OY978020.1 coordinate 14,447,924, forward strand.
ACATTTAGCGGAACACAAAAAAAGTGTAGGTAACTATACTCAGCGGTACATTTAGCGGAACACAAAAAAAGTGCAGGTAACTATACTCAGCGGCACATTTAGCGGAACACAAAAAAGTGTAGGTAACCATACTCAGCGGCACATTTAGCGGAACACAAAAAAAGTGTAGGTAACTATACTCAGCGGAACACAAAAAAAGCATAGGTAACTATACTCAGCGGCACATTTAGCGGAACACAAAAAAGTGTAGGTAACTATACTCAGCGGCACATTTAGCGGAACACAAAAAAAGTGTAGGTAACTATACTCAGCGGCACATTTAGCGGAACACAAAAAAAGTGCAGGTAACTATACTCAGCGGCACATTTAGCGGAACAAAAAAGTGTAGGTAACTATACTCAGCGGCACATTTAGTGGAACACAAAAAAAGTGTAGGTAACTATACTCAGCGGCACATTTAGCGGAACACAAAAAAAGTGTAGGTAACTATACTCAGCGGCACATTTAGCGGAACACAAAAAAAGTGTAGGTAACTATACTCAGCGGCACATTTAGCGGAACACAAAAAAAGCATAGGTAACTATACAAAGCGGCACATTTAGCGGAACACAAAAAAGTGTAGGTAACTATACTCAGCGGCACATTTAGCGGAACACAAAAAAAGTGTAGTTAACTATACTCAGCGGCACATTTAGCGGAACACAAAAAAAGTGTAGGTAACTATACTCAGCGGCACATTTAGCGGAACACAAAAAAAGTGTAGGTAACTATACTCAGCGGCACATTTAGCGGAACACAAATAAGTTAGCAAAACGCATACACCTAATGCTTGGCCAGAAAAATAATAGTTACCTACACTTTTTTGTATTCCGCTAAATATGCCGCTGTGTATACATTCCGTCACGCCTCTTTCCCACAGGGGTAGGCAGAGACTACTTTGTTCCACTTGCTACGATCCTGACACACCTCTTTCGCTTCATCCACATTCACCAATCTCTTCACACATGATTTGGTTTCGGATACTCTTGACGAGGCCTTTTTTCAAAGCGTCCCCAATTTGGTCACGGAACGTCCGTTTAGTCCTTCCCCTCCTAACGCACCCACATATTTCCACTTGGGGTGATCTGTATGTTTTAAACACACGGAACCATCGAGAGAAAGGGCGGAAATCTTAGGAATCATGTCATAGGCGATGCTAGCAACCCATCACTATTTTAATTCCTTTTTCCACTACGTCCACAATCATGCTAAACGTGTACTAGGTCTTTACCTTAGTCTCTGTCTACGCCGCAAGGGATAAAGACGTGATTTGTGTATCAATAACAAACCCAATCTGCATAACCACACATTAGAGTCAGCACTGCTCGCAATCATCTCAATAACTCTCCTGAACTACAAAATAACGACTCGCTAAGCCCACTTTTTGCTGCCATCAATTCCGGCCCTTATCCGTTAGTGTAAACCACTCCTTCCCTAAGGGCGCGTTTACGGCGCTTGTTGTTCACGTAATGGCGGATTCTTGAGCTTAGCTGTCTTCGTAAACGCACCCTTACTTTGATAAAGGAAATTGAACCGTGTAGAGGGGAGTCAGAGGTGGATTTTGAATGGGTTTTATGGGTAGATTTATTAGATAGAGATTTTAGAGATATGATAGTTTATTTTAAGGTGTTCGATTTATTTGGTGGTTTATTATAATGGAAATGGTGTTTTTATGTAAAGTTAGAACACACTCCTTCATTCCCACCATGAAGGGCTACGAACAGATGAATTGAGCTACAAATATTACATTATTATATTAATATCTGTAATGAATTTGATTGATGATGACTGATTTGACGACCGGATTGCTTAAGGTTAGTGACCCTGACTATGAAGCTAGAGGTTCCGGGTTCGAATCCCGGTAAGGGCAAACATTAATGTATACATACATACATACATACATATCGTCACGCCTTAATACATGATGAATACAAATGTTTGTGCCCGAGTCATGGATGTTGTATGTATTTATCTACATTATGTAATTATGTTTATGCGTTGCCTGGTACCCATTAGTACAAACTTTGCTTAGTTTGGGACTGGGTTATTTGGTGTCATTTGTTCCTTAAAAATAAACTGCCTATTTCCGCGGGGGACACGTTGTAGAAGTGCCATTCACTAAGATGCGTGGATTTATTAAAATCAACCTTTAACGATTACATTATTAAAAGAACCACGGTGGGCATTAACGGGAATGGCACCTTCTATTCAAGACAGGGATGTTGCGAATATCCGCATATGCATCCGCAATTGCAAACCTCCGAATCAATTTAGACATGCGCATCCACAATAGGCGGAATATGCGGAGTTGTATCCGGATGAAAATGTCGCACTAGTTACTGCAAGAAATAAAATAAATAAATAAATATCATGGGATAAATTACACCAATTGACCCAGTCCCAAACTAAGCAAAGGTTGTACCTAATATGGGTACTAGACAACGGATAAAAATACTTATTATAATTTAGATAAATACGCACAACATCCATGACTCGGGCACAAACATTCGTAATCATCACACAAATTGGATGTCTGCCCCTACTAGGATTCGAACCCGAGACTTATAGCTTCATAGTCAGGGTCACTAACCACTAGGCTATTCGGTCGTTTAAAGAAAGAAATTTGGTGGGACAGGCGATTGGCGCAAGCCGTCCAACGAGCTCATTGACTAACAGGAGCGAAGTGTGTGTATCATTTGTTTACAGTAAATTAAACATAACGTGCTTAGCTGCACCAAAATAATTCTAATAATCTTGTACAAAATCAAAATCAAAATGCATTTGCATCCGCTGAAATGTGAAATGAAATGTGAAATGGTCTGCATCCACAACATGTTTCGTCAATACGCAAATATACCAATACGCACATAAACCATACGCCTGCAATCACGTTAAACGTAGCTTTTAGGTAACAGCTAACAAAGATACAACACAACTCGAACGAACGTGTGCAAAACGTAAATTTTCACAAAGCGAAGCATTAAAAAAAGCTCAATATCAAAAAGGTTAAGGAATTACTCTCCCGTAAAAAGCTTAAGTGCATTCCTCACTAGCAAAGCTACGAAAGCCCCTTGAACATAACGCCGCGGAACGAAAGCTCTGGAAGCTTTTATATTCATAATTGAATTACGCCTTTCTTTTTAGCTTTTAAAGGGTTCGGAGATATATTGTAGCTTTTGAGTTTAATAAGAGTTTTTGCTTTTCAATTTTTTATTATAAGTGTAGCAGACCATGGAATTGAAAAGAGTGTAATGATTTTGTCGTATGTCATGCCTCGTTAGTAAGTATATTTGTGTAAAACTTTGCAAGATATAATGCGCCAAAAATCATGCTAAGCGTAGCCTATTACACTTGGCTCTGTCTACCACGTAATAGATAAAGACGTGATTTAAGTATGACTGTATGTATGTATTTCCGAATTAATCGAAATTAATTTTGAGAAGCTGTTGTACACTGAATTAGTATCGTTCTTAATTATGCATGTCTAGAGCAAGTTTTAAATTAAACCTTAGTAGTTAGGAGTTTAACTGGAACATTGCTTGGACTTAACCGGGATCACGCCAAACTCGAAACTGCGATCATCTGCAAAATATAAGCATTTAATTACGACTGGTTGAGTTTAATTAAATGTCCGACAGATGGTAGGAACAGTGCCGCTCTTTTAAACAGTATGAATTTTTAATTTACATCGACGATCGGATAGCTTGGGTGTTATAGAACCTGACTATGAATTTGTGCATCTGAGGCAATTGAAGAAGTCTTGGGTTTGATAGCTAGCAGTAAATGCGTTACGTAACCACTAAACTAACTGGAAGAGATCCCTTAAAGGGCTAAGATCGCCTCTGTACGTCTGCTTATTTTGTTACCTGTAAAACTTTCGTGTTTTTTCTACAATAAAGAGTTATACGTACTGTTAAATGAGTAAAAGTACTGATCACCGGTATTCAAGAAATTAATATATTCTATTATTTCCAAGATAATTAACAATACAACGCCATTTTCTAATACGACCATCGCGGGAAGAGACCACGCAGGAATCTCTGTCTGTGTCAAACCACAGACTGCATTAGGCTACAAGGCAACTTTCAGAAATCAGGCTAACTGGGGCCTTACCAAGACGTCTTTATTAAGACTCAGTTCAGGTTTTAGCTGTCATTTTTAGTATGGATCTGATAGCGAGCGAACCTAAACTGAATCGCATTAAGAGGCTGACAACACCTAATTTTGTTGAAATTGATGTTATTTAAACACTTTTTTAAGAAAGACTGCACACAAAAAAAATACAAAAAAAATATAATGTTAATTTTCATCATATTTTAAACACGCTAGTCGGGCTCGATACATAATTGAACAAAATCGGCTCGATAGAAAATAATTGCAAAGATTGGTCTTAAAATCATCATTAAACGGTTCTATGTCTTTATTTTTTCGACGTATGGGTCTGCAATTAAAAACATCAAGTCAACATATTCATACCTAAACGGCTAACGAGTCATATTTCACAGATCTGATAATCCATACTTTTGTTTATTTCTTATGATTTGTGTCTTATTTGCAAGACTTTAGGCGCGCGCCAAGCACGTGAACCGTATGTGTGAAGAGTGGCGCTGCTCCATGTCATTTGCTGTTGACAGCGCCTTAAGACGTCATGGTTATCCCCCAGTACATAACATAACCTCAATTGTCAAACTGTTCAAACATGGCCGCTGTGACCCGTCTCGACTGCCGTGGCCTAGGGCTGGGTATCCGATGCTAGCACTTGCAATAATACAGGGAAGTCAGCCACCGAAATTGAAGTGATCTCAGAAGTTCCCACTGTTATTGGAAGGCTGTGCTGTTTTACTACAAGACGCAGAAGTTTCTAGTTTTCTTTGAGTTGGGCCTGAATTCGTAGTTTTGGATTTCGAGAACTACTAGAGAGTTAGGATTCTGGTATTACAATGTGCAATGTAATTTGTCCACGTTCTGATACAAAAAAATGTATTTCCTAACGGTAATGAAAACAAAATCCAAAAAGTAAGGCTATGGCTGGGAATCGAACCCGGATCCCCGTCAATCGTACTGGCCGCTTGCAAAAAATAACGTACGTATTATCTATATTGACATACCTCTAACAATGTGCTGATGCCCTAGCACTTTTGCTCCACGACTCAACAAAAAACACTTCAAAAATCGAACGCGATTCATTCGTATTTCAAAGTAAGCTCTTAGAGGATCTGATTTGGATCTGATATTCTGGTACTTAAACTCTCCCTCTGTCTTACGTTTGACGCGAGTTTAACATTTTTTACCCATCCCAAAAAGTGTTCAACGCCTTTATAGAAGTTTTCACTTCAAAAAATAAATTGAGTTTTTGAATCAATTTTTTTTTGTCATAAATGGAAAGATCATATATAAGTTTTGTAAGAAAAGTATTTTTAGTTTTTTTTTATTCGCTATAATTAACGAGTTATACCGATTTGAAAATTGATCGTCGAGTACCGCACCGAAAACACACCGACAGTTCCCGAACAAGGCCGAGCCGCGTGTGACGTCACAATGTTAGTTTCCACTCGTAGTTAGTATGCAGGTGATACCGTTTTTTGACTTTAATCTACTCTATTCTGTTATTATCCTACTATTATTATAAAATGCTATTGTTTGTGAGAGCGTATTGGTTTGTGACTCTTTCACGCTAAAACGGCTAAACAGATTTCGATTAAATTTGGCATACACGAACTTTATAATTTATAATCTGGATTTACGTACCGGCTATAGTAGGTGTCATTCACGATGGATGCCATCCACCGTGGTTCTTATTAATTTGTAGTTAAAGGTTAATTTTAATACATCTACGAGTCTTTGTGGATGGCACTGTCTATACTCGTACTTCTATCATGCTTCTATCCCAAAATCCCAACTTTCTTTTTAAAACCATAAAATTAGATGAGAATAGTGATGAGTACACTTTGGTAATAACTATTTATATGAATAAGTAAATAAGTCGTGGGATTTCAGCAGAAAATCCCGTTGATTTTATCCCAGGGGAATTTTATAAGAAAACCCGGAATTACGAGCACAAAGATGGCGGATGACATTTTGACACTATGACACTAAAATATTGATGGGTGTCGTTTTTGAGTAATTTGGTGCTTCTGAGCCTGATTTTGACATAGTTTTTTAGATTCAAGATGGCTGATGACATTTTGACACTATGACACTAAAAATGTTTATGGGTGTCGTTTTCGAGTAATTTTGTGGCTCTGAGCCAGATTTTGACATACTTTTTTGAATCCAAGATGGTGGATGACATTTTGACACTTTGACACTAAAAATGTTTATGGGTGTCGTTTTCGAGTAATTTAGTGGCTCTGAGCCCGATTTCGGCATAATTTTTTGGATCCAAGATGGCGGATGACATTTTGACACTTATGACACTAAAAATGTTTATGGGTGTCGTTTTCGAGTAATTTGGTGGTTCTCAGCCCGGTTTTGGCATAACTTTTTGGATCCAAGATGGCGGATGACATTTTGACATTACTGACACAAAAAACACAAAAAAGTGTAAAATGTTACTCGAAAACGACCCCCATAAACATTTTTAGTGTCAAAATGTCATCCGCCATCTTGAATCCAAAAAAGTATGTCAAAATCAGGCTCAGAAGCACCAAATTACTCAAAAACGACACCCATAAACATTTTTAGTGTCATAAGTGTCAAAATGTCATCCGCCATCTTGGATCCAAACAATTATGCCAAAATCGGGCTCAGAGCCACTAAATTACTCGAAAACGACACCCATAAACATTTTTAGTGTCAAAGTGTCAAAATGTCATCCACCATCTTGGATTTAAAAAATTATGCCAAAATCGGGCTGTTTTACTCTCCTCACCCGGAACACATCAGCGCAAGCATTGCTGCTTGGCGGCAGGATTACTAAGATGCTGAGTACAGTCGACGTCAAAGATATATCTTTACACTTTAGTGCCTTGTCGCTCCAAGCACTTTGACAACTTCATATGAAACTTCAAACATATAGTTACAACGACGAGGCACTAAAGTGTAAAGTAAAGATATCTTTGACGTTGACCGTACATACCTAGCGATCCGGACGTACCTACCTAGAACAAGGTTAGGCTCTTACACCCGCAAAAATTCCCATTGAATATACTCGTATAGTTAATACAATCCCACGGGACTATAAAAAAACTAGGGATACCTATCAACCACAAAATCTAGCCATTAAAATTTACGTAACTACGGTCGAAGAAACTGAATCACGTAACCTACCTAATAGGTACAATTTAGCAATAATATCTCTGGCAGGGTGTATGTTAAAATTCCACAGTAGTAGGTAAGCGATTCAGTATCTTTCACTGTACTTAGGTACTTTATTGTGAAATCTCAGGTCCAGTAAAATCAATCCAGTTCACATAAATCAGAAACATTATCAGGATTAAGCTTTTATTACCTACCTACACATGACTAAAACAAAAATTTACTTACTATAAGGTAATACGCGTGCTCGTTTGCCACCTTATTTCATAAAAAAAACTTCAGCAGATATTTTTTGTATTAAATTTCGGATATTTTTAGTGAAATCAACCGTTAACCCAGTACTGTCGTGAAATTGCTTTAACATTGTGACGTCACAGCCATGGCAACCAATCGTGGCCCGTTCCCGGTCAAGTGGTCATATTTCAAATTTCATCAATTTTGAATTGCTTATAATTAATTTAAAAAAATTATTTTAAGAATTCTTTGAATTAGATATTATATAATAAGCCATAAAGTTTTAAAAAACATAAAAAAAATCGATATTTTTTTTAAATTCAAAGACTCAATTGTTGAATTCATAGGTAACGAAGATTGCAGATGCTTTGCCAACATAAAAGGCTAAGAAGGAATACCTCAAGTGCCAGTAATTTCAAGGAACACAGTGCGGGCAATGCTGCTTGGCGGCAGGATTAGCAAGTAAGATGGTGGCAGTGATCCGGACGGACTTTACACGAGCTGTCAAAAAAGTAATTAAACAGCATCTATAAAAAACCATTCGAAATCAATTTCATTTTAATAAAAGATTTTAATCTTCCATACATAGACCGCCAAATGACAATCCGTGTTGCCAGCATCGAAATTTATTTTCCCCGCCCAAAAACAATACAGAAGGCCCCTAAAAATTGGGACAAAAATAATCTGCGTACAAAAACGAGTGAAAAACATAACAAACAAATTAGAAATGTTAAAACAGTGTGGCCGTTGTGCGGGAGTGGACAGCCCTTACAATGAATTTAGAAATACTTAGTACAAATACTATAGTTTAAATACTAGGTAACAGAAAAATGCGTTTCAGGTTTTATAATCTTCCTAGCTTCTGCCCGCGACTTCGTCCGCGTAGAAATAGACTTACATTTAGACAGCTCTGACCTTTCGCATGTTTATCGCTATCCCGCGGAACCTATACAATTTCCCGGGATAAAAAGTAGCCTATGTGTTAATCTAGCTATCTCTTTTCCAAATTTACTCCAAATCCATCCAGCAATTTCAGCGTGAAGAAGGAACAAACATACACACTCACATCGTCACGTCCATCCATCCTCACAAACTTTCGCATTTATAATATTAGTAGGATATCTACTATCGAAATGAATCAAGCATTTTACTTTTTGATTTTTATAGTTATTTTTACTGTTTTAAGTACCCGTTAGAAATTAAGTTTCTAAACGACACTGAAAATTAGAACACATTAGAATTGGATTCGTAATTCGGATTTTTCTGTTTTCTAATTTTCAGTGTCAATTAGATTATTTTTATCTAATCTGTTTTTGTGAATTGTGTTTTTTCTTTAATATTACTATACCAAAGCATTTAATTGTTTACTTGAGCCGGAACAGGTATTTTACCGTCCCAAAATACCTGTTCCAAGTATTTATACTTCCCACCCCTCTCAAAGCTCAAATTAATATGCCGCTGCCGTAAACAGGGATGGCATTACTCAAATACTTGCGCCGACTGACGCGCAGTTAATCCTAACACATTTTACACTGTTCCCGAATTATTCCGGAATTATTTTTAGGCCATTCCTCGGAATTAAATCAGGCGTGACACTTTGGGTTTGAAATTTAACGTTTTCTGTCCGGCACGCACATATGCGTTTTGGTGGACTTCGTATAGAGTCACTGTAATTTTGGGTTAATTAAGATTTAGATTAGAATTATTTATTCATCAACAAAAATTACATTATATAAAAACATGCATGTCACAAATATAAGCATTTCTGTTGAGATCGTCAAAACTTAATAATAATAAGAGTATAATAAATTATAAACAATAAAATAAAATACAATGTCAACAAATAAGTTGTGCAAAAATATGTCAATTTTATAACTGTAATAACATTTGAATTATTGAGATAGGTTTTAATATGCCCACATTCAAATAAAAAAGAATAAGTAATTCTGTGTCAAATTGATTGTTATTGGTTGTTGTGTTGGAATGTCACTTCTATTTTGTATTCCTTCTTATACAGTTGCTTTGATACAATAAACGGTGTTTAAACAAACCAAAGTTTTTCTCACGTTGAGATAGCTGTCCCCACAATGGTTATGGGCCCAGGAAGGACAAACTGAGGATTTGTGGATATTCAGGATATTGAAAATTGAAATATCGAAATTTCAACCGTGAAAATTGAACAACTCGCGCAAGATAACTATAAGACGTGGAAAATCCAAGTGGAAGCGATTCTTATAAAGAACGATGCCTGGGGCTATGTGAATGGCAACCTCGTAAGACCAGCAGAACCAGCTACGGCCATCGAATGGGAAAAAGGTGACGCGAAGGCAAAGTCAGACCTAGTCCTATCGATCAGTCCGAGTGAACTGAGGCACCTGCGAGGATGCAAAACATCGCGAGAAGTATGGTTGAAACTTGAAAGCATACATGCATCAAAAGGACCTGCGAAAAAGGCGACATTGTTGAAAGAATTATTGCTTCATAAAATGTTGGATGGTGATGACATTAGAGAACATGTCATGAAATTTTTTGATGTCAGATGTAAATTAGCTGACATGGGAATAGAAATGAATGACGATTTAATTTCAGTCATGCTGCTGTACAGTTTATCATCTAGTTTCGAGAACTTTAGATGTGCTATAGAGTCTAGAGATTCGTTGCCGGATCCAGAAACGCTCAAGATAAAGATTTTGGAAGAAGGAAGTTCCCGACATCAAAAAGAAAATGTAGATAAAGCATTTCTTGTAAAAGGGAAGAAATCTTTTAAACCAAAGAGTGGTACAGTTGAAGCGGATTCGAAATTCAAATACAAATGTTTTAAATGTCATCAGCACGGTCATAGGGCTTCTGAATGTAACATGAAGAAAAATAAGAGTCAATGCCAAGAAACTTCTAAGTTCGTATCAGCAAATAGTACTGCCAGTGATATTTGTGATTCCGTTTTTATAACTTTTAATTGTTTTTCAGATGATAAGGCTGCAAGCAACGAGAGTGGAGATTGGATCATTGATAGTGGGTGTACGTCACACTTGTGTAACGACGCGAGTAAATTTGGTGATACGATGTTACCCATGTCGTTAAAGCTGAATTTGGCAACAAATATAAGTACAAACGTACGAGGCAAAGGTACTGTAAGATTGTTTACATGTAATAATGGTTCTAAAACTGTGGTCCAATTGCCCAATACACTTTATGTTCCGGATTTGCGATGTAACCTGATTTCTGTAGCAAAAATTACGGATCAAGGCTATAGTGTCACGTTTGAAGATAGAGTAGCTAGTGTGAAAGATATCCATGGTGACACTAAGCTTATCGCAAATCGTAAAAGTAATTTATATTACGTTAGGGAACATCATCGTGAAACAGTATCGGTGATTTCGGGAAGAGAGATCGATTTGTGGTTGTGGCATGAACGGTTAGGGCATTTGAATGCAAAAGATCTTGTTAAACTTTTAAATAAATCTGGCATGGATGTCAAGATGTCAGATGCTTTAAAGTTGTACGATTGCAATGTTTGTATGAGTGGGAAAATGAGTGCCTTACCATTTTCGAGATCAGAAGGTCCCTGTGATGAGAAACTAAAGATAATTTATTCAGATGTTGTTGGACCGATGCAACATGAAGCCATAAGTGGCGCGAAATATTTTGTCACATTCATCGACGACCATACAAGATGGTGTGAAGTATATTTATTAAGCAAGAAAAGTGAAGTTTTTAATGTATTTAAAATATACAAAAATTATGTCGAGAATCTGACCGGTAAGAAAATTAAATATCTTCAGACAGATGGAGGTGGCGAATATTGTAACCGTGATTTCGACGAGTTCTTGAAGAATGAAGGCATATCACGAAGATTGATCTGCCCTCGAACCCCAGAACAAAACGGAATTGCAGAAAGAAAAAATCGTACATTAGTGGAAATGGCGAGATGCATGCTCATTTCGTCGGGACTTTCGTCAGGTTTCTGGGCTGATGCTGTCGTGACGGCATGCCACGTCAGAAATCGATGTCCAACACGGAGTCTTGGAGGAGACATACCTTTTGAGAGATGGTTCGAGCGACCTGTTAAGATAAATTATTTACAGAGGTTCGGATCGAAGGTGCACGTATTGGATAAAGAACAGAGTAAAGATAAGTTTGCTCCACGTAGTACTGAAGGTATCTTTGTGGGATATCCAAGAGATCGAAAGGGTTACAGAATATGGTTGCCACAGCAACGGAAGATAATAATGTCACGAGACGTCAAATTTCACGGAGTGAAGAGTGAAAGAAATGAAGATAATAGCTTGAAGATAGATCCCTTTGTGGTGAAAGCGGAAGAACTGGATACCAACGTGAATCGGTCGAATACAGTTGAAATAGAATTTCATTCAAAACAGACAGATGGGCATATCCATCAGTCAATTCCAGAACCCGAGATCGTCGCAGAGCCATCACATCATGATCATCAGGAAGGCGATGTTCACGATGATGAAAGGGGGGGAATGAAGAGAGGTCCAGGTCGACCACGAATAGAGAGAGGTCATATTGGACGCCCAAGAAAAATTTACCGAATGGTACCAGACGTACCACCGGAGTCAACTACAACCATAGAAGATAGTAGTGAATCCATGGAAGAATTTACAGACTGTCAAGACTTTGCTGGAGTCGCGGAAGTGACAATAAAGCAAGCCTTGTCAGGCAGTGAAAGTAAAGGATGGAAGGATGCTATTTTATCGGAAGTAAGGAGCCTAGTGAAGAATGACACGTGGGAAGTAGTTAACAAACCCATGAACCGTGATGTCGTAGGCTGCCGCTATGTTTTAACAACCAAGCTGAATGTCGATAAAACTGAGAAGAAAAAGGCGAGACTTGTAGCGAGAGGCTTTAGCCAGCGATATGGTATAGATTATCATAATACCTTCGCTCCTGTCGTCAGGCTTGATACAGTAAGACTGTTAGCTGCACTTGCAGTTGAGCTGGACCTAGAGATTCATCAGTTGGATATTAATACCATACTTGAATGGTCTGTTAGAAGAAACTATATATATGAAGGTGCCAGAACTTTTAGAAGAATGTTTAGTAAAGTTAATAGAGACAGAACCAGAAGGTTCTGAAATTCATGAACGAGCTAAGACAATCTTGAACGATTTAAAGGCTGGAGGTGATGTATGCCGATTGAAAAGGTCGCTATATGGACTCAAACAAGCCGGTCGTCAGTGGAACATACGACTCGATGAACAATTGAAACGTATGGGGCTGCGACAATCGTTGAATGAACCCTGTCTTTATTTTAAAGACATAGATTCTGATATAAAACTTTTTGTTTTGGTGTATGTTGATGACATCCAAATAGCTTGCCAAAAAGGAGAATTTATTGAAGAATTTAAAAAGATACTGGCCACCGAGTTTGAATTAAAAGATTACGGAGTTGTCAAATACATGTTGGGAATAGAGTATGAAAAATGTGACAGTGGCATTAGATTGTCACAGCGAAAATACATTTCCGATTTGTTGACAAAATATGGAATGAATAACTGTAAATATTCAGTTTCCACGCCAATGGAAGTGAAAAATAAGTTTGTTGTAAACGAAAACACATGTGATAAAAATGAACAGTATCCATATAGAGAAATTATAGGATCTTTGATGTACCTATCAACAGGGACAAGACCTGATATCACGAACAGTGTTTCAAAATTGGCACAATTTTTAAATTGTCCAAACGAAGAATGTTGGAAGGCCGCAAAACGTGTGCTGCGATATTTGAGAAGAACTATAGAATACGGACTTGTGTTTATAAAAACAGGCAAGTCATTACAGGGGTATTCTGATTCGGATTGGGGAGGATGTTTATTAGATAGACGTTCTTATTCTGGTTATGCTTTCATGTTAGGTGGCGCGTGCATTTCGTGGAAGTCGCAGAAGCAAAAGTGTGTGGCGACGTCCACATGTGAGGCCGAGTATGTGAGCTTATCGTCAGCTATGAAAGAGGCAGTATACTTAAATAGCTTGTTAAGTGAAATTGGACTTGGTAAGTTGGCACAGTTAACCCTACATGTAGACACTCAGGGGGCAATTTGTCTTGCTAATGATCCGATGTTCCACTCTCGAAGCAAGCACATAGATATAAGGCACCATTTTGTAAGAAATGTTTTAAAGAACAATAGGAGTATAGAATTGTCGTACTTATCTACCGATTCTATGCTTGCCGATATTTTGACGAAAGCTTTAGATAAAGCCAAGCACTACAAGTGCATGTATGGCTTAGGGATTAATATGAATATGCATATTAAGGGGGCGTATTGAGATAGGTTTTAATATGCCCACATTCAAATAAAAAAGAATAAGTAATTCTGTGTCAAATTGATTGTTATTGGTTGTTGTGTTGGAATGTCACTTCTATTTTGTATTCCTTCTTATACAGTTGCTTTGATACAATAAACGGTGTTTAAACAAACCAAAGTTTTTCTCACGTTGAGATAGCTGTCCCCACATGAATAAATAAGGAAAACAATCCTGACCACAGAATTAGAATCTATACAATATAATAAAATCACTAGAAAGTTCGTGGCTATACATTAAATAAAATAAAATCCCGTCTACCCGTGATCATGATACATGCAACTGTATCGAAATATCGGGAGCTCAATAAAGGTAATCGCGGTTCACATCCCGTTTATAATATTTCGAATGAAAATAAAATTCATCAAAAATAGAGTGCTAACGATTAAGGGAGAGGAATAAAACACAAAAAGTACCTAGATTATTTTATTATAATTTTTGTCTGTCTGTATATATGTATGTATATTTATGTATGTGTTCGCTAATCTCCAAAACAACGCAACGGATTTTATTTTATTGAAATCTAAGGTCAGCAAAAAAGGTATCGTCATTTAAAGCTTAAAGTGTCAAGTGCCTGTTCAAATATGCATAGCAATATGTGACTTTTGACCAGTGGTGGGCAAACTTTTTTCATGGCGGGCCAGAAAATCACAGATATTTCAAAGAAGGGCCAAAATTATACTAAAAATGCAATTTTTTTGACACATGACGCATGAACTACGTGGCTAGTCTAGCTGGCTCCTTTGCCTTCGCATCTGTTATTCTATTTTATACAGCAGCACCGTCTAAATATCGTCATCCTGTGCCATAACACTCCAATTCGAAGGAACGCCGGCGGGCCGCATTAAATTCTTTCGCGGGCCGGAGTTGGCCCGCGGGCCGTAGTTTGCCCATCACTGCTTTTGACAATCAATGAAGTCTACGCGGACGAAGTCGCGGGCAAAAGCTAGTATCTAAATAAATTGGCAACACAAGAGTAACAGCGATATTATGTTCTTATTCGTTTTTGAAGACTGGATAGTTTGTACACATACTGTCAAAATCATAATCCTCCTTTGGTTTTGCCATATTGTGCAAATAGAAGCTTGCTTAGTTTGACCGCGGATATGGTCGTATGAATCATTTAGATGCGTTGGCTTATTAACTGAATTATAAATCGATCGTGTTCTTAAAATTCTTCGGCAAACATTTCCCTAATTACAATTTAGGTAAATGAATCCCTGGCTCAACTCAAATGATCGGCTCCGTTGATCCCGGATTTAATCCTGGAACATTTTCTGATTTTAAAATCAAATCAAAACAAAATATTATTTAATGTTTTAAACTTCCGTGATTTTCACTCATATTTATTTAAAGTAGGTATTTCGGGATAAGTCCCGACCCAACTTAACCGCGTTAAAGTCGTGACCACGGCCACTGCAACCTGGTCGAAACGTCGATGTAATTAATAGAGTTTTTTACGCGGCTAAGTCCCGAAATACTTTAACTCTGTGATAATAGAATGCCCATCAAAAAAAGGTAAAATCTACAAGACTGCCGTAAGACCGGTAATGTTGTATGGTTCGGAGTGCTGGACCGCACTTAAAAAGCACGAACAACAAATGCATACGGCAGAGATGAAAATGCTGAGGTGGGCGGGTGGTGTCACACGCCTGGATAAAATCAGAAATAAATATGTCCGAGGATCCTTCAAGGTAGCCCCAATAACCGACAAGCTGAAGGAGGGGAGACTCCGCTGGTATGGCCACGTAATGAGAAGGGAGGTGAAAACTGTGCTCAATACATCAAAACACAGCCCAAGGGAATGCGTCACAAAGAATTTACCAGATAGTATTTTTTCTGTTTATGGAAGCTGATCGTGCGTGGTCGCAATCCTCAGCAGTGAGGGAACGAGGAAGATTTTTTCCGTAAAATAAGTTTTAATTTCATTTCATACAATGAATTAATTTGATTCCCCTTTCAACCTATACGCTCATAATTATACTAAACGTGGTCTTTAGCTCTTGTCACCTCACGCAGCTACACCGTAAAAGATAAAGACGTGTAAAGATGAGGGTAGTTGTACGCTGTCGCCGCACGCGTCGGCGGCGAGGAGCCGGGCGGACAGAGCGCGCGAGCGCAGTGCCCGTCGCGCCTTGGCCCCCGTCACACCATGACTAAAGCCACGCCCACACCTGCCGCAGGGGCAATACCGGTCGCACGGCGGTCGGGGCAATTTCGGCTGTTCTAAAAATTGCCCCTACTTGCCTATACACATCACGATTAAGGAGGCAATACTGGCCCTGCTTCCAATATTGCCCCTGCGGCTGGTGTGTGAGTAGCCGGCTTAAGGATCGCGAATGATTCGAAACTGTCGGCCCTTTCCCGACGTAATAAAACGTGAGTTATCCGTTTGTTTACATTGGTAAAGACGTGAATTGTGCATGTATGTATTCCATCCCCCCTGTTCAGAGATGAACCAATGTTCACCAGCGCGCTGACACAAGCTAACGCACGACCTAGTTGTAGTTTACGCCGATCTGCTGAACGGCGACCTACTCGCAAGATTGCAAAAATATATGCTAAACAGTGGCTGGTTACACGCATAGTACACTACAATGTTTAGTTATATGTGTGTATCAGTGAAAATAATATCAAAACGAACATTTTTAACAATAAATCAGATGTCAACTGACCGTTGATGTTTCACTTCTACCTCCTCACCTTACATAACCTGCCAGGGCTACTCTCTGGGGTTATTCCTTTCACTAGCTGGCCAGGGCTACTCTCTGGGGCTACTCCCTCCTATTCTAATACCTCTCACTGTGGCCAAGACACCTTTAGCCATCTCTGATCAGCCCATGAGTTTGGGGGTTGGCAGTGAGAAAACCGTTACCTCGCAGAACCCGCTGTCTTTCCATCCATCCGTCTGTTGCCCGTAGGTCTCATGGCACTGACTTCCTCGCACTTTGTGCACAGGTGTCTTCCACACCTGAGGTAGGTTAGGGATGTAGGGATAGGAACAATAGGATAGTTTCATAACCTCATCTCTTTCATATAAGTACAGTTTGCCGGTGCGTTGCTTTAGCCCAGGCTCTCATGACCTGGAGCTTGTTAATATTACACTTACATTAGTCGGTGAACTGTACACCCCCTTTAACCCCTTCTTCAACAATGACAAGTCTCTCCAAAACAGTTTGGTGCTAACTATCGGGAACATGGCTAACTTTAATGCCAGCAACTCCAACTATGATACGAACTATAATTATATTACAGTATGTAACACGCCCGCATCGGGAAACTCGCTTGAATATCTATGGCACTTGTATCAGTGAAACAAACGTTCTGTTATAAATCCCTATTCCACATTCACAGACACGGTTGGACAGACGCATTCTAAAGATTAACTGGACACAGAGTGACTAACACCCCAGGGCAACCCCCAGGCTGAAATGGGAGTGGGCCGGCCACGTCTGCCGCACGCACCCAGAGCGGTGGGCACGTGTGGATGCCCCAGGGTGGCTATCGGCGCCGCGGCAGGCCCAGGCGGAGATGGAGGAATGACCTAGACAGTCTTGAGCGACTGGCAAGAAATAAGTGCGGACAGGGTGCGTTGGAAATCTGAGGGAGAGGCCTTTGCCCAGCAGTGGGACAATATTACAGGCTATTAAAGAAAAAGAGTGACTAATGATAAGGTGCTGCTTTAGGCCAAGATAAAACCGCTTGTTCCCCGTATATAACTTGTATAATTTTATATTTCAAGAAATAAATACACAGTTTACAGTAATACAACTGTAATAAAGTAGTTTTTAGTTTTGGTTACATTTACCTCAGACAGTACTACTTAGTACACGTACTGATTTAAAAAAAAACCATATTTGACTTAAATAACAGCAAAGCTCCCCAGTTTTTCAAAAACACAGCGCAATACAAATTAAAGTAGCGCGGTGAGCTTTTATTTTCATAGCTGCGAGCTTACGAAAGCACTGGTTTAATTGTTAACCTGGTTTATTTAAGCGTTAAAACTGAGCTGTTTTATATACTTAGTTTAAATAAAATAAACATAGGATTTGAAATAGATGTAAGTATTGAAAGGTTTTTAGCAAATAATTAAAATCAAAATATTTGATTTTATATTTCGACGCTGGTTGGCAAATGGTAATTTATAAATGCAAATTAATTGTTTATACTTGATGACATAATAATTATTCGTAAACAGAGTGATGGCTTACTGCGGCAAGGTTCCACAAAACAGACAAATGCAATTGACCGAAAACTAAACGTTAATTTTCACGTCAACAAATTTGAATTGGCCATTAACATAAAATTTATGTCCAAATAATTCCACATTAACATTCTACTCATTAATTTTTCATCTGGCTATCCGGTGGGCTACAACTTGTAGCAATAAAACAACCGGAGGTGCCATGCACAACTGTCATATTTGAAAGGTTGCGCTGTTAATTATTTACGGAGTATTTTAGTGTATGTTTTTGACACAAAATACGTCTCAAATGCGCTATCGTAACATTTCAATTAATATTGGCAGCGATTCTAGGTCTAGTGGCAAGTTACGGTAACAAACCGATCAGGTATTTACACCTCAATACTTAAATACGGGTTTTTTTTAATTTACTTGACTCAGTTAGAATACAAAAGAAGTACAAAATATATACCTCTATATCAAAATATATAACATCTAGATACCTCTGCCGAACTGTATAGCAGTTTGTTGGAGAGGTTTGTTCCAAAAAAAAATACATTTGCGCTCAGGTAGGACCTTACAGAATTAAATAAATATAGCCTGTATGACACTAACAAATCTAATCTAACTAATATTATAAATGCGAAAGTATGGATGGATGGATAGATAGATGGATGGATGGATGGATGGATGGATGGATGGATGGATGGATGTTTGTTTGTTACTCAATCACGCCAGAACGACCCAACGGATCTGGATGAAATTCGGCACATAAATAGAGAAAAGTCTGGAATAGCACATAGGCTACTTTTTATCCCGGAAAATTGCGTAGTTCCCGCGGGATAGCGATAAACGAACTCTTTGCAGACGAGATCGCTGGCAACAGCTAGTAATAATATATGGATTTCTATTGGTAAAATAATTATTTAAATCGATTCAGCAAATCCAGAGATTACCTACCTCCTACAACCTGAAAAACTCACAAACTTTACTCACTCTTTGTCGGTCCCTCGTTTCATGCTCCTCTCATATACTCAAAAATTAACTGGTAGAGATCCCATATAAGGATAAGTTCGCCTTTGTACATATATTATTGTTGTTTTTATTTTTTGTGAATTGTATTTGTCTTTAAATTTGTACAATGAAGCATTACTTACTTAGGTACTTTACATCTCTTTATATTAGTAAAGATAACATTTAAAAAAAAAGAAGTACTAGAACGGGGACGAAGCCGCGGACAACAGCAGCTAGTAAAGGGCAAAAAGAAATATTTGTCAACTCCAGTTGGTTTAATGCTCCAAGGGTGACCCCGGTCACGCGGCTACCGGACACTAGTCGTCCGCCGCCGGAATTATGTCCATTTTAATTTGAATCCGGTAAATAATTAAAGCTTTCCGATAGGTAATTAAATTGTGACTCAAATTGGATTTGGTGGTTTTGTTGGCTGGTCTGTGGTCAGCATGTTGACTTTAAAAAAGTGTAAAACGTTGTAAAGAAATCTGAGCCTCTAGTGTAAGTTTGAGGCATGACAAACGTCTCGAACACGTTCGCGTTAATGTTTCAATTACTATTGGAAAATGAACAGCGCCACAAGGGGAACGAAACGACAACAAAAATTTCTCATAGTATTTGACATTTCAACGCAAACGTGGTCGAGACGTGTTCTGTGACCGAAAACCTACACTAAGCATACTGTATGCTTAGTGTAAGTTTTCGGTCACAGAACACCGTCTCGAAAGCGTTTGCGTTAAAATGTCAATTTCTATGAGAACAGTATGTTGCCGTTTCGATCCGCAAGTGGCGCTGCCAAATTTTCCATAGTAATTGAGACGTTTACGTGAACGCGTTCGAGACGTTTTTATATGCGAAAACTTACACTAGGGGCTCAGATTGTTGCCGTTTCGATCCGCAAGTGGCGCTGCAAAATTTTCCATAGTAATTGAGACGTTTACGTGAACGCGTTCGAGACGTTTTTATATGCGAAAACTTACACTAGGGGCTCAGATTGTTGCCGTTTCGATCCGCAAGTGGCGCTGCAAAATTTTCCATAGTAATTGAGACGTTTACGTGAACGCGTTCCAGACGTTTGTTCGTTTGAAAACTTACACTAGAGGCTCAGTTAAGGTGATATCAGACGGTTCACTGTGGTTCTGAGTGAATGTTCTTTCGAGTGAATGCTGCCGAATGAAAATATGCAACACTGTTTGATCAATTCACTAATGAATTTATTCGGCACTTTTCTTTCACTTGGCGTTCAGACGTGTCACTTGGAGTGAAAGATGCAAAATGGAATAAGGAAATGAACAAAAAATGAACCGTCTAATATCAGGTTTATTGAAAAATTATCCTGTGTTTTGCTTCCCGGGTGTTGTTGGTTTTCTATTGGTCCGCACGAAGCGGTTTACTTTACCCTTCGTAATAATAGGTTGTATATTAAAAAAGCCGTGGTGGCCTAGTGGTTTGACCTGTGGCCTCTCAAGCAGAGGGTCGCGGGTTCGAATCCCGGGCTCGCACCTCTGAGTTTTTCGGAATATAATAATATGTGCGATATTAATTTCGGACGCGACTTTGCATCCATGGTCTCGAGAATAGAAATCGCGGCCGAAACGTCGACGTATTTACAAAAATACATTTTATTTACGTGATTAAGTCCCGTTTTTCTTACAATAATAGTGTGCAAATCGCGAAAGTTTACCTAAATCGTCTGTAATAGACGCAAAGGCCATGTTATGGTTGGTGGGAGGCGAAATAAAATATTCTATGCGAGGCGTTGTAAGCCAATATTTCTTGATAAATGACGTGAACTAATGGTTGGGCTATTAAAATATTTTCGTCACGACCTATGATTTATTCTCAGGAGTTACAGCAACAGTTTGTGATTCTCGCGTTAAAAAGAAATATAATAATTTATTTAGTGGCATATTGACAACTTTAATGAGATTACAACTCCAGTTAGATTTCAGGCAGTTGAAAAATATGTTCATGCTGTTGATCCTTGTTTTTTTTTGATCAAGTCTTTCTTGGGTGATTATTGTTAACCATCATTAAAGTACCTACCTACTTTGAATTAAACGACAGTGTTCTAACTGTACCTATGAAATATTATCACAACATTGAAATATAAAAAAACCGGCCAAGTGCGAGTCGAAATACTCTGTTGTATGGGAGCCCCCCTTAAATATTATTATTATTTTGATTTTAGTATTTGTTGTTATAGCGGTAACAGAAATACACAATCTGTGAAAATTTCAACTGTCTAGCTATTACGGTTCTTGAGACACAGTCTGGTGACAGACGGACGGACGGACGGACAGCGAAATCTTAGTAATAGGGTCCCGTTTTTACCCTTTGGGTACGGAACCCTAAAAATGAAATAAACTACAGCAAGCGGTGTGATTATTTATTTAATCGTTATTTTGTTTGTCACCGCCTGTTGTAATTTTTACTTAATTTGTTAAATAAATCAAACGTACAATAGAATTTCTGCGAATAAATTGGTCTTTATAAAAGTAGTTGCAAGTATTAGGATGAAAAAAATGCAAAGCTTAGATTAGACGCAGTTTTGTAAAACTTTCAAAGAAAAAACTCGTTATTCTCAGCGAATATTAACATCAATAATTCAAATAGTTTACAAGGTTTTTATCGGCACGCCTGAATTATTTATAACGTAGTTTTCATCGAAGTTTTATGCTAATGTGGCCGTGGTTAGCTCCTGAATATTTTTGTTATTCCTCGTTAAGGCGTTACCAACTATGACAAAAAATAAAAAAAGTCAGCAAAGAAAAAAAACTTGTTATTTTAAGTTACTGCCGTGACAAGTTGAATTCAAAATGAAGTAAAAAAATAAGAAGATAAAAAACAAGATTTTTTTTTTGCTGACTTTTTTTTTTGTCATCCGTCCTACATTGTATGAACCAAATTTCAAGTCAATCGGACCAACTGTTGAAGAGTTCCCTCCTGCGAAGACGGTCCTGGCTGGGTCAGCAGAACTCCACTACCAGACTAACTTTACTAGACTTGCACTAAAAATGTGTACCTTACCTACTTAAAAAATTCTAAGCCAATTCGACCGCTAGAAAATAAAATTTCCCTTATTATTCCCTGTTATGACCCAAACAAACACATTGTTAATTAAATTAAAGCTTGTAAAACTGCAACCAAAAGTTGCCTATATTAACTGCGTTATAGACTAGAACGTTACATACATACATACATATCGTCACGCCTCTTTCCCACAGGGGTAGGCAGAGACTACTTTGTTCCACTTGCTACGATCCTGACATACCTCTTTCGCTTCATCCACATTCATCAATCTCTTCATACATGCTCGTCGGTTACTAGAACGTTAGCTTATTCATATCCTCAAAGAGCTCTAATTGGGTACACAAACAAAGCGCATAGGGAGAGCAACGAATGCCCTTTTTGCTAGAAATTGGCCGAGCACAGGAGACAAGCACAGAACACAAACAGAAATGTACCAGTTGTAAAAGCCCATCGAATGGGCGAAAATCTTAGGAATCATGTTATAGTCGGCTGGCAACCCATCACTATTTTGATTCCGCTTTAGGATGCGACCTAACCGCCACGTTTACGCAGTGACGTGTCGTATCCGTCACGTTTTCTCACCGTTTCTTCATACATTTTGTTGCGATTCCGTAACGTCACCGTTTTTTAAGCGGCAGTGTAGTCGCATTCTTACACCCGCCCACAATTATGCTGAGCGTGGACTTTAAGTCTTGTTTTGTTGCCTTAGGATCTGTCTACCCCGTGGGTGATTTGTGAGTGTAAATAGGCTATAATTTAATTCTGCGCGGACGAAGTCGCGGGCAACAGGTAGTCAGCTAGACAGCTAGTCAACTGAAACTAAAGTTGCAACTTCGTCACTAAAAACTAAATAGTGGCTGCCATTTTAATTATTTGAGTATATCTAATTTGAGCAACGATCTTTGTTAAATTGTATCTCACCTGCCGCTACCCCTATTCTGTGGCCCAAAAACGCTGTAACTGTGTATGTTCACAACCTACAGTTGACCACAAAAATTCATTCAACAAACGTTACTGACGGGGAGAAAGTAATTCGCGCTTGTTAAGGCCTTTTAGCTAAGCCACAGTAAAAATAAAACGAAAGGTAGAAAAAATATGAATCGCGTCTTTATGCCTCACGAGATAGACAGAGCTTATAGGGTAACACGACCACCACGTTTGGTTTAGCGTGATTGTAGGCGTATAGATGGAAAGGGGAATCAAAATAGGCATGGGTTGCTAGCCGTAAGAAAGAAGAAAGAAGAGTTATGGCAAATGATCATTATGGCAAACAATACATTTATGGCATATGAAATTCGGGCATACGATAGAGACCCAAATAAATTAAATACACACAAAGGTGAACCTATCCCTATAAGGGATCTACCCTCAGTTAACAAGTTTCGGTAAAATCTTGGGAATCATGTTATAGGCGATACGGGGTCTCTATCGTATGCCCGAATTTCATATGCCATAAATGTATTGTTTGCCATAATGATCATTTGCCATAACTCTTCTTTCTCTTTAACTGTTAATTGTTCAGGATTGTTATGAAACAAACCTAACCTAACCTGTAGAGTTCTACAGGATAGCCATTTCAATGCTCCTGAAAAAATTACGGGTTCAGAGAAAAAAACAGTTATGGCAAACATTATATTTTGGCATATGAAATTCGGGTAAATGAAGGGCTCCGAATTTATTTTTTTGTGATTTGTGTCTGTTTCTTTATATTTGTACAATAAAGCATCTACTTACTTACTTACTTACTTACTAATAGTATTCCCTCAACGACAATTGACTACAATGTACTTATTTACTTACTTGTTTCCACTTTTAGCTTACTTGCCTTTTTGGTAGGCAGAATAACGATGCCAATTGCGGTCGCCGCGTTAGCCACTGCAACTGATTTTCGCGAATTTCAAGTTACACTTTAATTAAATCAGTTACGGACTGAATGCGGTTGGTGTAGCGGGAAAACCGGTTTGATTTTATCGAATATTTTGTACACAGGATTTTTGGTTATTACATTTATCTTATTGGAAAAGCGCGATTTATCGATTTTATTTGTTAAATTCTTATACAATACAATACAAAGTAGTAAATGCAGCAAATGGCTCGTCTTCACTGCATGAATGCACGAGGAAGGCGGCCATCAGAGAGGAGTGGGCGTGTTGTGAAGCTTGCCACCAATACCTGAAGTGATGACCACGACCACTCTGTTAAGAGGCTGACAACACCTAATTTTGTTGAAATTGATGTTATTTAAGCACTTTTTTAAGAAAAACTACACACAAAAAAAATACAAAAAAATTATATTGATAATTTTCGTCATATTTCAAACACGATAGATGAACTCGATACATAATTGAGCAAAATCGGCTCGATAGAAAATAATTGCAAAGATTGGTCTTATAATCATCATTAAACGGTTCTATGTCTATATTTTTTCGACGTATGGGTCTGCAATTAAAAACATGAAGCCAACATATTCATACCTACACGGCTAACTAGTCATATTTCACAAATAATCCATACTTTTTTTTATTTCTTCTTATTTGTGTCTTATTTGCAAGATTTTAGACGCGCGCCAAGCTGCCCGAATAGTTTCTTCTCTTTCACTCACAGGCACGCGAACCGTATGTGCGAAGAGTGGCGCTGCTCAAGGTCATTTGCTGTTGACAGCGCCTTAAGAGTGATACCGAATAGGAAGAAGACAATACAATAACTCTTTATTGAACACCACATAATAACAATCAAAACAGAAAAATAAGGTATACTTACAGAAGTAATAAGGTAACATAGGCGGGGTTCTCTATTGTTTGCCCGAATTTCATATGAACTAATTTCACATGCCCGAATTTCATTAGCCATATTTTCATTTGCCATAACTTTCAGGTGCCATAACGATACGTTTGCCATCAATTTCATTTTTCCTATTATCAATTGTCCTAAAATCATTTGCCATAAAATTCAAACGCCATAATAATTATTTGCCATAAATAAACCAGAATTTTCATTCTTATAATAATAATAACTAATTTTAAAAAGTTATTTGTTACTACACGGGTCGTGTTGATTATCTACGTTTAACAGAATATGTGATGTCTAGAAAACAAAATATAAATATGAACTGAACGACCCTGAAGCGCAGTCGGCGGAGCTCCACAAAAGCTCCTATTCCGCCTAGTTTTGGCGCTTCGCGCCTTGACACCATTCTAACCTAACCTGACCTATATATTAATTGACCAGTCATTTGGTTTTTAGGGGGGCTTGGCCCCCCTAGCCCCCCGAGCCCTTAGGGATGCTTCTATTTCTGCTCTGAGGGTTGCAAGAAACCTAACGAACCTACCGTGTTTCGGTAGCAGTAAATTTCAACAGTCGATTACCTTTATTGATTGATATTTCGAATGAACTTAACCGTGACTCATTGAAAACTCTTGAGGTGATTTATGTATGTATTTAATTAGGTAATTTGGTTACTCGGTGGGTGGCAGGGCCTTGTGCAAGGTCCGTCCGGATCGCTACCACCATTTTACTCGCTAATCCTGCCGCTAAGCAGCAGTGCAAGCACTGCTGTGTTCTGGTGTGAAGAGTAAGACGGCCGGAGAAATTACGAGCATAAGAGGCAATTCATCTTAGCCCTCTAGGTTGACAACGCATCTGAAATCCCTCCGGGGTTACGGGTGTCTATGGGCAGTGGTGATCACTTACCATCAGGTGACCCACTTGCTCGTTTTCCTTCCTATTCATATAAAAAAAAAACTTACGACAAAGCACTGCATAGGAGCTTGTTATGATAAAAATACACTCGCGGAACTAAACCAGATGACACAAAATGGAGGGGATTGCCCCGAACTAGATACATGTACACGTAATTCCAGTATTTTATTCGCTAAGGGACAAAAGAATACATTTTAATTTTCGTTTGCATACGTTTTTCAGCGTCATGTTGTACCACATATAAACAGAAAACAAACTAAATTGGCTGCAATGTATCTAGTTAGTTTGCAGCAAATTGGTCTTTTATTTTTTGATGTGTTCATTATCATGATGTTTTAAACTTTCGCGATTTTCACTCATAATTATTTGAAGAATACTTTCGGGAGTTAACCTCGTCAAAAATAGATTTTAATCACCTCGACGTTACCGAACGACGAACGATAAAAGACGACGACGACGTTGTTGAAACGTCGAGGTAATTAATAACATTTTTTTTTACACGGTTAAGTCCCGAATGTAATATTTCTAATTAAATATGTGTTCATTATCGTCAGGAAAAAAATTATTATGAAACGAAATTTTGAACTGAAATCAGAGCAACAGCAAAGCTAGCATTAAATAAATAAAAGCTTTATGCGTAAGAACTAAAAATGGGCATTTATCCGACATTTCTTAATCTTTCCGCGTGGTCTTTTTGGAGGTCATAGCGCGACGCTAAGCTGTATGTCGGACTCTCGGAAATTTTTGGACTGTCGAGAACTAGATATCCAAGTCGAGAATTGTCGGACTTGTTGGAATTGTCGGACTGTCGGGATTTTTCGGACTGTTGGAAATTTTCGAAATGTCGGGACTTTTCAGACTGTCGGGAATTTTCGGATTATCGGGAATTTTCGGACTGCTGGGAATTGTTAGACAGCCGGAAACTGTTGGACAATCATTCATTATGTAGAGAGCAAGCCAGGTGTTGCATTACGAGTAAATTACGCTTTGTAAAATTACAAAAAGGTAACGTACCCGTCGCCACTCTCTGGCACCACACCGCACGTTTGGTTAAACAATAATCTTGCTCTGTGATTTCACAGACTTTAAAATAAGAGCAGAATGGTTTCAACAACGGCTCATTAGGCGTTCTTTCCCTGTTCTGGCGCAGTATTTAATTTCCTTGCCGTTCTTTGTAAAAACAAGAGGTTTAGCCTTTACACGGCTGGATTAAAAGTTGAAAAAGCGGGTAATCTTTAACCCGTTTGCTTAACTTTGTTTGACAAAGTTTGACATCTGTAATTGTTCTTGCCTTTTGTTTCTCGTTTCTTTTGAGAGAAATTAATGCTTGGTGCTTATTTTTTAAAGAACGTCACGACCACACCGAAAACGGAAAATTGAAAAATTCACGATCGCAGTACATGTTAGTAATTAAAATTACACATACTTAGGTACCATCTTGTTTATTTATAGTTATGTCGCAGGAAAAAATGCAATAATTTCCCGGGATAAAAATGAGCGTATGTGCTATTGCAAATTATGATCTCTAGGTCAAGTTCCATCCGGATATATTCAGCCGTTCTGGTGCGAAAGAGTCACAAACAACCTTACAAACATTTGCATTTATACACAATGAAATAGGATAACGTATTCTGTACCTCATAGCAATAAAAACACACGCACACTTTTTATAGGTAACTTTTTTTACAAAATTGTATTTGAGTTGCCGTTAGTCCTGTATGAGACCAAAATAGACTTGAAATTTGCATAGAGAACAACTAAAGTCATTAAAAAGTACAGTCACGCATAAAACTTGTGTGTGAAACGAATTTTAACTAGTAACAAAAACCTATTTGTGGATACAATTTGCGTTATATTTTTTGTTTTTAATATTAATGACGATGGCATGCATTGTTCGGGCTTCAGTGAGCGCCCGTCGCTCCCAATTAAGCATTCGTTATAACTACCGAATTTATTCATTAAAAGTGTTAAAGGCTTCAAATAACATGAACAGCGTTTTTGCCGCGTCAGCCTTTAAAAAATAACGTAGCAAACAAGTTCATAACTCACCTTATGGAAAGTAAAAACCACCCATAGACAACCGCAACTTACCAGATTAGAAGGCTAAGGTACAATACCTCAATAATTGGATTAGCAAGTAGGTACCTAAGATGGTGGTAACATGCTGATATTCAATGGTATCCTTTACTTCTACACGTTGTTTCTTGATAAATTTCATGTTTTTTTGTCAGTGGTACCTACCATAGGTTTCGTGTTACTTGTGAGTGTCAAAACCTTGAAGATAAATCGACAGACGGACCGCAAAATATGCTTACGAGGGTTCTGTTTTGCCTTTTAGAGTATGTCAGCCGAAAGACGTCCACTGCTGGACATAGGCCTCCCCCAAGACTTTCCACTCGGACCGGTCCTGTGCTTTCCGCATCCACCGTGATCCCGCGATCCTGATCAGTTCGTCGCTCCATCTTGTTGGAGGCCTACCGACAGCAAGTCTCCGTCCGCGGACGCTATTCGAGAACCTTCTGACCCCATCGGCCATCGGTCCTGCGAGCAATGTGCCCCGCCCACTGCCACTTCAGTTTCGCAATTCTCCGGATTGTTTAGAGTACGGTAAATACCCTAAAATAAACAGCAAAATAAACCATAACAAAAAATCTAATTCAGTTACCTATCAAATTGGCTTGAAAAACGCAAAAAATAGACCGCAAATTCATAGTTTCAATTTAAAAATAGTCCACGATTTCTAAGCAAATATTTTTATCATTTCTGAAGCTAATTCTATTTCAACGTCAAAGGCCTTTCACATTATGTAATTGTTGAATCAAATATTTTATGCTTCGGTCTTTGGATGTTATACAAAGAGACCCGTACATTCTATTAAAATTTAATTTTAATACTGCGTTTTACATTATTAAGACTTACTTGGAATATGTTTATTTAGTAATATTTTCCATTGAGACATACAGATTCTAAGAAATAAAATAAAAAGTTTTCCAAGTCGTGACATTGAAATTTATAAATAGTCTGTCTGTCACCTTTTCACGCCTAAACCGCTGGACCAATAATTTATCCTTACTAATATTATGGGAGCGGATCAGAATTTATAGTTTAAAATGTATAATGGGTTAAAATGTATAATAGTTCAAAATATATAATGCAATTTTCTGTGAAACTATTAGGTATATGATTTTTTTTATAGCATGATCTATAGATTGGTTTTGGTTAGGTTAGGTTTAGTTTATAGTAATTCTGTTAATTTGCAATTTTCTGAGAAAATCGCATTATAATTATATTTTGAACCATTATGTATTTTAACCCATTATACATTTTAAACTTTATGGGTTTTAATACGTACCCAATATTATAAATACGAAAGTAACTCTGTCTGTCTGTCTGTTACCTTTAAACGCCTAATCCGCTGGACCAATTTAGCTGATATTTGCTAGGTATAACCAGACAGCTTCAGTCCCGGACATAGATTAGAACGGAGAATCTATCCAGTAAAGGTAAAATAAGAAAGAAAAAAGAAAAGAAAAGAAAGAAAAAAGTTTATTATGACAATCACAGTAATTAAAAAACAAAAACATATTAAAAGCTACATAAAATTGGCATAAAATGACCCCAACTCAGCATTTGCTGGCCTTACGGCCAACGCTGGTCTTCCGTTGGGGCCATCGGGTAACAGGCACATTAAAAGAAGGAACGAATGATATAAAAACAGTACGATAATAAAAACAAAAACAAACAATACAATATAAACAAATAAGGAATAAACATTAAAACATTAATACATATAATTTGATGTGGTTGCCTACGCACAAACCCCTTTGCCTTTTAAAATATAAAATAAATAAATAAAAAAAACAATAAACATAGACAACCACATCACAGACAAAAGAACCAATAGATGTATCAATGAAAACACGAGTACACTTTTAGGTTATAAACACAATATAAGATTAAAAAATGAAAATGAATAAAATTACAGCCGAAATTGACAAAAGTGAAAGTTGCAAAATTCACACTAAAACTTGCTTTTATAATAAATTTAAACGAATAATAAAATAAAACGAATTCATCTAAAAACAAGTCTAAATCTAAGAACGATTCAAAAGTATTCCATGAAAACATCGTCAAGCAACCGCTCGTACCATTTTTTTGAAACCCGCAAACATTCTCTACATATTTTTTGCAAATATTATTCTGCGATAAACATACTTCATGCGATGAAATAACAATCTACACAAAAAATACCAGTTGTTTGATCACCGTGTTTCCCTTTGTTCGAGTGAAAAGGACGGGCCGATGCGTGCAAAAAAGACAACTGCTGTTTTAGAACGTAATTGCACTTTTTCAGCTGACTGGTGACAATTGGTACAAACGGGTATCCGAGTTCTGTCGGCGTTTTATTTCGCAATTTTTGTTACGTGGAACAGTTTTTCGTTGTTTTAGTCGATTTGGAATGTTGTTGAGTAGATTGGTGACACAATGCATTGTCAATTTTCTATTTTACGTATGAAAATAAATTAAACTGATTGCACTTGCATGCGTGCAACTATTTGCACGTGGTGAGGCGTAGTTTGAATCCACTCTCGGCTTTTTTAAACGACTTCAAAAAAAGGAGGAGGTTCTCAATTCGGTTATAAGAATAAGAATAAGAATAAGAATAAGAAAACTTTACTAGCTGATACGGAAAATCACAAACAGAATATTATACATGGATACTTAAACCAGCCAAATAGCCGCCATTCAGCTATGTGTCACGATCCAGGATATTTAATGTCGTGACGCTGATTTTCAGTGACGCCAGTTGTATATTTTATTTTATTTTTTATTAGTGAAAACCATTTTTACTTCTTATTTGGGTGTACATGATGTCTATATGGGGGTGTGAATGGAACGTCATGAAAAAAGGTCAGGTCAGGAGTACCCCAAACCAACGAGCATGTATGAAGAGATTGATGAATGTGGATGAAGCGAAAGCGGTACGAACGAGTATGTCAGGATCGTAGCAAGTGAAACAAAGTAGTCTCTGCCCTATGGGAAAGAGGCGTGACGGTTTGTATGGTTGTATGGAACATGACGTATTATTGACTTTCATTAGAACAATATTTAGTAATGTAAATATATTTAAATTGACAGCTTTCTCTCATTCGTACTCGTATCATCGTATTATTTTAACACCTCACGAATAAGCAAATACCATATAGCGTTTACGACTGGAGCAGGCACCATGCATTTCCCACTCTATCAAAGTATACGACCAACTTGGTCATGAGAAACGTCATGCATCACATTTGAGTGACAATAAATAATTTCCTATTATGTTTTACTATCAATGTACTAATCATCACATTATTCGTCGTGTCATTTTGTTTTAACCCCAGATTCAAAAAGAGGGGCTTTAAGTTTGACGTCAATGTCAGTGTCTATCTGTGGCATTGTAGCACTCAAACGGATAGCCGGATTTCGATGCGGTTTTTTCATTCGAAAGCCTTGCAGTGGTTCTCTGCCGTGTTTGTTAAAAATCGGTCCAACAGTTGGAGAGTATCAGCTCTTTTTCAAAATTATGTGAGACCTTACTATATATTATAGCTGCTTTTGGTATAAAATTGATGCTTGAGGGGTTTTTAATTTTTTTTTCAATTCATCATTAAAATCGCGATAATTGATCTCGTAGAGGCAACAAAATGCGTCAGTGTTTTGTGCGGTGTAGAGGATAGTTGAAGTTTTAGGATATATGTATGACTTGGGAGGGATTGCATGTAAAAACATAATAATTCGCACGAGCTTGCCTATCTTGCAAGGTGAATGTTTTTCGTTCATTACAATGGACCTCCGCAAAGTAATGCCTGATTCAACAAAATATTGAAATATTAAGCCAAAATATTTGTTTATTTATATTGTACAGATAATCAAAAAGCAACTCCTGTCGTCAATGATTTACGGCAAACACAAATAAAAATCCATCGGCCAGTTAAATCGTGTTTTTATTTAATCTCCTCCGCGCCTGACAAAACATTAAAATGAAACAAAATGGCCGCCCTGGCCCGATTTACATTTGACTTGATACGATATTGGATTGGACGATTGACGGCACCGGGTTCATTCGGGGAATTAAAAAGTTTATTTTGTACTCGGTCGCTTTTTATGGGTCACATTTTTAAATAAAAAAGGCCGTGACAGCCTAATCGTTTGACCTATGGCCTCTCAAGTATTGTCGTAGCGTCTAGCGTCAAATCCACGCACCTCTGGGGGGCTACTCCGAAATTCGATTTTCATTTGATAGGAAGTAGGATGAAAAGTGGTAGACCATTAGGCAACCGTACATTATTATGTACACTCCCGTCGTTCCTGTCGTCGCTCGCCGGTCGTGGTCGTCGTTTTGAGTAACATTGCAATTAAGAAATTCGGGAATAATTATACGGACTTATTGCGTCCGCTGGCTCGAGCAGGCGTCGCGTCGGCATCGGAGAGCTGCCAAGCGCGAAACTTTTCCCGTTACTGGCGGCGTACAGTGCACTCTATATTAATTTCACACAAAAACCACGCCTAGGCCTTACGGGGTAGATAACGTTTAGCATAATTGTGGAAAAGGTGTGGGATAGGTGGAGAGGGGAATCAAAATAGTGATGGGTTGGTAGCCGTATCGCATTCCCTCGACTGGCTCTTACCATCTGCGCGAGAAGAGAAGTGACTGGTAAATTCTATGTTTTTTCTTTACTTGGGAGTAATTGACCAGCATGGAGTTTAATTTCAGCTGAATTTAAGACATTTGTTCCGTATACAAGCCAGGATACAGGCTCAGCCTTGTTTGGAGTCTGATGAATATTTTCCTTTGTTAAAACCGCTTATTTAAATAAACTGTTTGTATTTGTATTTCTTTGACGCATTGTCCAACTAGCACAAGATGGTCCTTTTATATTCTACTCATTTTAATTGAACTAAATTGATAGCAATTTTAAATCACGTCTTTATCCCTTATGGGGTAGACAGAGCCTAAGGTAACAAGACCTAAATGCCACGCTTAGCATAATTGCAGCAAATTTATATGAAGATAAATCCTTGATACATACAAACCAAACACCTTCTGTGCTTCGACTGTCAAACTACTATCTCATCTACGAATTGCTATTCCCGGCTTCTATAATAATGTACTATGAAATTGCAATGTTATATAGGTAATGTACTGATGGGCAAAATAAAGGATCACTTTGTATGGAGCCTTGTATGAGAAGTGACCCGTTATATTTGCTCGACACTGTTATCCTCATTTCACTAGTAACCTAATCTGTAAAACTTGTAAAAGCCCACATAAGCAATGACTCGGCCAATTCACGTGAGCGCTGAAGGACTTTTAGGGTTGCCCATCCTTAGAAACCCTATTATATTAAAGGTCTTTTGTCTCTCTTGTTTGTTTCAGAACCTGTATGAACTGTCAGGGTGCATTTCCACAAAAACAGAGTGGAGCGAGCGTGTGTAGAACGAAAATTCTAGTTGATAAAATCCACGTTTCATTGTCACTAAAGGGTAGCTGGTGTGCAATTTATTATGGAACATGGGGCATCATGTTATAATGAAGACATCATGGACAAGGGCTGTCATTAGACATAGGGCATCATAGTATGTGCGAACACGATGAACAATGGGCCATCATGAGACATGGGGCCACATGGTAAATGGGAACATCATAAGACATGGGGTATCATGGAACATGGACGTCATTGGGCATCATGGCCGATCGCTAGCCTACTACTATCAGTTTTTACACTAGAAGTGTCTACTTGTTTGATCTTAATAATGTAAGTTTTGGTAGGGGAACCTTACTTTTTGAGTCGGATTCGCGATTGGCCGTTTTTTCACGAGAAATTTCCATTCGTAATGAAGTGAGGGTTGACTAAGGGATGCTTTAATGTAAAGGGGGGTGGAGGGTTCGGTCTGCTGCATCGGGAGTTTAAAAGTGTGTGGAATTTATGTTGTTGTGAGGAAATACAATGATAATGATTGTAAGGTAGTTTCATTCTTAAACTGTCCTATTTGGTAAACAAAATTTTAACCTATTATGTACGATTAAGGTGTTATGTTATCAAATAAACTTGAGGCAATATTTTTTACCTAATTTAGCTGATATTTTATCTCCAGTTCCTTTATTTACGATGAAATAGTCAAAAAATAACAAAAATGAGACGTTTTGAGGTTAGAATTTTGTTTACCAAAAAGGACAGTAAAGAATGAAAAGACCTTAAGTAAGTAGTTGATGATAAGGCCGTGGTAGCCTAGTGGTTTGACCTGTGGCCTCTAGCAGAGGGTCGAGGGTTCGAATGCCGGGCTCGCACCTCCGAGTTTTTCGGAATTTGCGAGCATCATTCGACTTTTATAAGTGAGTTTCTCGTTTGTGTGTTCGTTTGTGGTTGTGTGTTTGTGTACTTAAGTATGTATCTGAGGAGATTAATGTATATGTGTGTTAGCCATGAGGTAAAAGCGAGCACAGCAGTGTAACACGACAAGTTCTGTTACGAGCGGCGTCCGATGATCGCGCCAATTACATACTTACCTAACTGCCTAAATAGGCGGCAATAACACGCTCATGCTCGTTACGTTAGATGGTGTAGCTGGGAGGTTACCATGACGTCTTAATGCGATTCAGTTTAGGTTCGCTCGCTGTCAAATTCATACTAAAAGTGACAGCTAAAACTTTAACTGAGACGGAATTAGGACGTCATGGTAAGGCCTCTGGTCTAGCTATGGAAGATTGTGTTGTAGGTAGGGATCGGAAACCAGTTTTTGAAATTAACTGGTTTGGGATCATTGACCGTAACCGAAACGGATTGCGTTATAAGATTTGTTTGCCGGTTTTTTAACTGGTTATTAAAGAAACCGGTTTTCGCACCTGTTCGGGTTTGACGCGAAAAAGTGACACGTTGTCACGTTCCGCGTGACGTCAGAGCTAGCAGTTTTCATCAATGTTTCTTTATGACGTTATCACGTAAAACTATCGTCCGTAAACCGACTTTATAGACACTACAGATGTTTTGAGCAAAATAAGTTTACCATCATTTGCTAAACAACTTTTCACAAATGCATCATTTTAAAAACTCATCATTTGACAAACTTTTATTTTCTACTAAACATTTTGGAAAACTTATAAAACAAACCTAACCTAACCTAACGAGAGCCACGCTTAAAGGTTTCGATTTTTTTTTAAAGTTTACGGTTTATCAGACATTAAAGAGTTGTCAAGTGATGCATTTGTGAAAAGTTTTTTAGCAGAAGATGAGATCCCGTATGTATGTACCTAAATATATGAAAAGCTTGAATAAATATCTCTAACATAATCCTAAAAGTCCCTAGATCTAGCGACAAAGTTGTTAAAACGCCTTGCAACGTTGCCCTGCCCTCATTCAATCTTCGAACTTGCTCTTTAAACAAAAGAACGGCGGCGAGTCATCTATAATATTACAATCTGCATTGCAAACTACCGTCCTTTATTAAAATCTCCCCGTTAAACCGACGCAGTCGCAAATTCACTCTAACCAGCCCTGTTCACAGCTTCTTTATAATTCGACAAGGGGCGCTATCCTGACAACGTTCGACAAACTATCGACTAACCTTAGTTCATTCCAAAGTAATGTTTGGTAAAAATCTTTCGAGCAGTTTGGAGTATCAGCTCTTTCATAATGATGGAAGGCAGTTTTGAAATTAGGTATTGTAAGAAAAACGGGACTAACAGGACGGGATCACGTAAATAAAAAGTATTTTTGTAAATATCTCCTGTCCTCTCGAGACCATGGATGCATCGCGTCCGAAACGTCGAGGTATTTATTTTGAAAAATACCAAACTTTTTATTTACGTGATTAAGTCCCGTTTTTCTTATAATAATGTGTGAAAATCGTGAAAGTTTGAATCGATACATTTTTAAAATTTACGTATGAATCGATTAATGCATTTGTTTTTTTTTTTTTTAAATTAACCTTTTCGCTGCCACGTCAAATACAAGAGACGTCACAATACGCCAGACTTCTTTATTGCGATGCCTTAAAGGTGGAAACACATTATTAACACGCGACGCGACCCGATGCAACGCGACGCGTGTTGAGTCGAATCAAATTGTATTATTTTCTATGACCAGAACCACACTATGAACATCCGACGCGACGCCATGCGCATACATTCGTTGCATCGGGTCGCGTCGCATGTTAATAATGTGTTTCCACCTTAAGTTGAACCTAAACCCAGTTGAAAGAAGGTTGTTTTTGCATTGAAGTAATGGACGTTGGTATTGAACCAGCGGTGCTGATGTGTCGTTGGCGTCGAAAAGAAAGAAAGAAGGCATTTATTCATTTTGCAAGACACAAATATTTATAATAATAATATTTTTATTCAAGAACAATAGTGGTCCACAATTATTACAAATAAAATAATGTCACAATTCAAATAACAATAATAGAGGTATAAACGAATAATTTAAATAATTAAAATAAGAGCAATAAAAAAATAACGATCAATAATATTACTAACAATGTCACCAACTAATTAAATTGAAATGTCACCAACTTAGCTATGAATTTAAAATACAAAAATAGAATAGAAACAATGTCAATTAAGTAAAAAAAAAAAAATGCAAAATTTAGGCACTTGTCCCACCGCCGACGATGAGCGGGAAACGAGTAGAACGATAAACTAGAAACGAGTGGGCGAGCGGCGAGAAGCGAGTGTTAGCTCCAATAGCACACGGCGGCCACGACGTACAAAATCCGCGTTCTGAAATGAACACAGGCACGACGTCGTCTGTACACGCGTCAATGTGTGCGTAAGATACACAGGGATGTCTATCGCAAAAACCTAGTAGGTACTATAAGTACTACCAATGACATGAATATAGGTACTTATAAATGAAGATATGGCTTAGATGTGTGAAAAATAAATGTACTTAATCGTTATCTATTTACTTAAAATGTGTCTGTCTGTGTATTTAAGCATTATTATTTTCAATTACAATAGATATACGACAAAAACTTAAGCGAATGATTCTGTAGTTATTTCATGTATTAATCGCGATAATTTCAGAAAGCATTAATTTTCTAATGTTTTATAAAATGAAGTAGGTAGGGTAGGTTCCCGAACTTGTGACGTGCGGCCGACATACATCGCGTTGCGAGCAGTGTTGCCAGATGGAATCTGAAGTATTCAGTGGAAAGAATTCAAGTTTTAGCAGTAGATAGAGGAAAAAATCAGTAGATTATAAAAGTAATACCCACAAGAGGTTAAATAGAATTTAGCTTGAATTATAAGTATAATATAATACATTAGGACATATAAATACACATACTTATTCATGTAAACATTTACCTACTGTACTTACATAAGTTAATCTGAGTCAATGATTTCCTTTTTTTTTGCTAAAAAACCACAAATTCACAAAACCTGTCGTGTGTCGTGTTATAAAGGCCAGATGACACGATACGACAACAAAAACTACATGATCCGATCTGATTTGGAAAAAGCAGGTAGATTTCTTAAATAATAACGTTCCCAGCAGTAGATCAGTAGATTTTTTTTAAATCAGGTAGATCTACTGCTAAATCAGTAGATCTGGCAACACTGGTTGCGAGCCCTACTAGTTGCCAGCAGCTTTCCGGCAGACTGCGCTTGAGGGGTGGGGTAACTCGAATCGGTGCGGGGCGGAGCGTGGCCATTCTGTACGTTAGTACTATTATATATTCTGTGCCAATAGTTTTGTCGCTCGGCTATAGGCGAGTGTTCGAGTGCGACGGGCTATTACTCGCGTCACTCGCTCGGGCGGTGCGAGTGCAGTCGAACACGCAGACGTCGCAGACTTGTTCAAACCTGCATCTGTATGCAAATACTCACTCTTTTCTTGTCATCCTAAAATATGAACGAAACTGGTCATTTGGCAGCTCGTTGAATAGTCTGAATTCCTTCTAAAGTAATTAACATTTAGCATCCAAATTCTTCGTTTTTTTCTGTTCAAATTATTCCTTTTTTTCTTCCGTCTATTCAGAATTGCTGCTGCCACTATACTACAAAATTCATCATCATCGTCGTCTGAGCTAGACAACAGTGACAGCTCAAATTCATAGCAAATAATATATCTGCACTGAAATCCACGCTGAAATCACTGCTGATTGGTCTTGCAGCTTGAGTTCTACAGCCAAGCGAGCATCGCCGAGCGAGTACCGCTGAGCTAGTTTTATCTTCTCGCTCTTATCGCGGCGACAAACTAGTAGAGCGAGTGCTCTCGCCGGCAGTGTGAACAGCCAGCGATGAACTATTAATATATGTGTCTCTTTTACTAACACAGGATCCATATCTTTTGTTCGTTTCTTCGGCGAGAAAATCGCCGATAGCTAATCGCTTATTCGCTCTTGGTGGGACATGTGCCTTATAAAAATCTTTTAAATGGAGGCACTGGAGAATGTAACAAATGCCAGTGCCTCATACAAGGGCCGTCCAGTCTCTCTGCCACCACCGCTAGCAAGCAAGAAAGCATAAAAGGCATAAAAGGTTAATCTTATCGCTCGCTTTGACAATAGTTCCGGGCAACTCGACATCTTTCGTTTTTCTTGCCGGGCGCTGCCGGGCGCGAGCCGGGCCGGCCGGATCCGGTCAGACCCGGTTCAACTTGCAGGTCAAACTTCCGCGCACATACATCTTAACTCGAAACAAGACTAATCGGAGAAATTGACATAATGGGTCAACTAAACCGTACGGCACGCGTGACGAACGTCGATGTGTGTGTGTGTGTGTGTGTGTGTGTGTGTGTGTGTGTGTGTGTGTGTGTGTGTGTGTGTGTGTGTATGCTTATGGATGGATTTCGGGGCAGTTTCATACGAAAGCCAGTTTGCTTGCGGTGGTTCTTAGCCATGTCTAGTAAAAATTGGTCCAGTCGTTTGAAGAATATCAGCTCTTTTCCAAAATGATGTAGGTAATTGTTTCTTTTTTATTTGCGTATGGGTACTTGATTAATGTGAAGGGGTTTTTGAAGTAGAAACTTCTTTAGTGGCGTTGGACACTTTGAGATGGGTAAAAATGTTGAACTCGCGTCAGACGCAAGACGGAGGGAGAGTTTAAGTACCAGGATATCAGGATCCTCTAAGAGCTTATTTTGAAATACGAATGAAGCTAGAGTCGCGTTCGATTTTTGAAGTGTACGCTAATTTCGTCGCTTTAACGTATGTGCGTTTGACCTATATAAGCGTGGTATAAGGTGTAGAATAACAGTGCGTTCTCTCAAGTGACCGCAGTTCGAATCTCGTGGAGACAGTTTTTTGTCTTTTTCTTTTTTTTTTCTTTTTGCTCAAAATGTGCGTGTGTGTATTTTTCACTTCTACCGGCACTCCCGGAGTGCTACGCAGTCGTTTTTAAAATTGAAAATTTAATGTGCTAGTACACTTTGAACCTGATTATCACGCAGGAATAATATAACAAAAATAATTATCATAATGTGTATCTACCGGAAAGGTTACGGGAAGGAACCCTAATCAAACAATAACCAACACCCCACGGACATGGTATTGGAAGCTAGCTGTCTCAGACTA
Source organism: Pandemis heparana (assembly GCA_963854515.1). Lineage (NCBI taxonomy): Eukaryota > Metazoa > Arthropoda > Insecta > Lepidoptera > Tortricidae > Pandemis > Pandemis heparana. Next base: position 14,487,261 of record OY978020.1, read on the forward strand.
CGTACGACTGGAGACATACCCGCTTGTTCATAAACGCTATATAAGCTTCTGCTAACTTAGCAATCGTTTGTCTTTGTCTGTCACTTTGACATTTACCTTTCACAGATAAGGACAAACGATTACTAACTTAGCAGAAGCCTATAGAGCGTTTATGAATAATGGGGTTAGAGGCTATAGATCATGGTCCACCCGAAAAAAATGCTGCCATTTTAATACATAGGTACGTTAGGTCAGTTAGGTATCTTCATTTTCCCGAAAGGAAAAATACTCAGAAAAAGAGGCTCCCTTGGGCGGAGCTCCGTCGAAAACCAGGTGGACAAACTGTAGGTGGGCCACGACCCATTTATTTGATTGGTGATCCGCTACCAGCCTAGAAGAATAGGTTTTAATACCTCATGTACCTTTTTAAGTTTCATTAAACTCTATATTATTTATTCTATTTCTAAGTTTTATTAAACTCTATTCTTTTAATTCTATTGACTAAAGTCGTCACAATTTAAAAGGCCCGTTTTGACATTTGTCTTCCCGACGTAACTAGTGATGTCACCGTACGACTCGGTACTCGATACTCACGATAAATCGATTCAAGTTTGCATGAGTATTTGATCGATTTAAATATGTATTGTAAAGTGGCATTGGATTAAAGTTCTGATTAGAAAATGAATCTTCAGTCAGTCATTTTCTTCAGATTATAAACACGAGCGGTACTATTGAAATTAGTGTTGCCATTGTTTACGGCTTTGAGCTCTAAGGTCATAATTTTCAGTAAAGATCACTACACAGCTGGTGAAATTCAGTAATTAATTGGTCTAAATAAAATAAATAAAACCGGCCAAGTGCGTGTCGGCCTTAAAAAAAATATCTAGATCGATTTATTTTTTCCTTAACCGATTATTAACTGTCTGTGGACAATATGAAAAAATCGTTATGACACTTAGCTGAGTGAGCGATACCCATCAATGAAAAATGCAATTACCTTCAGAACATTTCGATCGGTAAAAAATAGAGAACTTCATGGGCGTGAACTGTCAAAACGGGCCTTTTAAATTGTGACGACTTTAAATGTTGTGCTAAGAATAATGACATTGTAATATTGTAGAATCGACATTGTTCAGTATTGTTTGTGTATAACTTCATATGCTTATGTCACCTACCCCCAAACCCTACATACTTCCTATCCTCGGAAAAACGCGGGTAGAAACAAAACATCATCTGTCAAGGACTGACACTCGCTCAGTTTAGCCAACGACAAGGTCCGAGTCGGTCGATGTCGAGAGCACTATCTCCGCCCCGCCATTCGCCCACGGCTTCGAGCTAAATTTACATACGGTTACGGTTTCGCGTTCGCGAACCTGTTCATAATCATCATCATCGCAAGAAGAGCAGAAGGAGTGCGTAAGACCGGCAGCCATACCATCTTGCAGCCGCGCGTGTTAAGAACCAGGTACGCGTTTTTCCATTTCCCCTTCTCGCCACTTCAGACATTCATTTATGAAATAGTTTATTTATTTTATAGTCTATTTTTATCTTTTTGCGACCTTACATTTTTATATTGGACTATAATCTTCAGTGAAATCCAATTTAACAATTATTGTAAATCTAGTTTCACACAACTCATTTTTGTTATGCTTCGGCCTATATCTCCCTCTCTAAAATGCTGCGCCCAACAGGGTTTCATATATTTTAATGTGTATATTGAAATCATTTTGTTGTCTATGACAATAAGAATTGCATTAAATAAATAAATAAAGTATTTGTCGCGCAATCAATGCCGTTTGGATTGATAGTCATGTTTTTACACCGTGATCATTTAACTGTTACTGTCATGTGCCTTTTTTATGTGTCACGGCGCGTTGCCTGCTCCAGTCGTGAGCGCTCCACGCATTCAATCCACACCTTCGTCAGACCTCCCCCCGGGAGACAGAAGTCCTGGCTTTAATTCAACTTTTAATGGATGCTGGACCCAGGGGAAGTTCAACCCTATTGTTTGGATGTTATGGACTCTGAAATATTGCAGGTTTTTGAAGAGCAATGCATACCAATTGATTCTCTAAGGGATCCTTTTTTTTGAGATACAGAGAGACACGGTAATGATGTGATAACTATATGTGTGTTTATGTATGTCAAAGTATATTTAATGTACACATATATACATACAAAGTGTAAATGTAAATAAATTCAAGTACTTATTGTCCAAACTACTTTTAGAGAAGTGTTATTATAGTGTCGTAGACTATTTAAACGATTCTTGACATGCTGTAGAAATTTTAATTATTTTAATTTTTAATTTACATCGCTTATTAAGTATGTCGCGTCAGGTGCGACCGGAGCGGCAATCTGGGCATCCTCGTGGGCATCGGACATAGCGAGGGTTATGAAGCAAAAGAAATCACTTCAAACAGCTAACGGATTTTATTTAAATTAACACAATTTGAATCAACACCCGTCACACAGTAGCAGTACACAATACACAGTGAAATCTCAAATAGGTAGAGTAACAGTCAATGGAAAGTATCACTTACTGAAACCGACAAGTCTTTAGGCGGAGATGCTTCTTCTTCTGCAGTGCTCGTTCCGAATTAATTTTCAATTTGAATCATCTCAGTTTATATAGCTCAAGCATCCCGCCTAAAGCCATGTCCAAGCGATCTAACAGCCAATCGCCTGCGTTTCCAGCATGATACCAGTTAGCCAACATAATAACAGCCAATCACAATTGCGTTACGTTCGTAAGTATTAAACAGGCTAAGCAACTTGAAAATTTAAACATAGTCTATGGTAACCAACATTACAAAAGAAATTAATATCAGCCAATCATAATTCAGTACGTTCGGAAATGCTATACAGTTTAGGCAACTTAAGGAGCTTAATCATAGCCTGCATATTACCAACACTTCGGAATCATAAATTTCAGCCAATCACAGTCAAGCATTACCACAAATCTTGAAGTTAGCCAACATAACAAACGAAATGTATTGCAAGTATAAAAAAATCTAAATTTAACTATTACATGGTGTCGCCATCTGTTGATAACCACTATGAAATAAAATGGCATTGTGCTACCCGCGAAAAAAAAAGATAAAAATAGTAAGAAGCAGTTGCCGACTGGTGGCGCCACCTTCACAATCCGACAAGTATTTGAATTTTTTTTGTGTGTTATTTTTATTTTATTCGACATTTTTGTATCATGTAATTTAATTTAGTATCTCTGACATTGTATTATGAAATGTAATTTAATGGATTTATTTATAATTTAGTAGTCCGACATTTATACCTATTATTATGTACCTAATTTGAAATATTTGCATGCCGTTCCTGAAAAGTAAGATAAGGAGGACAATTATGAATGTAAAACCTTAACCTCACACCCTTTTCTAGCAAATAAATGTTTTGATTGATTGATTGATTGATTGATACCGTCACCCTTCTTTTCCACAGGGGTAAGCAGAGACTTTGTTCCTTTTGTTTTGTTGTGTTATGTGAGACATGTACGCTCGGTCCCAAAAACTTCCATTCTAGTTCGTCACTTTTTTAAATATAGGTACGTATCGTTGGTGACGAGCAGTAAAAAAATCTATACTTAGTAAAATCTGGGACACATTTTTTCTTCTATGAGAATCGATAGGGGAAACGATTCTGAGTAAGATAAACCCAAAATATTTAAATTTTGTAAAAATGTACATGTGGACTTTTTTTTTGAAAACGCTCAATCAATACCTTCATTCGAGCAATTCTTGTGCCTATATTATTTAATCTGAATCTCGGAAACGGCGCCAATTTTCATGAATTTTAAGTACATAATACATACATACATGTACATAGTACATTCATTTAAAAACTCAAAGAACACAAGTGCAGTGATATACACGTATCAGCTCAAAGAGCAATAATGCACGCGGTTTCGGGAGCGATAAATGTATCTAGGTAGCTTTTTTTATATGAATAGGAAGGCAAACGAGCAAGTGGGTCACCTGATGGTAAAGGATCACCACTGCCCGTAGACACCCGCAACCCCGGAGGGATCGCAGATGTGTTGCCAACCTAGAGGGCTAAGATGAAATGCCTCTTGTGCTCTTAATTTCCCCGGCTGTCTTACTCTCCACACCGGCAAGCACTGCTGCTTAGCGGCTTTTTAGAAAACGTACCAACTCGGTCATGCAGGTTGTTATTTCATGTGAAAAGTAACGTCTGATCCCATCAATTACTAAACTTCAGTCGTCTTTTTATTTCAGAAAAGCTATTTTGTAAACGGCCACCTTGTGCTACCCTTAACCCTAAAGACCTAACTCCGACAATACCCTCTAATTACGCCAAAAAACCTTCAACAATACAATTTCTCAGGCGCATACTTTCTGAAATGATGGGCCTTAAGCATAGAGCAGACAAACAATAGAGAGGATATGCCATGTAATTTATATGACAAAAATAACCAGGTAGCACTCCGGGAGTGCCGGCAGAAGTGAGAACTACACACATGCACACTCGCGCAAAAGAAAGAAAGAAAAAAATAAAAAATACTTTTTCTATACGAGATTCGAACTGGGGTCATTTGAGATAACGCACTATTATTCCACACCTTATACCACTAGGCCAAACACACATACGTAAAAGCGATGAAATTAAGTACACTTCAAAAATCGAACGCGACTCTAGCTTCATTCGTATTTCAAAATAAGCTCTTAGAGCATCCTGATATCCTGGTACTTAAACTCTCCCTCCTTGCTACGCCTCACGCGAGTTTAACATTTTTTACCCATCCCAAATAGTGCCCAACGCCGCTGAAGAAGTTTTCACTTCAATAACCATTGACAATGGACCATGGATTGGTCTAAAACATGTATGAGATAAGATAACTCGTTTACAAAAGTCTCGATTAAAGTTGGCAAAAACCAGAAAGTTCATTATGTATCCGAATTCTAATTAGGTACTTAAATGACTTTGTTCCGTGTAGAAGACTGAAGAAAAACAATCGCGAAAAATGTTAGTATGGTATATGATGAAAGAGTCTGATGCGTTGCCATAATTTTATAGCCCTTATCCACTCTAAATGGTTGTTTTCTCTGTAGCCTAAAGCAAATATCTGCGAGGCAGGACGTTTCCGAACCGACAAATGCCAAAGGGACAAAGGCCCACAAAGAGATTCGTATGACCAAATAAAGGACATACTTTTTTAAGTAAGCCGCGAGTATTTTTACTTGTTACTGTTTGACGTATAGAGGTGGAGCGATTTTGCTAGTATGAGACTATTGTACCTACTTATTATTTTTTACCTGCTATGGGTGGTGTAGGGGTATAGCACGCGTCACGGAAAGACGAGGACCTGGGTTCGATTCCCGGCCATAGCTTTACTTTTCGGATTTTTCTGTGTTCTAATTTTCAGTGTCGTTTAGAATTTTTTTTTTTTTATTTACTATAGATTTTTTTTATTAACGTAGACTTTAATCTATTAAGTATCCAAATCATTTATTCCACAAAAAAAAATACAAAAAAAAATGAAGAAAAAAAAAGAAAAAGAAAAAGTTGTCGTGAAGTTTTTTTTTGTATTAAATTGAAGAATATCATCGTAGCTATAGACCGACCGCTTAACTGAGTCCTCGAACGCGCGGCACAGGGGCGCGGGGTAGGACGACATAGGGGACCGAGAGGTGCGGGCGGGAGTGCGCCTGCCCGCACCTCTAGCCCCCCGCGCTCGTCCCACCCCGCACCCCTGCCGGGCGATTCATAAACGCTCTATAGGCTTCTGCTAACTTAGTAATCGTTTGTCCTTATCTGTGAAAGGTAAATGTCAAAGTGACAGATAAGGACAAACGATTGCTAAGTTAGCAGAAGTCTATAGACTGTTTATGATTATGCGGGCTAAAGAAGCAGAGGTAAATAACAGTTTGTAAAAATGGCACTTTTAGCTCAGTTCAATGACAAGAGATGTCATTACTGGTACTGTGTACAATTACAAAATACAAATAGAAGTAGTTTATTTAACTAAACGAGTTAACAGTTGAACTATCTATCAGACTCCAAACTAGGCTGAGCCATAGAATAGATAATAACATGGTAGAACGGAATCTCTTTTGACCGCGTCCAAGACGCCGCCATGTATATACCTACTTCCCCCTTCACGTCGTTACACCCCTCTGTCGTCCAGGTGTATTGCTAGGGTTGCTTACCGTTAAATATTATACTTACGTCTAAAGATAATAATATCGCTAAAATATACTTTGAAATCATTATTTTATTCTAGTTTTACAAAATATGAAATTTATAAATCATTAGGTACGTACCTACATATTATAGATAGGTACTTCTAAGTAAGAAGTTATTACAAGTGCCATACCAAATGAAGCCATTTAAGATGATTTAAGTAAGTATTACTTACCGACAAATATAAAATAAAATACATACAGGCTCACGTAAAACTAGTAGTAGTTTAAGTGCCAAACGCGCGTGCGGTGACGCCGGCCGTGGCAGCCTAACTGAGTCGCTCGCTTAGCGAGTACTGTAATATCGTGACCTTGAGTCCGGCCGGAGCGGGAGATTCCGTTCTACTATGTTCTTACTTATTCTATGGCTGAGCCTGTATCTGTATGCTTAGTGTAAGTTTTCGGTCACAAAATACTACTCGAACGCGTTTGCGTTAAAATGTCAAATACTATGACAACAATTTGTTACCGTTTCGATCCGCAAGTGGCGCTGCCAATTTTCCCATAGTAATTGAGACGTCGCGAACGCGTTCGATACGTTTTTCGTGTCAAAAACTTACACTAGATGCTCTGTATCGTGTGTGTGTGTGTGTGTGTGTGTGTGTGTGTGTGTGTGTGTGTGTGTGTGTGTGTGTGTGTGTGTGTGTGTGTGTGTGTGTGTGTGTGTGTGTGTGTGTGTGTGTGTGTGTGTGTGTGTGTGTGTGTGTGTGTGTGTGTGTGTGTGTGTGTGTGTGTGTGTGTGTGTGTGTGTGTGTGTGTGTGTGTGTGTGTGTGTGTGTGTGTGTGTGTGTGTGTGTGTGTGTGTGCGTGTGCGTGTGTGTGTGTGTTGTGTGTGAATTGGCTTTTGTATTCATTCATGTTGCGTTTAAATCGAAGCCGTTCGCCGCTCGGTTATCTGCCGCTTTTATTACAATACAATACAAAAAGGTTTACAACCCCTAATACTATAGTCTAATATCCTGTATGGAGTATAGCAATAAATGTAAGTGCACTAGTCTGTACTTTGAGCTCGTACGAAGTTCTATCCAACTTTCGCAGCAAAAACAGTTCATAACACAACTCCCATGCCATTACTGAAGTTGCAAGTATTTACGAGTAGAAATACCATTAGCTGAGGTAAAAATACTATAAAAGGTAAAACATAGCTTCATCAAAGTAAAAACAGTCCCGAGGAACTTTTGTAAGTTGCGGGCGAACTATTCGTATTAAGTTTGAGCTGGATGTTGAAAATACTTACTAAATAACCTGTTACTTATACGTTGCGTTTTTTTTAGGAGCGAGTATTAGTAGTTTATGCATCTGACACATAAGTAGACACTTTACACACGAGCTGTAGCTTTACGAAACGAGCCATGACGAGTTTCATAATAAGATCACATGAATATTGAAGGGCTTAATTATATACAGTTACTAGCTGTTGCCTGCGACTTCGTCTGCAAAGAATTCGTTTATCGCTATCCCGCGGGAATTTTCCGGGATAAAAAGTAGCCTATGTGCTATTCCCGACTTTTCTCTAGGTATCTATGTGCCGAATTTCCCGGATTCGTTGGGCCGTTATGGCGTGATTGAGTAACAAACAAACATCCATCCATCCATACTTTCGCATTTATAATATTAGTTAGATAGTTTCCATACAATATTTTATCTAACTAGACACATAATTAAAAAGTCCTCTAAAATGGTTTTAAAATTGGGGTATCGTGGCTTTTCGCTAAAGAGCGGATTGTTCAACATTGCATGGGGGTGGCAGAGCCTTGTGAAGAGAAGAATTGCTAGCACCATCTTACTCGCTAATTCTGCCGCCAAGCAGCGCTATTTCGACGCGGAGAGTGGGACAGTCGGTGAAATTACTGGCATGTTGTTTATACCAGGCATCTGGGCTGGTAACGTATTTGCAATGCTTTGGTGTTGAGGATGGTTTACCTTTATACCAGAAACCCGCTTGCCCGTTTGCCTTCATTAAAAAAAAACACCGGGTAGCACTCCGGGAGTGCCGGTAAAAGTAAAACCTACACATACGCACATTCATTCCGAAAGACGTCCACTGCTGGACATAGGCATCCCCCAAGGCTCTCCACTCGGACCGCACACTCACACAAAACACGCACACGCACACGCACCCTCGCGCAAAAAGAAAAGAAAAAGAAAAAAACTTTTTCTACACGAGGTTTAAACGGGCACGTATTTGAATATCGAAAATTAAAATATCGAAACTTAAAAAGTCGACGGTCAAAATATTGAAAAACAGAATGTCGAACGATCATAAGGTCGAAATTCAAAATGTCGAAAGTATATATTCTAGAATGGTACAATTATCGAATGCTTAAATTTCGAAAATCTGAATATCGATAGCTAAATTATCGAAAATCAGAATATCGAACGATCATAAAGTCGAAATTCATAATCTCGAAAGTGTATATTATCGAATGCTTAAATATCGAAAATCAGAGTGTCGAACGATCATAAGGTCGAAATTCAAAATATCGAAATTATATTATCGAATATATCTGATGCACAGGCAACATAGGTTAGGTTAGGTTAGTATTGCGTCAAGGCGCGAAGCGCCTCAACTAGGCGGAATAGGAGCTCCGCAAAGCGGAGCTCCGTCGACTTTTCTCGTAGCTATTCAAAGTTATTTTTGTTAATCACACATTTTACTTTGTCATACGAAACATTTAGTCGCATGAGAATTGAATAGCTACGAGGAAAAGTCGACTTCGCGGAGCTCCTATTCCGCCTAGTTCAGGCGCTTCGCGCCTTGACGCAATACTAACCTAACCTAACCTACGATTGCCTGCTGCGCTTTCTTGCAGATTTTGAAAATAGATATCCCAAGCTTCGGTTTATCGGCGCTAAACTATTTTAACTTTTAACCATTCGGCATTTGAGCTGTAGGAATGTGAGACGTCAATATAATAGCAGTAGATGTTAAGATCGTTCGCAATTTCAATTTTCGATATTTTATACGTTGGGTTTTTGATGGTCGATCTTTTGTGTTTCGATTTTAACATAAATATATCGAGCATTCGATTGTAGATATTTTGAACTTTCGATATTTTAGCCGTTCGGTATTTGAATTTTAGGTATTTCAGACGTCGATATTATGATAGTCGATATTTAGATCGTTCGATATTTCAATTTTCGATATTTTGACCGTCGACTTTTTAACCTTAGATATTTTAAATTTCGATATTCAAATACGTGCCCGTTTAAACTGGGGTCACTTGAGAGAACGCTCTGTTATTCCACACCTTATACCACTAGGCCAAACGCACATACGTTAAAGCGGCGAAATCAACGTACACTTCAAAAATCGAATGCGACTAGCTTCATTCGTATTTCAAAATAACTTACTATCTTACGCCTGACGCGAGTTTTACATTTTTACCCATCCCAAAAAGCGCTCAACGCTAAAGAAGTTTTCACTTCAACAACCTTACATTTTATCACAATCAAGGAGTAAAAATACCAGGTATTCGTGCCCCTTTGCATAAAAATACCAAGTACTTTCACTGAAATAATTGCGGCGAAGAATGTGATTAATCCGAAGAAAGGATCGGGAATCGAAAGGCACGATAAGTGGGTATGGATTGTCGTTCAGACTCCTTTGTGATAGAATTATTTTTAAATACAAGTGGGGTTATTACACGGTATTAACGAGATAGCGCTATTTCGTTTCGTTTACGCAAAATAAACCTTAGTTGATACGCTTGTTGGATGAATTTGGATGACAAACTTAGAACTTTGTTGAGACAGATTAGTCTCACTCGTAGAATTGTCTATTTTATTCGAATAGCGTAATAAATGAGATTTGCGTTCAAAATAATAATGTATTATGATTTTTGTAATCGTTTTAGGTTGGTTGGTGTGTTAGTTTTACATGTAGTGAGGTAGCAAAAAATAATAATTTATTAAGGACTTTGACAGACATAAATATTTAAAGATACATAAATCACTTCTTTATCCCTTACGGGGTACACAGATCCTAGAGTGACAAGACTAAAAGGCCACATTCAGCATGATTGTGTGGAAAGGGGAATCAGACTATTGATGGTTTGCTAGCCAAATAGGGTTAAATGAAGGTGTGCAATTTATAGAGCTCTGAGTTTGGTGTGATATCATCATCATCAGCCTGAAGACGTCCACTGTTGAACAAAGGCCTCCCCCTTAGCACACCATACTGAACGACAAGTCGCCACCTGCATCCACCGGTTTCCCGCAACTTTTACGATGTCGTCAGTCCACCTAGTGGGAGGTGCCAACACTGCGTCTTCCGGTTCGCGGTCGCCACTCGAGAACTTTTCTTCCCCAACGGTTGTCTGTTCTACGAGCGATGTGGCCTGCCCATTGCCACTTCAACGTACATACTCTTCGAGCTATGTCGGTTACTCTAGTTCTTCGGCGAATCTCTGTATTGCGGATTCTGTCGCGCAAAGAAATGGTGTGATATAATAGCTAGTTATATATTTAATTCGTATATAACATTGCCAGGCGTTTTTACTGGGGTAAAACTAGTGCCAGGTGACATCCAAGGTGCGGGAATAAGTATTATTTACCCACGGCTGAAAAGCTGCCAGGCGCTCGAATTAATATTATAATGATAGCATGGCATACTAACTAGAGGGATTTCGTTGCTCTATAAATTGTATATCTACCTATTTCGGTAGCTAACTCTTCGTCTATAGGCACATAGGGAAGTAAGTACTGTAAATACTCCTTCTTTACTCCTTATTAAAATCTTAATGTAACTAATATTATAAATGCGAAAGTATGGATGGATGTTAGTTTGTTACTCAATCACGCCAGAACGACCCAACGGATCTGGATGAAATTCGGCACATAGATAGAGGAAAGTTTGGAATAGCACATAGACTACTTTTTATCCCGATAAATTACGTAGTTCCCGCGGGATAGCGATAAACGAATTCTTTGCATACGAAGTCGCTGGCAACAGCTAGTTTGAATATAAAAGTATTAAGTTTAAATTAAAAAGATTTCAAAAAACAAGGAGAACGAAACAGTCGGCTTACGGCTTGCGCTGGAAGCAATTGTATTAGATGTTGAATTTAGAAGAATATTAAAATACCGAAGTTAATAATCTAGAGTGCATTTTTTTTGTAGGTAGTCTAAATATAGCGCCATTTGGCCTGAGCTATATTTCAGAGTACTAACCTCAAGTTCAGGTCAGGTCATGTACTCGTAGATCTATCAGGAACTCCATTCAGCTAAGCCCTGGGGACCGGTCGCCGACAAACTGCGACTTGTTATCATTAGCTAGAATTCTAGCAGCTAATCTATCTAGCGTACGGTCAAGTACCGAGGCCAGTAGCTAAACACTTTGCTTAGGTAAAGTTGTGGGCATAGACGAAGGATTAGGATGGAAATAAACTAATATTATCAATTCGAAAGTTTGGATGGATGGATATTTGTTTGTTTTTGACGTGACAACGTCTTATAATTCGATGGAGCCGGCTGCACGCACGAAAAAATATGACTCATGCGGCGTTACCTCGCTCTGAGGCGTTCCATTTAAGGCTTGAAGTGCAAGCGAGAACGCGGAACGAGCGACATAGAGGCACAATCGGCTTCCGCGTTCGGCAGCGTTCGACGTCTGTCTCTCTCCTACTTGAGTGAGCGATGCGTCCGCGTGGACAGCTGCTATACAATAATACATTTACATGTTTTCGTCAAGTATTACAATTGCTCAAAGCACATTCATACTTGTAAAAACTATGTACATTGTAAAAAAAAATGTCATAATTGTATATTTATGCGTACAAATAAATGTAACTTGATCAATTCAATTGTGATTTCCATTTACCTCCTTCTCTATATCCATACAAAATATCTATCAATTAAATAAAATTAAAATTTTCTTTTGAAAAATGCAACCATTCCATCAGTACTTTCTTATGACGTTGCCACGTTCAACTATCGTCAATAAACCGACTTTACAGACAACCGATTTTTTTTTGTAACTATTTAGTTAAAGCCCGACCAGGAAAATAAGAACCCGCTGTACCACTCTGTCGCAGTGAGCCACCGCTGTACTTTTCAAGGAAACCACTGTGACGTGTATTATAATATGGTTCTACTGCGTGTTCTTATTTTCCTGGTCGGGCTTTACAGAACAATGTGTTCGTGGATTTCGGTGCTAGTTGCAAGAGAGAAGAGCTGGAAGGGGCGAGTGTTGCCATCGACAAAATTCAAGTTAAAAACATTTGTCAAATTACTTATCGTTACACTATGTGTCTTTACTTCCAGACCAGCGTGAAAAGGAAATCAAATCCTACTAATATTATAAATGCGAAAGTTTGTGAGGATGGATGGATGTGACGATGTGTGTGTGTATGTTTGTTCTTTACGCTAAAACGACTGGACGGATTTGGATAAAATTTGGATCGAAGATAGCTAGTACCCTAGATTAAAACATTAACAACTTTTTATCCCGAATTTTTTTATAGAATTAGTCCCAGGCGTTCCCATTTCAAAACTATCACATTGCCAGGTATTCACATTCCCAGAAATTCAAATTCCTAAATTATCACATTCCCAGGTTTTCACATTTCCAAATTATCACATTCCCAGGTTTTCACATTTCCAAATCATCACATTCCCAGGTTTTCACATTTCCAAATCATCACATTCCCAGGCATTCACATTTCTAAATTATCACATTCCCAAGTATTCACATTCTTTAAAATGTAATTGGAATTTGAATTATTATCAACATCTATATAGAAGATAGCCTTACATATTTTAAAAATCGGAGACCTTGAGAGCTGCAGAATAAAATATAAAAGTTTGAAGACGCGAAGAACCCGTTCTAATAGTGCGTCTCCACGCAAAGGGAACTTCGTAATTGATTTAACCCAAGCCGGGCGAGTTCTGCGAAGCCCGAACTATGTAATTGGGTAGCATTAAAATTTTCCTTTCTCCTTTATATATAAGTACCTTTTTATTTGAGTTTCACTATGTCAAGTAGGGATAATTGCTTATAGAAATAACATCGAAGAAACACCAAATATAATATAATGTCAATTAAAAAAAAAGGATTGGAAATGAAAAAAAAAATTGGAAATGAAAAAGCCGTGGTAGCCTAGTGGTTTGACCTGTGGCCTCTCAAGCAGAGCGTCGTGGTTTCAAATCCCGGGCTCGCACCTCTGAGTTTTTCGGAATTTATGTGCGAAAATTACATTTGTAATTTGCCATGAGCTTTTCGGTGAAGGAAAACATCGTGAGGAAACCTGCACACATCTGCGAAGAAATTCAATGGTGTGTGTCAAGTTCCCAATCCGCACTGGGCGCGCGTGGGAACTATAGCCCAAACCCTCCAATACACGGAGGAGGCCTATGCCATGAGGCACGCCGAATTACGCGACAATTTAATAAATAAACGACAATAACAACAACAACGTGTGTACTTACTGAAACTGTTGCGAATTCGGAATAAAAAGGCTTATAAATAAATAAATAAATGAAAAAAACGATGCGTTCATTTTGATTCCCCTTTCCATTTATACGCCCACAATCATGCAAGCGTGGCCTTTAGGTCTTGCCTTGAGCCCTGTCTATCCCGTAAGGAATATAAGTAAGTAAGTAAGTAGATGCTTTATTGTACAAATATAACGAAACAGACACAAATCACAAAAAAAAATACATTAGATATTATGCACAAACGCGAACTTATCCCTATAAGGGATCTCTACCAGTTAACCTTTGAAAAGATGAGAGGAGTATTAAGCGAGGGACCGACAAAGAGTGAGTTTAAAATATTAATATCGTGAAAGCCACAATAGAGCGTACATCTCAAAATATAACAAACAATTCATAAATTAACTAATACTAAATAGACGTGAATATAGACGTGATGTGTGTGTGTGTGTGTGTGTGTGTGTTTTACAAATAGGGCGCCAAGGAGCTCTTTTACATATCTTTTACATTGACCCACCCAAATATACTCACGAGCAAAACTAACGTTGCTTTCAATAGGACTTTGTATGAAAATTAACCCGTTATTTTTGGTCCTTAGTGTATATAAAACTCCGTCACATCACAGCCAGGTACGGCTCTACACATACGTATTATCACGACGTCTTATTCACTATCGGGATAGACTTTACACACACACGTCCATTTTATATCCTCTTACATACATTGGTGTATCCGAACGGAATCTATCGCTTACCAGAATCAACCGTCCAAATCCTACGATGAACGATCGACAGCCTTGTTCGAAGCGTGTTCGCACTTTGTGGGATCCGGTAGAATACTTAAGGTACCTTTTACTTTGAACTTGACTGGCATGCTCGCGTGTCTACTAGACACTGTCTAGATTACAGTTCATTATACTTTAGAGCTTTAGAGAGCTTTAGGGTCTTTTTACTTTTTACGCGACAAATAAAAAAAAAAAAAAACAACAACAACAACATGTACCTACTTACTGAAAATTGAAGCGAATTCGGAATAAAAAGGCTATATTATAAATAAATAAAATTGTTTTACTGTAAAGTGGTTTATCTTTGGCCTTATACCTCTGAGCTGTAGAGACTTGGCAGAACGTCGTTTTTTTCAAAATAAAATACATTTACTACCTACAATACCCAAATTCTAATTAACTTAGTAATACATTTATAAAATGGATGTATAAAGTCTCTAAGTTAAATAGGTACCTTAAATTATATTAGTCTATAAATAGTAGAGATGTATAAAATCTCTACTGGTCAAACAATTGAGACAGTTGAGTACTTCTTTGACTTTCTATTTTATTTATCAGCACTTTACGGAGAATGGTTCCAAATCTGTAACAACATTTTAAAGTCAAAACATTGAAAAAGGTCACCAAACCCTGATAAACAACGTGAAACTTTAAAACGTATTGCCCCAATAAAAGCTAACGTTTGCCGTGGCGCGAACTCGTCGCCTATTTCAGTTCCTTAACGGCGTTAAAAGTGTTTACTCGGTCGACCCGCGTCACTAAACAAAAACATTAGCGTTCTTACCACAACCACTGCCCACTATACTAACAACCCTAAAAAAACCGACACAGCCTACAAAAACACCCAGCGTAAACCACGAGCGCGTTTACACTCTGCTTAGTTTTATTAAGGTTAAACTTACTCTGTGGCTTTGTGTGCCTGTGTGGGTAAGTGTGGACACACGCCTGTCCAAAGCAGGGTGATCGAAGAAATTTGTTGAGCTCGGAACACTTCGGGAATCCATTTATCAGCGTCATCGGCATCGGGCGGATTCGGAAAAAGTGATTCATCAAATGCGGTTTTAAAATTTTAGTTTTTTTTTTTATCTATCGGCGTTCTATTTGCGTAAATTTGGACTGATCGGTTGGATTTGGGTGAGTGATCGTCTGCTTTGATAGTGGAATTTTTGGATTTTGTGAACGCGTCAAAATTGGCAATCATTACTTTGTCAAATAATAAATAACTGTTGATTTCATAATAGATTTTTTTATGAAATTAAACTATTTTATTGAAGTACAATACCTAATTTTATTTAGCTTTAGCTGTCTATTTGCTTGATGCGTTTTAATTGCTAAATATAGAGACAAAAACCAAATAAAACACCCTAAATAATATAAATCCAAGTAGTGGCGTAGCTGTACTTAGTGGATACTGCACCGCCTAGGGGCTAAACGGTGCAGTACCCCGGGGCCCTCAATCTCAGGGGGCCCTCGAATCGTTACTAGAAGTAATATTTAATATTCTTGCTTGATAGAACCTAACCAGTTAAGATAGTAGTGCACCAAGAACCTTGGTTACCTAACTATGCCACTGAATCTAAGTGAATAACGAAAACAAATTGATTCGAAATATTATAAACGGGATGTGAACCGCGATTACCTTTATTGAGCTCCCCATATTTCGATACAGTTGCACCAGCAACAGCAGCACCAGCAGCAGCAGCAGCAGCAGCAGCAGCAGCAGCAGCAGCGGCAGCAGCAGCAGCAGCAGCAGTTGCAGTTGTTGTTTAACCGTGAATCATTAAAAACTCTTATTGAAAACAAATTGGACACTAAAATGTGGCTATAAATCACTACATAACTAGTATAAAACAAAGTCGCTTTTCGCTGTCTGTCTGTGTCTATGTATGCTTATATATAATTACAACACAACGGATAACTCATGTATAAAAGCCGAAGAATTGCTCCGACAATTGTTTCGGACTATTTCGAAGCCCTTCATCAGGGAGCGCTCGCGTGAGTTATCCGTTGTGTTGTAATTATGTGTGAGTCTCACGGTAGTTTCATGTTGAAAGTATGCTTATATCTTTAAAACTAAGCAATTTAATAGATAGAGTGATTCAAGAGGAAGGTTTGTATATTAGATTCTACGCAGACAAAGTCGCGGACAGAAGCTAGTTAGGTACATAACAAATCATAGAAAAGTAAACATAAATAGTGTGTAAGTAAATATTTCTCTCTCTTCCTCAAAAGAGAGATGCATATCACAAGCGTGTTAAAAGAAACTATATTTTCACTATGCAACAAGGGGCATAATAAGTATTCTTTCTTATAAAACCGTAAATCGGTTACCGCACTAGTCTCACTCGAGTCCAGATGTCACAACTCATAATTATTATGACTTATGACATTTTATGAAAACTGCAGCAATTTTGAAACCACGCTCAAACCCAATAGTTCATAGAAAAAAACACCCTAAATTCTCTACTTAAAGTGTCTATTTACTGCAAGAAATGCAGCGTCAGAAGTAAATGGCGACAATGTCACTAGTTTCAAGGAATTTGAACTCTGCTTCATAGGGAATAAGAGTGGAGATGTCAGCAGAATTTATAATGGGAACTGTAACGAGCTCAGTTTTAAATTTGTCACACTAAAGTGTGATTTATGCTTATAGTTTTAAAGCTTCCGCGGTTTTCGTTTCGCCTTTTTTGCTTGCGACGTTCGAAGTGATTTCGTGAATTTATTGTTGTACGGAATACGACAGGTTTTGTTTAAGCAAATTGTAAAAAAATACAAAATATTGATTATTAAATTCTACAGACTGCTGCTGATAATGATAACTGAGTATTTTTTTAATTATAATCTTCGTCGTATGAGCCGGGAGACTGCCACTACTGGAAATCATACTAATATTATAAATGCGAAAGTTTGTGAGAATGGATGTGACGATGTGAGCGTGCATATTCGTTCCTTCTTCACGCTGAAGCGGTTGGACGTTTTTGGATAAAATTTGGAACGGAGACCCTAGATTAATACCCGAAGATCCTAGATTATTACCCTAGATTAATAAACAGGGTACTTTTTATCCCGGAAAATTGCATAGCTCCCGCGAAGTAGCGATAAACATATCAAATGCCGTAGCCTCCTAATGTAAGCCTAATTCTACGCAGAAGAAGTCGGGGGCAGAAGCTAGTCTAACTAATATTATAAATGCGAAAGTATGGATGGATGGATGTTTGTTTGTTACTCAATCACGCCAGAACGGCCCAACGGATCTGGATGAAATTTGGCACATAGATAGAGAAAAGTCTGGAATAGCACATAGGCTACTTTTTATCCCGGAAAATCGCGTAGTTCCCGCGGGATAGCGATAAACGAATTTTTTGCGGACAAAGTCGCTGGCAACAGCTAGTAATACATAAAAATGACCGCTAAAACCTGAACTGAGTTGCATTTGAATCACATTTAGACATCATAGTAAGACCTCGTCCTAATTGGTATTTATCTGAAGGTTCGTTATTACGTGGCTTAATTCCGACGAAATTGTTTTTCAATTAAAAATTAAAGCAGCGTCATTTCTCAATACTCAATCATCGATACATTATCCTAATGACCGAAAAATGTTAATCTGCAGTCTGTACAATGGAAATCTTTTTATTGCTTAATAAATTATGCATAAGTCTGCGGTTATTGCGGGAACCCTCATTAGTTACAATGGTATCTGTTTAATGATAGCTCTTACACTAATTGAAAAGTTTGATGTTAAAGAAGCGCTTCAAGATTTTTGTCACTTGTACAAGTATTTTATTGAATCAGGCGTTACTTTGCGGAGGTCCATTTCAATGAACACAAAATATTTACCTTGCTACTCCGCTACTTACGTGCAAGATGACCAAGCTTGTGCGAAATTATATACGTTTTGCATGCAAGCCCTCCCACCACTACTGCCACACAAAACGCACACAAATCCCACAAACTTAATTAATCCTGTCACCACACAAACACTGAAGCGCGTTTCGATCCCTCTACGGGATCATTCTCAAAGTTAGAACAAGTCTAACGTTAAACGTCGTGTTACGTCTAAAGTTGGTCTAACTTTGAGAATGATCGAAACGCGTGTCAGTGTTTGTGTGGTGATAGGATTAATTAAGTTTGTGGGATTTGTGTGCGTTTTGTGCGGCAGTAGTGGTGGGAGGGCTTGCATGCAAAACGTATATAATTTCGCACAAGCTTGGTTATCTTGCACGTAAGTAGCGGAGTAGCAAGGTAAATATTTTGTGTTCATTTACTTGTACAAGTATAATGAGTCTTTAAATATAAATTTCTAAACGACACTGAAAATTAGAACACACAGAAAAATCTGAAAAGTAAAGCTATGGCCGGGAATCGAACCCGGGTCCTCGTCATTCCGTGACGCGTGCCTTTACACCGCCCATAGCAGGTGAGTACGTAAGCCTTCGAATTTTTCTATCCGTTACTAGATGTCACGTGACCTTGTTACTATGCGAATATTTGTCATCTGTTTGAATGATGTGTCTGTGCGACACAATTACAAACAATTCCAATTACAACAATACATTACACACACAACACAACATAACACATTATTAACAATTTTGTTTCAATGTATTCGGAAAACTTCGGCAGCTTCAATATACATACATACATAAGTCACATCTATATCCACGGGGTAGACAAAGTCTGAGGTAAAGAGGCCACGTTTAGCATGATTGTGGGCGTGTAGGTGGAAAGGGGAATCAAAATAGTGATGGGTTGCTAGCATCGCCTATAACATGAATTCTAAGAATTTCGCCCATTTCCATGAAGTTAAACCATCTGCACGGGACGAAAAACTACTGGTACATTCTATGTTTTCCCTTTGCTCCTAGACCCAGCATGGAAATAATAAAATTATAATAATTAATTATTTTGTACTTTTGATGCGAGTCATGGATGTTGTATGTATTTATCTACATTATAATAAGTATCATTCGAAATATTATAAACGGGATGTGAACCGCGATTACCTTTATTGAGCTCCCGATATTTCGATACAGTTGCATGTATCATGATCACGGATCATGATGAACTTAACCGTGAATCATTAAAAACTCTTATTATAATAAGTATGTTTATCCGTTGCCTGGGTACCACAAGCTTTGCTTAGTTTGGGACTGGGTCAATTGGGATTGTTCATTTTTTTTGGCTTAATTAAATTAATATAATTGCTTAAAAAAATCAGATACGACTTTTCGTAAATTATATACGGCCGGCTGAAATAGGCAATTTTCCCACAATCCTTTGGAAATTAAAAAATAAATAGTTGTCATAACTGTTGTGACTGTCATCTCAATGTCAAATATACTGTTTACCTTTGGTTTACCTACAAGCTATGTATGTTGCGTTAAATCCTGATCATGGTTATAATGAGTTGATAATTTATGAATGTGGAAGTATGTGGCATTGTGTTTTGGTACCTACTTACATCGAAATGATCCTCGCAACAATATTGTGTACTTATAAACTTTGAAGTATTCAACATTTACTTCGCGACACCACTTTTCTCTTAAATCTTCTCGGATCCGTGCGAACTATTGTTTTGGAGCTGTGTTTAGAGTCATTAGGTATTTCAGGTTGGAACGAAGCATTTTCTGTAATTTCCATTATTTCGTTTTAAATCGACCGACAATTTGAAGTTTTCAACAAAACAATATTTAATTTACTGACATTGGGTGACACTGATAACTAGTTGACATGTAAATTTAATAGACAAACTAGATATTTGCCGATTTATTTTTGGAACTACCAACAGCCGCTCGGTAAGGTCGAATAAAGGTCAAATATTTTTTTTGCAAAATATCCGTAATCCTTGAGTATTTTTGAACGCCAGTAAGATAAAACAGTTCGCAAGCCCCATACTTCGAAATGGTTTTCAAATCATATGTTGTAAAAAAATGAACAATCCCAATTGGTGTAATTTGTCCCATGATATTTATTTATTTATGTTTAGTGTTGATGATACGAACGTAAGTTCTATGCGAGTACAATGGACAAAGCACGCTTGGTAAGAACCATTGAGCACAACGACTGTAATTCGCATTTGATGCTGTTTTCCTTCCTGTACAGTCAGCAAGAAAATGTTTCAAAAGTTTTTGAAGTGAAAAACTTCTTTAGCGGCGTTGACCGCTGTCTGGGATGGGTAAAAAATGTTAAACTCGCGTCAGGCGTAAGACGGAGGGAGAGTTTAAGTACCAGGATATCAGGATCCTCTAAGAGCTTATTTTGAAATACGATTGGAGCTAGTCGCGTTCGATTTTTGAAGTGTACGTTGATTTCGTCGCATTGACGTATGTGCGTTTGGTCTAGTGGTATAAAGTGCGTTCTCTCAAATGACCGCAGTTCGAATCTCGTGTAGAAAAAGTTTTCTTTTCTTTTTTCTTTTTTTGTGCGAGTGTGCGTAGTTTTCCGAGGAGTGCTACCCGGTGTTTTAATGCAATGCAAAAGTTTAAGATTTTTAGATTTTTTCATTAATTGCTAAAACCCCTCTACTGTGGCCTTTAATCCAGAAGCGCGTCGTAAAATTAAACGAAACCCTATAGAAGCGAAGGAAGCAATTAAAACCTCCCATTATAACCATCCCGGCCAACTCATACATTAAAACAATAACCCATCGAATAAACTAGAACAAACCAATTTTAAACTTCAGAATTAAAGCCTAATTTAAATAAACATTATTCAAAATCCATTCGGAATTTGTCGCCAGTCTTTGTTGGATAGTAATCTAACTTTTAATGGTGTACCCTCGTCAGAGAGGACAAACGTCAATATTTGTGATATCCGCAAAGTAGCCGGGTCGCCGGCCTCGCTGCTGATATTGGGACGGGGTTAGGGATCCAAAGGCGATTTGGTAAGGTTTTAGGTGAACTAAAGACTTTTTTAAAACTCAGACGCAAAAAGAAGGGTGTTGTAATTTTGACATCGATGTAAGTAAGTACTCGTAATGTTTAATTGTGCAAATATACACAAGTCACAAAAACATACATCACTACATAGTATAAAACAAAGTCGCTTTCTCTGTCCCGATGTCCCTATGTATGTTTCTCTCTCCAGCCTATATACGTCCCACAGCTGGGCACAGGCCTCCTCTCAGAATGAGAGGGCTTGGGCTATAGTTCCCACGCGGGCCCATTGCGGATTGGGAACTTCACACACACCATTGAATTGCTTCGCAGTTGTGTGCAGGTTTCCTCACGATGTTTTCCTTCACCGAAAAGCTCATGGTAAATTTCAAATGACGCACTATGTATGCTTAAATCTTTAAAACTACGCAACTTTTTAATAGATAGAGTGAATCAAGAGGAAGGTTTATATGTATAATACATGCATAATATGCCGTGCGAAGCCGGGGCGGGTCGCTAGTTAAATATATGCACAAAGGCGATCTTATCCCTATAAGGAATCTCTACCAGTTAACCTTTGAACAGATGAGAGGAGCAAGCGAGGAACCGACAGAGTAGTCGATGTCTGTTATGTGTGTGTTATATTCATTCGAAAGCCAGTTCCTTTCCAGTGGTTCTTGTCCATTTGTTAAAAATCAGTATATGTTTGAAGAGTATCAGTTCTTTGCCTAAATGATTTAAGGCACTCTTGGCAAAAAAAAAGATTTTTTTTTACTCGACTTGTGAGGTTTTTTTTTTTTTTTTTTTAATGTGAATAGGAAGGCAAACAAGCAAGTGGGTCACCTGATGGTAAGCGATCACCACTGCCCATAGACACCCACAACCCCGGAGGGATGGCAGATGCGTTGCCAACCTAGAGGGCTAAGATGAAATGCCTCTTGTGCCCGTAATTTCCCCGGCTGTCTTACTCTCCACACCGGAACACAGCAGTGCAAGCACTGCTGCTTAGCGGCAGGATTAGCGATTGTATTATTAACTTACCCTCACAGGGTAGACATACAGAGCTTAAGCTTAAGGCAACAAGACCTAAAAGCCACTTTTTGCGTGATTGAGGGCGCAATCAAGAAAGAGGTATCAAAATAGTGATGCGTTGCTTTAAAACACTTTTTACTGCGACTGTACTGTGTTCAGTCTCCATTCCCGCGAGCAACCGAAGCGACATAAAGGCACCACCACACTCCCGTTAACCGAGAACGTCTGATATTAGACCACATTAGTACGAATCGCTTTTAGTTCTAGGAATTTTAGGTGTTTCGAATAATATCTATAGCGAACTTTCCTTTGTGGTTACTGTGTATATAATTTTCTCTATTTAGGTTATAAGGGTATCTAGAAGTTTGTTGAAGCTTTTATTATAATCTGTAAGGCTTTTGTACTTTTTGATAAAAGTTTAGAATATAAAGAGTACACCAAACCAACGACTAAAGGCTATTCTTTTATTCCGGATAATTATAATAAATGCCTGTGTTGCCTGTTTTTTTCGTATTTAAATATGAATTTTATAGTTTTTTCCAATTATAAAAACTCAACGCGAGGCTTTCAACATTAATTTGTATAAAATATACGCCTCGATTTTGTACGTCGTGGCAAATGTTACGTCGTAGCAAGTGCTACGACGTAGCTGGCTCTACGCGTAGCAAATGTCTGACGAGCCATAAAAATGTTTAAGACTGTTTTTATTACAAACCAAAAGCAAATAGTACTTTGTCTATGTCGTTTTACAATTATAATTATAACTAGCTTCTACTCACGGCTTTGCTCCCCTGATCTCATCTTCGATGTGTACGAAAACTCCGCAGGAATCCCAAAAAATCATTAATAATAATTTTTATTTACAATGCCTGAAGACTGTTAGTAGAAAAATTGATAGCTCTGACTTCAACCGTTGCGTTCGGGATTTTATTTGCGGAAGTCCCGAACTCGTGAGAATATCGGGATCAAAAGAAATAGTCTAAACGAGTTGTCTAAATTCCATAGTATTTTATTCAAATCAAAAGATCGAGAGAGAAGAAAGAGCCAGAGGATAGACTAATGATAATCACAAATTTTTACATTAACAATAATTAGTACCCAGCATAGGATTAGCGAGACCTAGCCACAAAGTTTTAGGGAATTCCCACGAATTTTTCAAATCAAATTCTTTTATATCCCGTAATTTTGATCCCCACTTCGGATGATCATGCAAGCAAAGTTACGGGTAAAAAAATAGGGTAATATATACAAAACAATCACATTAATTAATCCTATAAACGTTAATAATCATAATTAATTGCATTGCAATATTCTTGATGGTGCCAGAGGCATTCGGTGCAATTATTCACGGGAATAATGCGGGCTCGAATAAATTACTTAAATTATAACATTAACCTGCCTTTATTAATAAAGCTAATTTGTTAATGGCAGGAGCCTCTTATTTATTTTGGGCCACTTGGGATTGTCGTTAATTGGTTATCTTTAACTTTAGAGTGGGAAATGTTAAAGGATTATTGTTACCTATCTATTATCTATACATAATAATAAAACTGTAACAGGTCGATGTTTGTACACGGGAGTATTAAAAACAATTGGCTGGGATACTTAGAATCGAACAGAACACGTTTCAGCAGTTTTTAGAATGTTTGTCTGTTTGTCGGTATATTTGCGAGCGTATCACGTGAAAACGTCTAAATGGATTTTGATGATAACTTTACTAATGTGTTGAGGGAATCACAGGTCATGTTATAAGCTTCTTCTTATACCGAAAAATTGCATAATTTCTGAGGATTAGTGATAAAATATGTCAATTGCTAATTCTACGCGGACAGAGTCGCGGGGAGAAGCTAGTATTCTCAATCTTTATAGTCCATTATAATCTATTTGAATGTATATATATATATATATATATATATATATATATATTATATATCTAAATATATAAAAGAAGAAACTGACTGACTGACTGACTGACTGACTGACTGACTGACTGACATATCAACGCACAGCCCAAACCGCTGGTTCTAGAGATACCAAATTTGGCACGTAGGTTCCTTATAAGGTCTAGGGGTGCACTAAGAAAGGATTTTTCAAAATTCGACCTCTAAAGGGGTTAAATGGGGGTCCAAAGTTTGTATGGGGAAACAAGATTAGTTAGACTATTTCATTCGAAACTTCACAGGAGTAATCCTAACAATAAATGAGTAAACACCTGTTTCAGGTTTTTTGAAAATTCAACCCCTAAAAGGGGATAGGGGGTGACAAAGTCTGAAAATCAACGTGGGTATTATATTATAGTGGGTAGTATTGTTTGTACGGTTTATCGGGTCGCTGATTACGAAAACAACAACACACAATACCTACCTGACACACACACACACATACACACACACACACACACACAAATTTCCACGGGAACGGGAAAAAACGGGATTTATTATATTCGATTCCGAGTGACCCTATCTAAAATTTCGTACACAAGTAGATGATTACAAAACTAAGAAAATAATTTCAGGATTTTTGGAAATTCTCACGGGATAAGGAAAAAACGGGATTTATATATTCAGTTCAACGAAATCCTATGAACTATAATTACTAGACTTCAAATTTGGCATAGAAGTAGGTGATTATAATAGTAAAAAACAGTTTTAAGGATTTTCGAAAATTCCTACAGGATAAGGAAAATACGAGATTTATATATTCAGATCTACGGGATCGATTTTTCGTTTTAATTATCTTAGAAAACTGAAATTTGGCCTTCAGGTTCCTTGAAGAGTATAGGGGAGCACTACCGAAAGGATTTCCCAAAATTCTGACGGAAATGAACGGGAAAGAACGGGATTTTTTGTTATACTGCAGTGCAGGTTGTAGAAAGCTGAAATTGGACATGTAGGTTGCTTAGGGAGTGTAGCTAGAAGCATTTAGAGAGGACTTTCCAAAATTCCCACGGGAACGGGAAAAACTGGATTTTTCGTTTTACTGGTCGTAGAAAGCTGAAACTTGGCATGTAGGTTACTTGATGACTGTAGGGAAGCACTAAGAGACAATTTCCTGAAATTCCCACGGGAACGGGAAAAACGGGACTTTTCGTTTTACTGGTTGTAGAAAGCTGAAATTCGAAATGTAGGTTGCTTGGAATGTGTAGAAAAGTATTAGGAGAGGACTTTCCAAAATTCCCACGGGAACGGGAAAAAACGGGATTTTTCGTCTTATTCGTCGTAGAAAGCTGAAACTTGGCATGTAGGTTGCTTGAAGAGTGTAAAGAAGCTATAAAAGATCATTTTTCAAAATTCCCACGGGAACGGGAAAACGGAACTTTTCGTTTTACTGGTTGTAAAACGCTGAAATTCGGCATTTAGGTTGTTTGGAGAGTATAAAGAAGCATTAAGAGAGAAATTTCCAAAATTCCCACGGGAACGGGAAAAAACGGGATTTTTCGTTTTACTGGCCGTAGAAAGCTGAAATTTGGCAAGTGGGTTCTTTGGGGAGTGTAGGGAGCATTAAGAGAGCATTTCACGAAATTCTTACGGGAACGGGAAAAAACGGGATTGAAATACTCCTGGTACACACAAGCGAAGCCGTGGCCAAAAGCTATTTGTCAATAAATGAAGTCTACGCGGACGAAGTCGCGGGAAAAAGCTAGTGCTTATATAGATAGAAAAAATCCATAACTCAGGAACAAATAATCGTGCTCATCACACAATTATACCCCAATGATATTTCATAGTATAGATATGTTACGTTCCTAGTAAATTGCATTTGAAAAACGTTCCCGCTGCATAAAGATAGCTATAAAACTTTATGGCCTCGTGATTCACTAATGAATGACGAACAAAGATACGGTGAGCGCGAGAGTAAAAGAGATAGCTATATCTAAGCCGTTGCGCTTCGAGTATGATGACATTGATGACAGGGACGTAGATTAAGAATAATAACCGAAATCAGACAGAACGGATGTTGTAAAGTATGTAGAAAACAGACCGAAATAAAACAGGTTGTGTTTGTGTTAAATGAAACAATGTTTTAATTTTGTATAATACATTTGAATTGAGTGACTTACACAAGTCACAATTTCGAGCAGAAATATTTATGTACATTTTTCACAAAAGTATATTAAACAACTTTGGAAGTTACCTATCTATAGATTCCGAATTCTGGAATCTGCCGTTTTACCAAATTTATTTTGGTCAAATGTTTCATTTGCCAAATGTTTCATTTCCCAAGCCTCGATTTTCTCCGAAGCCAAAAATTTTCCTCGGTGTATTCTTTTATGGTTTTATACAATACAGTAGGTTATTTTAGGGTTGTCTTGTGACAATTCTGAAAAATATATGGCTTCAGAGAAAATCGAGGCTTGGGAAATGAAACATTTGGCAAATGAAACATTTGACCAAAATAAATTTGGTAAAACGGCAGAGATCTTCCGAATTAATTTTGACTTAATAAAATAACTAGGTACTTAAAAATAATATTTTTTTCAATAGTAATAATATTATTAATACCACTATGTGTGCTATGATATAATTCACCCGGCCATATTGATACCTACGTTGATTTTTTAACCTATGTTGTCGTCTTAGTAAGTAAGTAAGTAAGTAAGTAAGTCATTTATTTGTTTATTTATTTTTACTTGTATTTTTCACGAAAAACTAAAAATACGTAGTAAAAAACAAATATTATTTATACTTACATGTGATATGTGATTCCTTGAGCTTTATTAGCTTTAGCACCATAATTTACACTTTCGAAATACACACGACGGCATTTTACATTGATTTGTTCAACTGTCACATTGACTGTCATGCTGTGGCTTGTTTTTTTTTTTTTTTTTTTTTTTTTTATGTGAATAGGAAGGCAAACGAGCAAGTGGGTCAGCTGATGGTAAGCGATCACCACTGCCCATAGACACCCATAACCCCGGAGGGATTGCAGATGCGTTGCCAACCTAGAAGACTTAGATGAAATGCCTCTTGTGCCCGTAATTTCCCCGGCTGTCTTACTCTCCACACCGGAACACAGCAGTGCAGGCACTGCTGCTTAGCGGCAGGATTAGCGAGTAAGATGGTGGTAGCGATCCGGACGGACCTTGCACAAGGCCCTACCACCCGCAATTGTTGGAGGTAAACTGATTACGACATGAGAAAATTGGGTCATTTATGAGTCTTTAACTCGGGCGCGGTAGTAACATAATATCTACTCCCTGTTTATATGTAATATCATCGATAGACCCGAACTCATCTCAAAAGAAACGACGATATCATCTTTCGAAAAATTCTCTATACTAATCAATAGACTTAAAAAGTTTAACGACACATCTACCTATATTTTAATATTAGTACCAAGAGATAATTACAATCATCTTCACAAATCAATGACAATCCTCATGTCACTCAAAACCATTACATAACATCACCGACCATCATTAGTTTATGAAAATGAAAATGAAAATGAAAAATAAAAAATGTTTATTTGGTTTTTTTACCTTTAGTTACAATGAAATAAGTTGGAACCTTCCTTTAAGCATGAGAAATGCTTGTCTTGGAATGTTCCGCTCTTCCTTAACTATATTTCATTTAATTTAGAATGAGAAACCATAATTATATTGCGTCTGGTCAACTATTTCTTACCTAGCAAATAGTACAGTGCAATAGTTTGGCAGCCGCAAAATAAAATTGTTTTAATGTCACTTTATTTGTGTGTCGTCAATTGTTACTCTAGTACAAATTGTTAAGAGATTACAGTTCACGAACCGCAATATAATGTTGTTGTGGTTTGTCATCCTAAATTAAATGGAGTATAGACGGTTAACAAAAACCAAGCAGAACCAAAACTAATTACGTATATCACTATTCACTAACGTTTATCTCATAAGTCATATTAGTTAATCTTAATTACAGCACTAAAATCCTTGTCCATTAGTTCATGGAATCTCAGACGCCCGTACCTACCTCTCGCGAGGACTGCGATTTGTTAATCATCGTACAATAAAAAAAAAGTTCAGTTTAATAGCGTCAAAATGCATAGAATTGTAGAACTTTAATCCGATTTGAAATGGCGTCATAAATAGACTTAATTTTCCTGTAGGACGACATTGAAATCTATGCATTATTTTCCTGCAAGGCGGTCTAAAACAATAGAAGGTTACATGCAAAACGTATATATTTCGCACAAGCTTGGTTATCTTACACGTAAGTAGCGGAGTAGCAAGGTAAATATTTTGTGTTCATTACAATAGAAGGTGTTGATAATTATTATTACATTCACCCATAAATGAAAAGAGTGCCCTTACTTAAAATAATAACTTCATAATCATTGTCTTTATCATTTATAAAACTCCTTGACATAAATATTAGCGAATTTAAATTTATAATTACAACACAACGGATAACTCACGTATAAAAGCCGAAGGATTGCTCCGACAATTGTTTCGGCCTATTTCGAAGCCCTTCATCAGGGAGCGCTCGCCCCGGCGGCAGCGAAACGAACACTGAAGGGCTGAAGGGCTTCGAAATAGTCCGAAACAATGTCGGAGCAATCCTTCGGCTTTTATACGTGAGTTATCCGGTGTGTTGTAATTATGTGTGAGTCTCACGGTAGTTTCATGTTGAATTTTAAACTTAATTTAATGAATACGATACAATTGCATGATTTAAATTAATATATTAATTATTGACATTTAAATTTGTATTCTTAGATTTTAGTGATAAATTGTTATTGTGTGCCCTTGCAGGGCGTCATGGACAGACTAATTTATACTTAACACCTTTTTAATATAAATGTATGTACCTACATGACATTACAATCTAATAAATAAATAAACTTGCAACTTGAAAACAATTTTGGAATGAAAATTGTATTTAAAAAAATGGCAAAAAACAGGCAACACAGGTAATATTCGGTAAAGTTATGTATTGAGGCTCTCAGTGTTTGCAATTTTAAACTCACTCGTCCATCCCTAATGTAATGCTCCTTTCATCCACTCAAAGGTTGACTGGAAGAGATCCCTTAAAGGGATAAGTCCGCCTTTGTGCATGTTTGTCAATTGTATTTGTCTTGTTTATTTTGCACAATAAAGAGTTTCCATACATACATACAATGTCATTTTGATATCTAGTATGAATAAATAGACTATAGTTCCTATTTTCTAAGTTTATCATTTGCAATACCTACTTACGAATAGGTAGTGCTATATTTGTAAAAGACAGTAATGTAAATTACATTGAATGACGACAAAAACAGTAACAGACAAACTTAAAACCACCGTCAAAACATTCGAAATGAAACAATACGAATTTTTACGAGAGTCATTTATTTACACATTATTATAAGAAAAACGGGACTTAATCATGTAAATAAAAAACCCGTGCAGCTATAAGATGTTGATACCCGCCTCTTCAGTCCTCTCGAGACCATGGATGCAAAGTCGCGTCCGAAACGTCGAGGTATTTACAAAAATACATTTTATTTACGTGATTAAGTCCCGTTTTTCTAATTAATAATTAGTGAAAATCGCGAAAGTTTGAATCGATATACAGTAATTTATGTACATTTAAAATTAAACTCTATTCGTTTGTCATTCTCCATTGGACTTTGTTCAAATAAATTTATACATCACATGTTAATAGAGTGTCAATGTCATTACTATTCTAGGCGACATGTTGTCCTTTACCTGCATGGTAGGTTAAAAAGGGACAGCTTGCACAATATGAGGAGACTGGTTTACTGCAAACTTCGATCAACAATAACAACACTACATAGGTCAGAGGAAACTTGTTTATGAGAGAACATAACATAATAAGTGTGCCATCTGTGCAAACTACTATATAATAATAATCTAATCTAACTAATATTATAAATGCGAAAGTATGGATGGATGGATAGATAGATGGATGGATGGATGGATGGATGTTTGTTTGTTACTCAATCACGCCAGAAGGGTCCAACGGATCTGGGTGAAATTCGGCACATAGATAGAGAAAAGTCTGGAGTAGCACATAGGCTACTTTTTATCCCGGAAAATTGCGTAGTTCCCGTGGGATAGCGATAAACGAATTCTTTGCAGACGAAGTCGCTGGCAAGAGCTAGTATAATATAAAAGGCAAAGTCCTGACTCACTCATTGTCTCATCAACGCCCAGGCCAAACCCTTGAACCTAGAAAGCTGTAATTTTGCACAGAGGTTCCTTTAATAATGTGTACACGAGATAAGAACGGATTTTTCGAAATTCTACCTCTAAGGGGGTGAAAAAGGGGGGCAAAGTTTGTATGGGGCGACGTGATTCCTTGGTCCGATTTACTTCAAATTTTGCATAAACATTTTTAAACAGAATTGATGGAACACGTGTTTCGTATTTTCATGATATTCATTCCCTAATGGGGTTTAAAAGGGGTAGAAAGTTATTTTGGGGGCGATTTGCTTCGAAATTGATATCAATACTCCTTAGTGCTTTTGATTAAAAATACTTTTATTTTGACACAGTCATGTTTGAAATCTCAATCCATTGACGTAATATTTTTAAACAGGACCGAGTAGGTACTCGCAACTGAAAAACGAGCCGACGGAGATAGTACGGATGCGCGTGTACCTTTCTAACAGGACTGACAATAAAATATATTTTTTATCACTACATACTATAAAACAAATTCGCTTACCGCTGTCTGTCTGTCCTTATGTATGCTTGATCTTTAAAACTAACGCAACGGAGCTAAGGAGGGTCGAAAGTCTGCACACGGAAAGAAAGAAGAACGAAAGAAGACATTATTCATTTTGCAAACGGAAGATATTTTCTGGGGATACTTAGAATCGATTACAGAACACGCGTATATTTGCGAGCGCATCACGTGAAAACGGCTGAACGGATTTTGATCCAAGCTTTACTAGTCTGTTGAGAAAATCACCGGCCAGGTTGTAGGCTACTTTTTATCCCGGATAATTGCATAGTTCCCGCGAGATAGCGATGAACATGTCAAAAATCGCAGCTTCCTAGAGCCACAACGTAAATAAATATTTCTGTAGCATGTATGAAGAGATTGATGAATGTGGATGAAGCGAAAGAGGTATGTCAAAATCGTAGCAAGTGGAACAAAGTAGTCTCTGCCTACTCCTATGGGAAAGAGGCGTGACTGTATGTATGTCATGTATCATAGAGGTGCACTACGGAGGGATTTTTTAAAATTCCCACGGGATAGGGGGTTTATAAGTTCACTGAAAAGGGAGCCTATCTACATAACTATAATTACCAGAGTCATGAAATTTGGCACAAAAGTAGGGAATCATAACTTCTGAAAATCAATTTCAAGACTTTTCAAAATTCCCACGGGATGGGGAGTAAAAAGGGATTTTTATTATTACTTTGAAATGTTCTCATCCTTGAATATTATTACCAGAACCTTTAAATTTGGCATACCAGTAGATAATTATGATAATCTGAAAACTGATTTCAGGAATCTGCGAATTTCCCGTGGGATAAGAAAAAAGAGTAACTTTACTGACTTCAAATATAGTTTCTCGGTATTTGGCAGACATTCCTTGATGATCAAAGAGAGAGGAGAGGAGGATTTTTCCAATTTTCCCACGGGATAAAAGGACCGTATAGAAAATATAAACTTGGTATTTTGTAAATATGTTCTTTGGAAATCACGTAGGTGTCATAAGATTAGATTTTTCGAATATCTCACAAAACAAAAGGATAGTATAAAAAATAATAGGTAGTACGAAATACTTTGTGCTAAAGTACGACTTCCATTTGACTGTTTTTGTACATTTTCGATGGGAGAGAGGATAAAGTTTTAGCGCAAATTATGATTCTGCGCGGACGAAGTCAAGGGCAAAAGCTAGTAATTAATAATCACAGTATTATTATCATCTAACTAATATTATAAATGCGAAAGTATGGATGTATGGATGGATGGATGGATGTTTGTTTGTTATTTAATCACGCCAGAACGGCCCAACGCATCTGGATAAAATTCGGCACATAGATAGAGAAAAGTCTAGAATAGCACATATTATTATACTACTTTTTATCCCGGAAAATTGCGTAGTTCCCGCGAGAAAGCGATAAAAGAATTCTTTGCAGACGAAGTCGCTGGCAACAGCTAGTATATTATAAACTTCCATGCTGGCCTGGGAGCAAAGAAAAACTGAATATACCAGTTGCTTGCAGTTGCAGTTTGACTGGAAGAGATCCCGTAAAGGGATAAGTTCGCCTTTGTGCATGTATCTCAGTGTTTGTCAATTGTATTTTGTCTTCGAAATATTCTAAACGGGATGTGAACCGCGATTACCTTCATTGAGGTCCCGATATTTCAATACAGTTGCATGCATCATGATCACGGGTAGACTGAAGAAATTAATGGTTAAACGAACTTACCTGAAGTGAAGTTTGGCCATAATTATACGAGACGTTACATCCTTTGAGATTTAATATTCACTTGGTAGTACACTCTTCCATGTACTAGGCATCCAGCACAATTTTTAGATAATAAAATAAAAATAAGAAAGTCAAAGAATTCCCGTTCACCATCGCCGCGCCCTCTGACGGCGCGCGCGCCAGTCTTCATTACTTTAGAGGATTGTTTCTACTCTGCAAAACTATGGGGTGAATGGTGAGTATAGAGCTATTCATGTAGGGCAGGGTGGGACCTTAAATCTCTTCGGATGTAACGTCTCGTATAATTATGGCCAAACTTCACTTCAGGTAAGTTCGTTTAACCATTAATTATACTAGCGACGTTACATCCTTTGAGATTTAATATTCACTTGGTAGATGTTTAGCGCCCTTTTTTGCAGAGTTTGGTTAAACTAAAGGAAATAAAACTTTCATTTATACATATTGTTTTAATTCCACTGTATATATATATATATATAATATTCATTAATTGTGAATCCTATATAAATCGTGATTAAACTATGGACTAGCTTTAGCTAGAAATTAAATCAATTGTTATAGATTGCCTCCGCGAAGGCATTGTCGGCATCCATATCTGTCGTTAGAGGCCTATTGTAAAATTTAGAAAACACTAAGGAATTACCGGACCAACCCGCTGTTTTCTTAATAGTTTCAACGGAGAGTCCTTTGCGTTTAGCCGCAGAAGTAGCGGCATGTCGCGTGCTATGAGCGTTAAATACCTCTGTATCTATTCCACTAGAAGACAGCGTATTCTTGATCCAGCGGCTAATCGTGCAAGCGCTAGCGTTGTGGATCGGCTTCTTAGTGGTCAAGAAAAGCCGTTCTGTTCCTGGACTATCTCTTAAAGCCTGAGTCTTCTCTATGTATGCCGACAATGTTTTAGCGGGACAAATTTCCGCTTTATTTGGAAAAAATGGTATAACAAGGCGTGGCATAGCACGCCCAGGAGCAGATGTTTTTATCAAATCATCGATTATCATTATGATATTAGCTTCATTAAAATGAACGTTTGATGATCGAATTAACGATAACGTCTGGACTCGTTGTGCAGTTGACAATGCGAGCAGAGTTACGGTTTTACGTGTTAGGAGATCTAAGCTCAAGTCTTCGTTTGGATACAAAGTAGCTAAGTGGTCCAAAACTATGTTAGGATCCCAGGTTGTTTCATATTTTGGGAAACAAGGTTTGATTCTATAGACCCCTTTCAAAAATCTACAGATACAATTGTCTTCGCCGAGTGATTTACCTAAGATTAGGGAAAGGGCTGATCGACAGGTGTTTAAAGTTGAATAACTAGCCCCGCGTTGATACATTTCAGTTAGGAAATTTAATACCTTAGACGTGGTCACTGAGAAGCAGTCCAGTTTATTCATTTTACAGAATGACCACCACTTAAGGTAAACGCAATTATATTGTTTAAGTGAACTTGTGGCTAGCGATGACATCATTATATTGATGGTTTGAGGTAAGAGGGACTGCCTGGAGAACGCTTCCCTGATAATACTGTCGCCACCAGGGTAAGCTTCCTCCAAAGTGGGTGGTGCGTTCTGAAAGGCGATAAGAGCAATTCAATGTTACGTTCCAAGTAAACAGGCTCTGAGCATGACAGTGTAGTAGTCAGTAAAGGGAACCATGGCTGGCTCGGCCAGTAAGGGACGACCATGATGCCAGTTGCTTTGTCCACGACAATTTTATTTAAACACCTTAGTATTAAAGAGAATGGCGGGAACGCGTAAAAGAAGTAGGGGCTCCAGTCTACCGTAAACGCATCAATATTGAACGCGTGAGGGTCTGGTTGCCATGAGATGTATTTACGGCATTTAG
The DNA here is from genome assembly GCA_963854515.1 of Pandemis heparana. NCBI lineage: Eukaryota > Metazoa > Arthropoda > Insecta > Lepidoptera > Tortricidae > Pandemis > Pandemis heparana. The sequence continues at coordinate 14,521,821 of OY978020.1, forward strand.
TGTTAATGCGAGTGGCAAACATATCTATCTCGGGAAATCCGAAACTATGAGTAACTTTATGGTAAGCATCATATGACAATTCCCATTCCGTGTCAATGTTGGTGCGCCTGGACTCTTGATCAGCCTCCGTATTCTCCTTGGATTTGACATAAGATGCAAAGATAAATAAGTTGCGACTTTCGCACCACTGCCAAATTTCGCGTGTTATATCGTTAAGGTGCACATACTGCACCCCACCCATTCTATTTATATACGAGATTGCCGTCGTATTGTCGATTCTAAGCAAGATTTCCTTGTTTTGCAACTCGCTAGCAAAGCACATAAGACCCATGAACGCCGCTTTAAGCTCTAACAAATTTATATGGCTCTCTTTTTCGACTGCGTCCCAGAAACCGTGAGAGCGTCTTCCGTTGCAATAAATACCCCAGCCAGTAAGCGATGCATCCGAGAATATTTAATATTGGTTTGACCGAATTGGATTCTTGGTAAATATTATGTTTTGTGACCACCAGTACAAGTCTGGTTTTATTTTTTCTTTTAGCAACATAAATTGGTCATAATCTTCCCCGGAATCCCTCAAAGCAAGGAATTTTTCTCTCTCTAAGCGCTTGGTATAAACCCAACCGTAAGAGACGGCCAGGCAGGCGGAAGTAAGTAACCCAAGGAATGTAGCAAATTCTCTAATTGTTAATTTTTTCTGTTTGGAAATATTCTTGGATTGTTCGTAGATTTTTTGGCGCTTTTTGTAAGGTAACTCTAGGCTCATATCAAGGGTATTTAATTCGAACCCTAAAAAAGTGCATATCTGGCTTGGCAATAGTTTTCTTTTCTTGTTATTAATCACGAATCCTAAGTGATTTAACAAATTGGTAGTTTCTGTAACACAGTCGCGACATTCTTTGTAAGTACGACCTATACACAGTATGTCATCTAAGTATATAACTAATAGTAAGCCTTTACTCCTCAGATGAGACATAACCGGCTTCATGAGTTTCGTAAAAACGAACGGAGCCGAGCAAAGTCCGAATGGGAGGCATGTAAATTCGTAGGTGTCATGAAACTTAAACCTTAAGAGTTTTCGGCATGATTTATGAATCGGAATTAAGAAGTATGCGTCCTTAAGGTCAATTGTTGCTAAATATCCAGATTTAGAGACTAATTTAGTAGCGGTACGAATGTCTTCCATCTTAAAGTGATGGTGATCTATGAACTTATTTAGATTTTTAAGATTCAGTATAAATCTAAATGTCCCGTCACTTTTGGGAGTAAGGAAGATTTTGGAAATAAACTGACCAGGAGTCGGTTGGCATTTGACGACCGCCCCACAATCGAGTAACTTAGCAATAGCGATATTGAGATTATCAACTTCTGTTGGAGAAAAAACAGAGTTGGGAGGTTCAATTTCTTGAACCACCTTACAATTAAAAGGGATTTTGTATCCCATAACGTATTCCAAGATTACCGGGTCGTTTGTTATATTCTGCCATTGGTCAATATAATTCCGTAATCTACCTGCATGTTGTTGTACCTCTATGGCTGTTTGCGTGGCATCCTGCTGCTCGTTTTGGGCGGCGGTGCCTGGTATCTGTCCGATGTCGTTCGCCGGGGAGGCTGTGGAGGAGCGCGATTCCTGGGCCCACCCTGTTTGTTCGGTCGTGAGCCCTGTTGCCTGGGTGGGCCCTTCCAGTTTCCCTGACGGGGTGTATATTTCTTAGAAGAGGGTGTAGCGGCGGTATAAGATCTCTTGATCTGAAGCCCCGACTTCTCAGCTGATTTAGAAGCCTTAATTTTGTCTCCGAGATTCTCTCCAAAAAGATAGGAATCCCTGTTGACATCCTGAATCATGTTAGAGAATTTTTTGTCCAGACTTGGTAGAATAATCTTTCGTCTACTGTTTGTCTCTTCATAGTGCAGGTCAGCTAATAGTTGGCTGATGTCTGCAATCTGTTTTATTACAGAAAGTTTTTCCATCTCGCTTGAAATGAGCGATGCTGTGAGCTTTGAAAGACCAGCAATTGCGAGCCCGAGGAGATTTTGAGCCTTTTCTAATCTTTTGTCCCTTTGCCGAGATGAATCGGACAGTACTGCTGCTATTTCCGCATTCAGTTTGGGAGCCTTGAGCGTTTTGAAATTTTCGGGAATCAAAAACTTTTCTGTTAGCTCCTGTTTCTGTTCTTTACCGAGTCCTTCTACTATTATTCGCCCCCAACGTTTAGATATCTCCTCCGGAATTTTGGGGCCAAATATTTCCTCTTTTTCTTTTGACCCACCAAGGGCTTCTAAGATTTGGGCCGGTAAGTCGATGGGCTCGACTGTTGTTAGACCACTTGTACTAGGACCCGGGTCGTTTGTTTGGGGTGCGTTTTGTACCGTCTCAATGACTACTGGGGTTTCGACTGCCGATACTACAGACTTGACCTTCTCTGTATCGGAGTACTCGGTTGCGGAGGCCCTTGAATCTTCGTCGTTGTCAGAATAGTCAGCCGCTGAGTAGTCGCGATCGGACACTGCAATAATTTGCGCGATCAAAAAAAAACATTAATTTCGTACAACATAGCAACGAGCGCGCGCCCCTCGATATGGTTACGTTAGTTAGTGCCAGTTTACTTTAAGGTCGTAATCGCATCACGACTCATAGAAAATCAGTTAAACACCGTAATCGCATCACGGTCCTTAATAACTGATTGTAAACGCATTGAGGTGGGCAGATGTCAAAGCTGCACGGTGTCAAACTGAGCATTGATTGGTCTTTTAAAGTCTTTGGTTGCAATCGCGTCGCAACTCGAGACTAAAGTTATTGACCGTAATCGCATCACGGTTCTACATAACTGCAGGTATGGTAGTTGTTATCGCAGTTAATAATTACATCACAAAATATTTATATAGAAATTACGCTGTGAACTTTCCTTATTATGATTATAACACAAGTACCTACATCACATTAAGTTGATATGCATTATGTACATTGTTGTGTTTTGACGTGACAACGTCTTATAAATTGGTTTGCCGGGTGACACTTCAAGAAACTGCGTTACGCTCCGCTCACGTTATGCGCTCACAATGAGAGCGAGTGAGAGGCACGCGTCCCTTCCACTCGGGCATGGTTAGCCCGCCTAAGAGCGAGAGAGACAGACATAAAAAGTGAAAGGCACGCGTCCCTTCCACTCGAGCACAGTTAGTGTTAAATATAATTCTTTGTATAAATAAATGTTTTAAATTGTTACTATTATTTCATCCTTCTTCCTACTATACGAATGAATATTCACATTAAAATTATTTTACCACTCAAAGTCGTTGTCACGTAAAACTTTCGCCCGTATACCGACTTTACAGGCAACCAATTTTCAGAAACTCGTACTTAATTTGCGGCCCGCCTGACTCGCCGCCGCGCAATACATCTAGCCTACTTTTCTTACAACTTTATTTTCCACATTTCCTAGTTTCATTTTGCGCCTCGCGAGTCGTGTGACAAGGCTCTCCCGCGGGTATCACTGGACTCGAGGCACAAGCTTGATGCAGATTGCTCTCACACCACTTGCATACTAATTCCCATGTTTATTTCGTATTTTTTACCTGGTGATAGTAGCTAATCGATTGTTTTAGCAATGCCGCGCCTTACGAGGTAAGCAATAATCGACCTTATGCGTAAAGCAATTAAGATCGTCGAGCATAGACCGGCCCGTATTATATAAAAAAAATATAGGGTAGATCGCGACCACCGAGCGCCGCGGGCGCCTGTTTTAGATATCTTAGTATTTGTAATTATACAGACTAGTTTATAATTATACAGATACGAGTATATTATTATGTGTGTGCAGAAGTTGCGGGACTCACCTTCATCGTCGCTGTACGAATAACGCCTATCCAGACTTTGTTTATAGCTGGGACAATAAGCGACTATTTTTCCCGAAACCTTGCACTTTTGTCTCGGAAGACGCCACTTGGCTCGATTGTTCCTTAGGTCATTCTAAGCAGATTTAGCCCTGGAGGCCTAAAGTTACCCCCTGCTGGTAGCCAGGGGAGGGGGGGGGAAGTTTGCATCTCCCGCGTTGCAGTTGGACCTTGTTTACTGTCCACTTATAGCTACTAGGGCAAGTTTGGTATCATTTTCGTATAATTTAAGGATGGGGAATCCTTTTCTGGAACAAAATTTTTACCTTACCATAGAAAAAAAACAATAAATTGAAAAAAGAAAAAAAAATTCAAAAAAAATATTTCGAAATTGTTTTCTTACAGGCATACTACGGCGATTTTTGGTAATTAAAAAATATGACGTTATAGTCTATTTAATCTTAAATCTTAAAAGTATTACTTGAATAACCACTTCGCAATAAAAAGTTTGTCAAAAAAAAAAAACGTTTATTCGGCAACTTTGGCTTTACCTGTTTGGAGCCCAGTTACTGTCCACTAATAGCTACTAGTGCAAGTTTGGTATCGTTTTCGTGTAATTTAAGGATGGGAAATCCATTTTTGGTACAATTTTTTTACCTTACCATAGAAAAAAAACAAGAAATTCGCAAAAAAACAAAATCACAAAAAAAAAATTGAAATTGTTATCTTACATGCATATTAAACCGAATTTCAGTAATTAAAAAATATGATGATATAGCCTATTTAATCTTAAATCTAAAAAATATTACTTAAATAACAATTTCTGAAGAAAAAGTATGTCAAAAAAAATAAAAACGGGTGTTTGGCAATCCTAGTTTCACCTGCTCGGAGCCCGGTTACTGTCCACTTATAGCTACTAGGGCAAATTCGGTATCATTTTCGTGTAATATAAGGATGGGGAATCCATTTCTGGAACAAATTTTTTACCTTACCATAGAAAAAAAACAAGAAATTGGTAAAAAAAATAAAATAACAAAAAACAATATTTAGAAATTGTTCCCTTACACGCATATTACACCGATTTTTAGTAATTAAAAATTATGATGATATAGCCTATTTAATCTTGAATCTAAAAAGTATTACTTAAGTGACCATTTCTGAAGAAAAAGTATGTCAAAAAAATTAACGGTTGTTTGGCAATCCTAATTTCACCTGTTTGGACCTCGTTTACTGTCCACTTATAGCTATTAGGGCAAGTTTGGTATCATTTTCGTATAATTTAAGGATGGAGAATCCTTTTCTGGAACAAAATTTTTACCTTACCATAGAAAAAAAACAATAAATTGAAAAAAGAAAAAAAAAAACTAAAAAAAATATTTCGAAATTGTTTTCTTACAGGCATACTACGGCGATTTTTGGTAATTAAAAAATATGATGTTATAGCCTATTTAATTCTTAATCTAAAAAGTATTACTTGAATGACCACTTCTAATTTATAAGTTTGCCAAAAAAAATAAAACTTTTATTTGGCATACCTGATTTCACCTGTTTGTTCGTGCTTTAATATGGGGTGCTCAAGTTCTTACCGACCAAGTTTTTTCTAAAAACATGAAGTACTTAGACTCCCACGATAGTCAGGAAAAAAAGTACGGGGGGGCACTAAAACTAAAAATTTGAAAGCTGCATTAAAATTGTTCTTATTGCACTGAACTCTTACGATCTGTACATTTTAACTGTCTTTTGATACAGTTGCGCCTTCTATTTGCACATGTTAATTTGCATTTTATCATCATATCAGCCGTAGGACATCCACTATTGGACAAGCCACCCCCAATGACCTCCAGTTGCCTCGGTTGGTAGCGGCTTGCATCCACCGTGAAACCGCGACTTTAACCAGGTCATCCGTTCATCTCGTTGGTGGTCGTCGTAAGCTGCGCTTGTCGATCTGCGGTCTCCAATCGAGAACCTCTCGGCCCCAATGACCATCTATTCTCCGTGCTATATGGCTTGCCCATTGCCACTTCAACGAGATAATTCGCTTGGCTATGTCGGTGACCGCTGTTCTTCTACGTATCTCCTCATTTTTGATTCAATCCTGTAGAGAAAGCCCAAACATAGCACTCCATAGCTCGCTGAAAAACTCTGAGCCTATTTATAAGGCCTATAGTGAAGCACCGGAAGCACCATATCTCGGATCTATAAGTAATCACTGGCAACACACATTGGTTAGTGACTTTCGTCTTAAGGAACTAAGGAATTTATCAAAAGACATTGCGGATGCGGAGTTTCCTAAACGCTGCCCATTCAAGTTGGATTCGACGATTGATATCTTTCTCGAAGACGGTATCGTGGTCCACACCGGTTTTCACATTTGATTTTCTGTGTACCATGCACATTTAGAAGGGTATGGCAGGTCTTGATGGGACTGTAAGATTTGATCTCATACATGTCCTCTTTGGTATACAGCTCGAAGAAAATGTTGCTTTGGAACGTCTTGAGGTGGTGGCAAGCTTTCGATACTTCTGTATTTTAAGATTCACAATTAAATAGGCTATAACATCATATTTTTAATTTCCAAAAATCACTGTAGTATGCCTGCAAGAGACCAATTCCGAAAATGGTATTTGTGATTTTTTTTTGACAAATTCTTGATTGTGTTTCTATGGTAAAGTGAAAAGTTTGTTCCAGAAATGGATTCCCCATCCTAAAATTACACGAAAACGATACCAACTTGCTCTAGTAGCTAAGTATAAGTGGAAAGTAATCGGGCTCCAAACAGGTGAAACCAGGTATGCCAAACAACCGTTTTTTTTTGACATACTTTTTCTTCAGAAATGGTCATTTAAGTAATACTTTTTAGATTCAAGATTAAATAGGCTATATCATCATAATTTTTAATTACTAAAAATCGGTGTAATATGCGTGTAAGAGAACCATTTCTAAAATTGTTTTTTGTGATTTTATTTTTTTTACCAATTTCTTGTTTTTTTTCTATGGTAAGGTAAAAAGTTTGTTCCAGAAATGGATTCCCCATCCTAATATTACACGAGAATGATACCAAATTTTGCCCTAGTAGCTATAAGTGGACAGTAACCGGGCTCCAAGCAGGTGAAACTAGGATTGCCAAACACCCGTTTTTATTTTTTTTGACATACTTTTTCTTCAGAAATTGTTATTCAAGTAATACTTTTAAGATTCAAGATTAAATAGACTATAACGTCATATTTTTTAATTACCAAAAATCGCCGTAGTATGCCTGTAAGAAAACAATTTCGAAATATTTTTTTTAGTTTTTTTTTTCTTTTTTCAATTTATTGTTTTTTTTCTATTGTAAGGTAAAAATTTTGTTCCAGAAAAGGATTCCCCATCCTTAAATTATACGAAAATGATACCAAACTTGCCCTAATAGCTATAAGTGGACAGTAAACGAGGTGCAACTGCAACGCGGGAGATGCAAACTTCCCCCCCCTCCCCTGGCTACCAGCAGGGGGTAACTTTAGGCCTCCAGGGCTAAATCTACTCAGAATGACCTAAGGAACAATCGAGCCAAGTGGCGTCTTCCGAGACAAAAGTGCAAGGTTTTATCGCTTATTGCCCCAGCTATTAAGGCGTTTTATTTTCCGTCGTATGTCCTCCGAACGACGTCTTTTCCGGCGTCCCATGTTCTAATTCCTCTTTCGTTACTTAAAACTCTGTTCGAATACTAGGCAACACTAATTTGGTAAGATAATTGCGGGTGGATGTTATTGTTGGGTAGACCGAGCTCTGTCTACCCTCATTCTTGCGCGTCGACTGCGTGCACTCTCGTTACCACTGGAACCGTTCTCACTCGAAACTCGATTCAAACACACTACACTCACAGTGTCACTTGTATTTGTGTTGTTTATTTTGCATAGTAAAGAGTTTACATACATACATGCTTCACTTTGCGGAGATGAAAGGAATCTCGATGAGCTTTTACCATCTCCGCGGGAACAGAAGCATGTACATTCTATTTTTTTTATTCTAAGTCAAGCATTGACGGACAACAGAGCTATGTGCTCTAAAAACGGGCTTTAGACCGCAAGCTATAGAATAATTTCACCGCGAAATATTCAGCAGTCATTAATTAAAAATCACCACGCAAAAATTCCTTTCCGCTCGCGAAAACCGAGTACACAAAAAACGATTCGATCAAAATCCGGGGGTTTATTTAAATTCAGAACGAACGGATTCCCGCCTGTTATTATTTCGTTTCCGGACTTGATAATTAAAGAGCTTACTGGGTGTTAAATAAGTTTATTTAGTGTTGGCAGGGTTTATAATTATTGAGGGTGAATTATTACGCAGGTAATAATGGAGTAACAATGTAACATTTGGTATGCATTGAAACGTCTTAGGGCCACTTGCACGGACCAGGGTTAGCGACTTAACCCCGTGTTAGACGCTAACCCGGGGCTAAGTAGTGTCAATATGACTGTATCGAACTGTCAAACCTAACCCTAAGTTAGCGATTTAATTTTTTAACTCTGGATTGTGCACGTTGGCCTTAGTTAATTAATTTTTAAGTTTCATCATTCAGATGTTTCAAAATGTTTATATAAAAAAAAGTGAGCCTGGCAGCGTATTTGTAATGCCCCGGTGTTGCGGATATCCATGGGTAGAAGTTTCTTTCCATCCGGCAAAGTTCACAATGATGTAAGACGGATGATAACTGCAAGTGAAAATGAAAATTTCGACACAAACTTATTCCGCCATAGACAAAAGACTAAATTAAATTTTAAGAAAGTTGACTTAAAGTTTGCTCATATTAAATCCGGGTCTTTTTTACTTTAATTCTGCCGTTTAGCAACAGTTCTGACGCTGCTGTGCGCCAGCGTGGAGAAAATTACTGGCAGACTAGTCTACCTCGCGACGCGACGAGTTCTTTTTAAACCTGCTGGAAGCAAAAGAAGAAGGAAGACGAGGCAGAGGAAGGTTATTTTGAGCAGATGAAGGAAAAAGTGGGTGCCGCGTGGTATCGGGAGGTCGAGAGGCTGGCTGAGGACTGAGCGGAGTAGCGATTACTGCACCGACAAGAAGAGCCTAGCTCTTAAATGCAAGAAGAAGAGAAGAAGTCTACCCTCTAAGTTGGCATCGCATCTGGAATCCTCTGATGTTGCCAATCTTCTTTTGGCGCATACTTCTTGGCAATGATGGTCTTTCCGAATGCGCTGGTAGTTTCAAACAAAGACATGTAAAAGAGCCCTTGGCGGCCTAGTTGCAAAATAAACTTTTCATTTTTTTTTGTTGATTACAATATTTCTATGTATTTGTCCCAATCTCATTTGTCCAACATTAGTGGGTTCTTCAGGCCTCTATACTAATGTAGGTAGATTTTTCTAGAGGCGGATGGCATGGACAAAAACCTGTCACGGTTCAACCACCCTGAGAGGCTGTTTATTGCGTTCCTAAGTGCTCTCTTGAGAAAGCAGGCGGCGATACCGGCCTCCCTACAAACTTTAACACCGTCTGTCTAAGAATTATCTAACTAATATTATAAATGCGAATGTATGGATGGATGGATGGATGGATGTTTGTTTGTTACTCAATCACGCCAGAACGGCCCAACGGATCTGGATGAAATTCAGCACATAGATAGAGAAAAGTCTGGAATACCACACAGGCTACTTTTTATCCCGGAAAATTGCGTAGTTCCCGCGGGATAGCAACATTACAAACGAATTCTTTGCAGACGAAGTCGCTGGCAACAGCTAGTTATACAATAAATCTTCCTCTTGAATCACTCTATCTGTTAAATAGTATAGTGAAGTTGGTAAGCGTGACATGTTACTTTAACAGTGAAATCTCTATCCTGCGCGTATAGGCTCTATTGTTTTGATTTAAGTAATAGCTTAACCCTTAAATAGATTTTGTCCGTTTCAAAAGACACACCAATGAAACTCACACAATTCAAATTTGAGCGAACTCTCGCGCAGTTTAAGTACCACGTGACGTTAGTTAGGCTATCTTTTTCCTTCTTGCGTATCAAGAAGCAGTGCGCATGCGACGGTTTTCAAAAAGCGAGCAGTCGTTAAAATGCAACGGCTGAAGCGGTGTCGGGCTCAAAATCAAATAGTTGTATTCGTAACTATTACTATGTTTTACGTTACTTTTTTGCGTAAATGAGAAGTAATAACAAATAAATAATAGAATAAAGAAGTTATTTTTCAAAAAATACTTGTATTTTCTTGTTGATGTTTGAAATAATCAGAGTGTCACTTAAAACGGACTTTTCCCGTTATACCTTAGAGTTGTGATTTTACTGTTTGTCATTTATAACGGACTTTGCCCATATTCCCTAAAAGTTGTAATTTTAACGTTTGTCATTCATAACGGACTACCTGTGATGCCTTAAAAGTTAGTTGTCACTTATAATGGACAAAGTCCAGTGCTAATAAACAACATTTTACTTCGTATTAATGTTATTGTTTTAGTATAATGGCCGTAAAAGGGTGGAGATCTAGTAAAATTCTTACGCTTGTACCACCCTTAGACAAACAACATCGCCCGAACATTAAAATCCTAAATAAAGACAGTCTTCATCTCCTCGAGTCACCCATTTTCGATGAGGCCATTCCTCCACTTTTGAGAAAATCAATTACTAAATTTAAAAATTATTCGGACCGCCTCACTAAAATTAGCAGTCACTCTGCTTTGTTTGTTTTGAAGTTCTGCCTACTTGTTCCTAAATTTATTTACCTGCTCCGCTGCTGTCCCGTTTGGAAATTCCCCATCTGATAAAACCTATTGATCTAATCTTAAAATCCCAAATTGAATCGATTTTGAATATCCGTTTTAGCGAGCAGGCATGTACTCAAGACATGAGTCTTCTATATCTAATAAGATGTGGTGGTTTGGGAACACGCAAAATTTCAAGTACCAACCTATTTCTATACCGGCGTTTTTGGCATCAATCCTCACCTCTGACCTCTGACCACCTCTGACAAAATCCTTAACGCCTCACCGGCTACAAACTGTGAGACTGCGTGCTTGGTTGAAGCCTCAAATGCCTGCCCAAATTTTCTATCTCGACCTAAAATTCCACGGGCCTGGGATTCCATAGCTTCAGAAAACAGCATTCATTTCCTCATTGACACCGCGACAGGTAGAGACCGCGCCAGACTTTTGGCGGTTTCCAAACCAGAATCAGGCCACTGGCTTCATGCCTATTCCTCACCGAACCCAGGCACCCACATGCTTAGACCCAATTACCCTCCGTATAGCCGTCGGTCTAAGACTTGATGCTGAGGTTTGCGTGGACCACAATTGTGCCTCTTGTGGGGCCCCGGTAGATCGCCTCGGCCACCACGGACTCGCTTGCTCCTCGGGTGCCGGCCTCCTGTCCCGTCATGCTGCCCTGAATGACATCCTCAGAAGGGCGCTCGTCAGTGCCAACGTTCCTGCTGCTCTGGAGCCCCAGATCTCACGGAACGATGGCATGCACCCGGATGAGATGTCATTGATTCCGCGAAGGTACCTACGGACGTGCGCTGGTGTGGGACGCTACTTGCGCCGACACCATGGCTTCGTTGTACCCCCCAATGCCGTACAAGTATGCCGGCGCGCGGCGGAAACCCGATAGTGGGTAAAGATGACAATACTTTTGTAATCATTTATAAAATAAGGAAGTTTATGTTCATAAATATGTTGTGATTGTTTTTTGTCCTAAGAATATTTTATTACGTTAAGGGGGCAATGTCCGTTCTGTGTGACAGGTCTGGGTATACACATAAATAGGCAATGTCACTTATAAGTGACATACTGAAAACCATATACATAACTGAAAATTTCAAAATCATATTTCTTTTCCATCCCAAATACCAAAGTATAATCATCATTTTGTAAAAAAACAACAAGCGAAACACACTTTGCCCGTTTAAGGGTTAAGATTTGATTTAATTTAAATGATGTTTAGTCTTTCAACCAAAAAATATTTACAAAAACAAATTAAACTAAGATAAAATTAAAAACTAAACTTAAACTAACTATAAAAAGCTATAAGTTATAAAAAGAACACCCCGTCCAGCCCTGCTGGCTGTGGCAGGGTTCCCAGGACGCTAGCGGCATTACCCCTTTGGACCGCAAGTGCGATCCGCTGGGATAAATACACGCCAGCTCTTGGGTCCCCTGAGGCGTCGTCGTCGTTTAGTCTTAATTATTTACACTACTGTATCACATGTTTACAATTTGTTTTGTGTGCCAAAGTTAATAAATAAATAAATAAATAAATAAATTTAATTAAATTTGTAATTCAAATTGTAATTGTATGGGTTACATTAATGCCTAAATAAATACATTATTATAATTATTAAAAAAAACCGCATCAAAGAAAAAAAGATCGAAGAATTCATATCCATGGACAGACAGCGAAATGCGACTTTGTTGTATACTAACTATGTAGTGATAGTGATGTAAATGAAAAATTTAAAAAACCTCGCACGAAAAAAAAGACATATAGTTTCAGAAACGCAAAAATCACGTCTTTATCCCTCACGGAGTAGACAGAGCCCAAGGTAACAAGACTTAGGCCACATTTAGCATGATTGTGGGAAGGTGGAAATGGGAATGAAAATAGTGATGGCTTGCTAGCCACATCGCCTATTAATATGATTTTCGCCCATTCCGTCGATGGGATTTAACCATCTGCGCGGAAAGAGAAGCAACTGGTACATTCTAAGTTTTTTCTTTACTCTCATACCAGCATGGAAGAGAAACAACCCTTAATAATTTCATTTCATGCCAAAAATGCTTAAAATAATTTTGGAAAAGTGCTGATACGCACACATCACGCTCACAGACTCAAACTTATAACTTACTAGCTGTTGCCAGCGACTTCGTCTGCAAAGAATTCGTTTATCGCTATCCCGCGGGAACTAGGCAATTTTCCGGGATAAAATATGCCTATGTGCTATTCCAGATTTTTGTTCTATCTATGTGCCAAATTTCATCCAGATTCGTTGGGCCGTTCTGGCGTGATTGAGTAACAAACAAACATCCATCCATACTTTCGCATTTATAATATTAGTTAAATAGCACTCCGCTTTTTGCGTTGGGGGTTGAAAAAAGTAGAAAGGGACAAAAAATGCGTTGTAGGAGTAACCGCCACCAGACACCACGACCTTCGATTTTATACTTCACAATGCCCTCATCCATTTAACCTTGAGACAAGGTCGCAGAGAATAAATGCGATATAACTAAAGCGGACCACAAAAGTCCCATTTTATCGTCTATCTTGGTAGATTTATATCTCACTAGCTTTTGCTCACGACTACGTCCACGTATCAGAATACATTTTTGAATAGCTTAATTTCCCTTCTATGTTGGTCTGGGAGCACAAAAAAATCATAGAATGTACCAGTTGCTTCTCTTCCCGCGCTGGTAAAAGCCCATCAAGGGAATGGGCGAAAATCTTAGGAATCATGTTATAGGCGATGCGGCTAGCAACCCATCACTATTTTGATTCCCCTTTCTACCTAAAAAAACATTTTGCCTGGATGTTCCACTAATCCACTATTATTTTGTGTAACGGAATAGTAGATGAGTTAATGTTTTTGTCCATCGACGATTTAATCGTGAAAGATCGAGGTATACAGAATAGATGATAAACAGACCGTTATTCCCACATTTATAATATTAGGATGAAATTGTTTGCGCGCTGGACTTACTCATTTATTTTATCTAGAATTTTAACACTAGAAGAACTTTGCCTCTAATATATTTCATGTCTACATCATAATTCACTTATTATTCGTATTCAAAAACAAAGTACATACCTAATATTCTTTGGGGACAATTAAAAACATTCCTTTTTTATCTCATATTTTCTCCCGAAGAGCTTATTTATTCGTGAGACTTTAAAAAAAGAAACCAATTTTTGACAGTTCATTTTCTTGATTCCATTTGCTATGTCACTTTTAAAATTACATAAAACGTCAGTCACAACACATTTTTTTAACCACGGTGCGGGGTTGAATATAATTTACCGAACACTTTACAATCCAAAGGTCAAAAGTTATTACACAAAGCTGCCGTTCGGAAGTCCTCTAATAATTGAAGAGAAAAAAAACTTTTTCCCCGAGTCAGTGACCCTTTGAAGTCGTAAAGAGCGTTGTTACTAATTTATAGAGGGCGGTCTCAACTTGAAAACGTTACGCACACTTGCTACCTCGCTATTTGCTTGAGATTTCAACCTCTTCCGACAAATACATCGGTATTTCCAGATCACTTATTCACCTGGGTTCACTGAAATGCAGCCTTGGACAATGTTACTGGCAAGCTAGATTTTTTCAAAAAAAGGTAATTAACTCTCGATATATAACTTTTTTCTCAAAAAAAAAACTGGCCAGCCAGAAACACTACAACCGATAAACTCCAAAAAAAAAACTCTCGGCATTCGAAATATTATTTGAATTCTTAACGGCCAGTGATTTCCAACTTTTTATGCATATTATTGTTCGATCACAATCATGCCTAGTGCTAAGCGAAGACGTGATCTACATACCTAATGTTGGAGCACGCTTGTCTAGTAATTGTCTATGCATTTGAACACGGATAATTGTATTCCTCAGTCGTACTGTAACAACGCACTATTTATTCATAGGCGTAATAATGAAATTGATGAACAAGTAAAATTATCCCATTGAGTTTTTAAAGTCGCCCTAAGGTCGCCCCAAATATAGCAGTATTTCAAGACCAGTTCGTGTACCACTGGTACACTGGTACGAGTATAACCAAGTAGTAGCCTAGTGGTTTGACCTGTGGCCTCTCAAGCAGAGGGTCGCGAGTTCGAATCCCGGGCTTTATTATATTACATTTGAAATTTACCATGAGCTATTCGGTAAAGAAATACATGAGGAAACCGGAACAATCCGGGGCTTAGTTACCCTTCTGGGTGGGAAGGTCAGATGGCAGTCGCTTCTGTAAAAACTAGTGCCTACGCCAAATATTGGGATTAGGTTGTCAAAGCGGAGCCCAAGCTCACTGAGCTGGCAAACGCCGGGAAAAACGCTAGGAAGATGATGATTATAAATTAAAGTACAAATAAACTAAATGTTAATTAATTGTCTGCGCAGAGAACGCACAGTCGAATATTTTATGTAACCGCTTGGAATAGATTGGGGTGGGCACCGGATTGGCCCGAATAAATTATTAGCTAGTAAATTTATACATAGTAATTATTTAAAGTAATTAAATGCTATTAAGATAAGATATATGTAGGACTGAAGAGGCACGTGAAAAAGAAGAAATGTAGATGTCAATGTGGCCATATGAGAGTAATGACTTTAAAATTATTGAAACAGCTGCGAAACATTACATATATAGGTACATAGGTACATACATAAATCACGTCTTTATCCCTTGTTGGGTTGACAGAACCTAAATTAATTTCATAATATGGGAATAAAATAGATTATTTTATTGTCTAAAACACAGGTTACATTTGTAACCTAGCTTAGACATAACTTAATTTCACTTAATAGACCTCAGATTTTTGTACAGTTAGTCTATAAAGTCGTGAAATTGAAAAGTGGCAATAGCTGTAGTGTCGTCCCGTTTTCTTATACCTATAGGGGCAAGTGCTCAACCTGTGGGCACTTTCCAGTTTTTAGACTATTTTGAATATTTAAAAAAAACTGTCAATAATTCTGTAAAACTATTGATTATTTTAGTATCTTAATTAAATAGCCTTTTATAATCACCGCTTTGTTTTTAGTTATCTACTAAAACTATAGAGATCTAAGCATAATTAAAAAAATGCTCATTTTGTCCATAGGTACAATTATAGTTTGTACCTATGGACGACATAATTGTACCTGTGGACGGCACCGTACCTATGGACAAAAAAATAACAAGAAATAATTAAACATCAAAATCTAAATAAAATAAAATAAAACAAATAGCAAAGTAGTTGGCAACACATTCAGCATCTCCTAAATATATTTAAATTTTTAGAATTACAGTATTCTCGATATAACTCTTCAGCAGAATCGTCGTAGTTACAATAGGCTGCGTCTTTAAATAGAATCATCTGAGTCATCATTTAACACATAACATTTTTGACATATAAAGCAAGATTCATTGTCAGAATCAACAGTAACCTTGTGAGCTTTTAAAACTCACGTCTTATGATATCTTGCAGTACAAATGCTGCATGTAAGTAAATTTGTAAGTCGACTTAGGCACATTGAATTTTTCAGCAGCTTTTCTTAGAGAACATTCATTTTTTTACTTCTTTAACGGCCTTTTAGACTTTCAGGACATATTTTTTTGCGTTTGGACAGTTTTACTACAAGGCACAGAAATTAAAGAGAAAAATAAATTCAAATTTAACTGTCCACAGGTACAAGCCTTTGATGTTGTATCTGTTGACAGTCCACAGGTACAAAAAAATACTTGTCCACAGGTAAAAATTCGACACTTTACAATTTAAAATGATGTCAGTCCGTTAGAGGTCACCCGAGAACAGCAATAACTACATAAAATAACAAACAAATCATGAAATCACTCATTAACTACGAAGATACTCGAAGCATTATGCCTAAAACTTTAGAAAACACATTCAAAATACGAATAAAAAATTACTTGCGGGTGGTAGGGCCTTGTGCAAGGTCCGTCGGGATCGCTACCACCATCTTACTCGCTAATCCTGCCACCAAGCAGCAGTGCTTGCGCTGCTGTGTTCCGGTGTGGAGAGTAAGACAGCCGGGGAAATTACGGGCACAAGAGGCATTTCATCTAAGGCCTCTAGGTTGGCAACGCATCTGCAATCCCTCCGGGGTTGCGGGTGTCTATGGGTAGTGGTGATCGCTTACCATCAGGTGACCCACTTGCTCGTTTGCCTTCCTATTCACATAAAAAAAAAAAAAACTTTTGGCGACGAAAACTTTCCGCAGCCTTCTTCTTCTTTTAATAATATGGCCCCATCGATCGATGCGATGATTTCGCCAATGTCAAAGTAAAAAATACAGTATTCAAAAATCTTGTGACATAAAAATGTCGGCAACGTTGTACGGTAGAACACGGTCAAACGACCCCCTCCCCCCCTGTCGGGCTCTTAGCCAACGGACAATGATATCCCACGGAGACCGCCAGGAAATCATTAACCGAAGCCCAGGGTGCACCGGACCAAGCACTGCTCTTCCCCTCGGACGGATCCAAAAACGAACCGCAGCTCTTGACCACACGCGAAGGTAACCCGACTCGCACCCCTTTCCGCAGCCTTAAAAACATTAATAACTGACAAATACGAAAATGACAGATAGTTAATGTTGCCATACGAGAAAAATGCTATTCGGGTGTGTTCAAGATAACAGTCTATGGTTTGTAGTTTTTCTGTTACTGCTAGTGTCCTTAGGTAACACTCGTCCACAGGTCAACACTTGCCCCTAGATTAGGAAGGGACGACACTACAGTATTGCCACTTTTCAATTTCACGACTTTGTAGACAAACTGTACACATTTTCAATTTCGATTAGTATAGTACTCTTAATTAATAAAATTAATAAAATTAATATTGAATTTGAATTAAAATTTTGAATAGATACTTCGCAATTTGATACTTTAGAATGGGGATGAAAACATCAAAGTGTTGCCATGCGGCTACAATTTCTATATCTAAAAAACCTTGCCAACACAACATCCAAGTTACACCACGACAGAACACCCCCCCTGGGACGGCGGGTGTGACGATATTACGTATAACATATAACATACCTTGTCCTCGAGAATTTCCCTGTCGTCTAAAAAAGGTCAGATGTATTCCTGTCCCTTCGGGAACAAGTATTTTCTGTTCCGTCACAGGTATTTGGTGCAAGGAGCAATAATTTGAAATGATTTGTTTTATGATGATTACAAGCTATTATTGAGCTGTTATTACAAGCCCGTCGTGAGAATGAGTTAAAATCTTACAGCCTTATTCATAAAAAGTTAGAGGCTCGCTATAAGCTCGCTATAGGACCGATGCAAAAAAACATGATTCATAAACGTCAATTAGCGCTAATCAGTCCTTCAAGGGTCTGTTAAGTCTTCCGAAAGTTAGCGGACCGTAGACCGTACTTTATCTCTCTGCTAACTCACAAAATGGCCGCCACACATATGAACAGCTGATTTTGGCAAGAGCAAAACCATACGCAAGACAGTTTTTTTTGTTTTAAGTTTGTATCCCCTCGAGAAAGGTAAAGGAAACTAGATTCACACTGCCTCGTCTGTCGTGTTAATTCGCTGGTTTCCGGCTAATTCGCTGCCACTGCTGTTAATTTTTTTTTTTTAATTCACTAAAAAGCCATTTATGGTCTATGATTTGTCAAGGTGACAACATAACGCGTCTAATCCATTCATCAACAGCTCATTAGTTAACAGACTGCTAGCAAGCGTTTATGAATCATACTTTTTAACAACTGTCAAATAAGCTTAATCAGTCTGTTAACTAATGAACTGATCAAACCTCAATTAAGGATTTTTTTATGAATAAGGCTGTTAGTAATCATGTTATACGATAGGCGATGCTAGCAACCCATCGCTATTCCCTATACATTTATACGCCCACAATCTAATCTAACTAGCTGACTAATCTAACTAATATTATAAATGCGAAAGTATGGATGGATATGCTATACGTGGCCTTTAGGTCCTGTTGCCTTAGGCTCTGTATATCCCGTAAGGGATATAGACAAGATTTGTATATAATATGTGAATTACAAGCCTTGAACAAGGTCATACCACCCTCATAGCCTAGGCCGTCTTCCAGGATCTTTTTTTTAGGTACATACCTTACTGAGTAGAGAGAGCCTAATTAAGGTAAAAAGACCTAAAGGCCACGTACCTATAGCATGATTGTAGGCGTATAGGTGGAAAGGGGAATCAAAATAGTGATGGGTTGCTAGCATCGCCTATAACATGATTCCCAAGATTTTCACCCATTTTCAATGGGATTTTACCATCTGCACGGGAAAGCAACTGATACATTCTATGTTTTTTTTCTTTGCTCTCAGACCAGCATGTAAGAACATAAGTAAAATAAATATGATTTAATTTCATTCTCAAACTAACTCCGGATTAAGCAAAATCCTAAATACAAATTAAACTTAATGCTGAGTACATAGTTAGCAACAAACAGACATACAGTGGGTCCACTACAAGCAAATACAATATCTGCTTAGGACCAAGAGCGGGGTTGGCACAGATTAAAAACAGCTATATCACTTTACTTTGTTTAGAAAACATACTTTTACGTTTATTTATTTGTGTATTTTATTTATTGAAAGTAGACTAACTAAACAGATCTATATGGGGAGTGTGAATGGTTGCGTTGGGAGGGGAAGGCCTAGACGGACGTTCCTGGGCCAATAGGAGACGTTTTGAAAAAGAGGTAGGTCAGGAGTACCCGAAACCGACGAGCATGTATGAAGAGATTGATGAATTGGATGAAGCGAAAGAAGTATGTCAAAATTGTAACAAGTGGAATAAAGTAGTCTCTGCCTGCCCCTACGGGAAAGAGGACTGAATGGTTTGCTAACAGGTACGGGGGCGAGGCCGCGGTTTTAGTTTGTATTTTCTGTCAATAGATTTCCTATTTATTTTATAGCTAATCTGAAGTCGTTAATGGACGGACAAATAATTCATTGCATTGTTCTTTATTCACGACTAGCTTCTGCCCGCGACTTCGTCTGCGTAGAATTAGCAATTGATATGTTTATCGCTATCCCGCGGAAACTATACAATTTTCTGGGAAAAAGTAGCCTATGTTTTAATTTAGGGTACCAGCTATCTTCGTGCCAAATTTTGTCCAAATCCGTCCAGTCGTTTCAGCGTGAAGAAGGAACAAACATACACATTCACTCACTCACAACGTCACATCATCACATCGTCACAAACTTTCGCATTAAATTTATAATATTAGTAGGATTTGCTGCCGACGGGGCCATCAGTCGATTAAATAGAAATTGAATAGAATAGAATAGAATAAAAAAGAATAACGGTGATGTAGCTGTACTATGCCAGTTATGCCAAAACGCCTCGACCGCGCCACGGTCCGCAGTTTACCAACACAACTTTGTGCTTGAGTTTGTTTGACGGAATGCAAGTAGAGTATCTTAATTGCGTTAGCTTTTAGACTTAAATAAATGTTAGTTCAAATCTAAAGTGAATAAACATTTACTACAACGACGCTTATAATAATAATAATAATGTCATTTATTTCAGATAATAATCCATAATGTCAAATTATGTATAAAAAATAAAGTTAAAATGAGCAAAATATAAAATAATCAAATTAATACAAATATCACTACATAGTCAAAAAATAAACAAAGATAAAATTAGAATCAAATTACATTAAAAATCACATTCAAAAATTAAAAAAAAAAACAATACTAAAAACTTAAAATCTCACCATGTAGGACCAGTGCAGCTAGGCGAGTGCCTTTTGGCCCAGTGGTACAGAAAGGGACTGTTCTCCCGTTCGGCTACTGTTGCCAGGAGGCTGTTCGGGCTGCCGCGCAGGCGCCGCTCCAAGGACGCGACGCGCTTGCGCATAGTGGCGTGGAAGCCGTCTGTGCGCGCTGCCGCAAACATACCTGAAGCGCTTATAAGCTTATAGGCCACGGCAGTAGTCTTAATGGTACTGTAGGTGTGTATGAGCAGTGATCACTCGGTTTGGTGTACTTCAAAATTTGGAGATTAACGCAGTTAAAATGGAATTAACTTAATTAATTCCACTCCGTTTCATGCATTTACGAGCGAGTTTTTCGGTGAAGGAAAACATCGTGAGGAAACCTGCACACAGGAAGTATCACAATGGTGTTAAGTCGCAGATTGGGGACTGCCCTTCTGAGAGACCTGTGCCCAGCGGTGAGACTTATAATATAGAAGTTATGAATTTAAAGACACCTAGTGTAGAAATCCCTTCCAAAATATACCCTAATTATTAATACTTTACAAACTCATAACTCACTCAAACTCGACGCATCAAAGTAATGATGATGAAAGTCGAAGACATTTTGACTTTAACGTTTTAAGAGGAAGCTCATCATGGCGCTAATCCCTGAATTAAGAGGGAATGAAGACTGATATCCTGTTCATGTGTTTCTGAGAAAAGGTGCCTCCTTCGGGACGTACCCTTATACCCTGACCAAGAACACCCAAGGCCAACGACACTCCGAACATATTCACAATACATTGCGGGTTTTAGCAGCTAGCCTCTCCGTAGTGGCGATTCAAGCGTGCAATAAACAGCGATTTTGTTCATCGCGTCGTTGGTCTCGGGTTATCATGGTGGGGTCATCATAAAGATTGTTAGCTAAAACGTACTGTAAACCTGTTATTATGGCGTCGGATTTTGCTTGAACCGAAAATAACATGAGAGTTGTGATTTTTTGAGATTATCTCACGAAAGCGTACAAAGAGGGTGCAATCATTCTTGCACAGGGGTTTTTGAATACTCTGAAGGTTAGTGTAATAAAGAAATAGGTAGGTTTGGTTTTTCATAAGAGATACATGAAAGTAGTTTCGATAAAGGATAGAGACTTCTCACTTTAAACAGTTAGTCACTTTTAACTTTTTTTTTAATGTGAATAGGAAGGCAAACGAGCAAGTGGGTCACCTGATGGTAAGCGATCACCACTGGCCATAGACACCCGCAACCCCGGAGAGATTGCAGATGCGTTGCCAACCTAGAGGACTTAGGTGAAATGCCTCTTGTGCCCGTAATTTCCCCGGCTGTCTTACTCTCCACACCGGAACACGACAGTGCAAGCACTGCTGCTTAGCGGCAGGATTAGCGAGTAAGATGGTGGTAGCGATCCGGACGGACCTTGCACAAGGCCCTACCACCCGCAAATTATTTACTTAAGTTTAAATTAGTTTTGGTTATCTTTCAGTACATAATAATGTAACCTAAAAAATTTCATTTGTGACACAAGTTTTTTGCTGACTGTACTTGCATTGTCATCCGTCAAAACGTCAAAATCATCTATTATGCCACAAACGATAAGTTAAGGTAAGCTGTATCGATATTTATGCCCTCGACCGTACAAATAATTGTGTATCTACACTTTTTAGGCTCAATGACCTCTAGCAAAGCCACAGCGACCAAAGATCAGTCTTAGTTAGGACAGAAGCGACATTAGCCTGACGGATGGCCACCAAGATAAGATGGCGGCGTGGATAACAGACAAATAAAATGAATTGCCAGTTGAGACTGTACACGATACCTAAATATAACAGAAACTGCATAGATTCTGGCGTTACTTTGCGGAGGTCCACGTCAAAAAATTAAAAAAAAAACACCGGGTAGCACTCCGGAAGTGCCGGCAGAAGTGAAAACTACACACACGCACACTCGCGCTGAAAGAAAAAAACAAACTACACGTGATTTGAACTGCGATCTCTTGAAAGAACGCACTGTTATTCCACACCTTATAGCACTAGGCCAAACGTACATGCGTTAAAGGGACGAAATTAACGTAGGTACACTTCAAAAATCGACCGCTACTCTAGCATCATTCGTATTTCAAAATAAGGTCTTTTCTGATATCCTGGTACTTAAACTCTCCCTCCGTCTTACATCTGACGCGAGTTTAACATTTTTTTACCCATCCAAAAAGTGCCCAACGCCGCTAAAGAAGTTTTTACAACTCCTGGTTCACTTCTTTCCGCGTATGTTGATAAAACACAGGCCAAGTGTGCGTCGGAACGGTACAGCAGGCTTATTGTCTCACTCGCTCGCAATCGCCATCGTGTTCATTTTGACAGTTCATGTAGGGCTGACAATTGGCATCGAAATCAGTTAGCTGTCACATTCATACAAGAACTGTCAAAATGAACACGATGGCGATTGCGAGCGAGTTACGTAATAAGCCTACTCCTACTACCCACACCCACAAACACCCAACTTAACTAACCGCTTTAAAACAATATTATATTGCATCGCTTTAAAGCCCCATTAAATAGCGTACCTTCAACTGTTTTCTTGGTGACTTAATTTAAACTTAACTCCTACAGTGCGACATCTTAATACTGCAGTTGGTTGAAAGTGAGTCATGTGTCGGTGGACTTATGTCCTGATTGCGCTGTCGGGTGGTAACGTAAAGGAAGTAATCCCTATGAATAAATGTCTTCTTTCTTCTTTCTTGTTTCTTCTTTTTTCTTTTTTCTTTTTTCTTTTTTATTTTTAATTTTTTCTTTTTTCTTTCTTTATGAAGGAAGGGAGTGAATCCAACGAATGTGTTTTTGCCTTAATCTGATGAAAGAGTGGGACAGGTGTGAAAGAGAACATTATAGTAACATTTTAAATATGAAAGTTTATATACATAATTCACGTCTTTATACATTATAGGGTAGACATCCTTACGCAACAAGACCTATATAGGCCACGTTTAGCATGATTGTGGGTGTAGGTGAAAAATTAAATCAAAATAATATATAGTAATGGGAAATATTTTTTTTTCTAAAACTCGATTATATTGGTACAGTAAGACAAAACTTGATAATCGTTAGTTGTGTTGTAATTATTAATGTATAGTTTAATGTTTCTTCTGTCTCACTTTACTTAAGAGGGTGCATCCGTGCTGAGCTCGCAACGTCGCATTTTTGGTGATTTTTGCGAATATTTCACAGAAATTGAATGAAAGTATCAAATATCCGTCTGTAGTGCACTTCGCTTTTAGTGTATTAATGTGTCTAATGCAATGATTAATGGTGATGGACATTTGTTTTCGTATCAAAGCGATAAAATACTATATCTCATTTAATAAGAAAATAAAAGTCTATCACGATGAATTATTGCATTAGACACATTAATACACTAAAAACGAAGTGCACTACAGACGGATATTTGATACTTTCATTCAATTTCTGTGAAATAATCGCAAAACATCACCAAAAATGCGACGTTGCGAGCTCAGCACGGATGCACCCTCTTAATTAACATTAATTTACACAAATGTATTTCAAACAAGATACATGTATTTATTTTTGAATAAATACTGTCTAATTTTGATGATCATTTTACCCAAATTGCATTTGGACAAATAATACCCGAATAACCCGACGTTTATTTTCATTATCTATATAATTCTGAGTTTCCTTTTGCAAAAATGAATAAATGTCTTCTTTCTTCTTTCTGTCTTCAATAAATATGCATAAAATACGTGAAGTATTGTTAAGCTCAACGCCAGCATTTATGAACACATATAAACGTCAAATATTTTCTAATAAAACTTTTATAATGACGCCCCTCAAGCTTTATAAAAATATAGTGGAGCTGAGCTTTAAGCTCCTATAAAGCTTCCTTAGCACGCCTTACGAGGTTTTAAAGTTTATTCATTGCAGAGAACTTTAAAGTTAGGTACAAAGCTCGGTGACGCAGGCAGCATTCAAAAAGTTCAAGCTTTTCCACATTGTTGTGAAAGCTGCGTAATATCAAGGTTTTTGAAAGCAATTTATTAGCTTTGAATAATTTGTAAGGGTTTCAATTTATTTTAAAGTTGTAGTGTAAGTTTGTGAAATAATTTAGTACCTAAATGCAGAAAGCTTTAAAAGTTTTGGATATTTCGAAACCATTGTTTAATATTTTTAGGGTTCCGTACCTCAAAAGGAAAAAACGGAACCCTTATAGGATCACTTTGTTGTCCGTCCGTCTGTCCGTCCGTCTTTCTGTCAAGACCCATTTTCTCAAGAACGCGTGCAGGTATCAAGCTGAAATTTATATCAAATTCTCAAGTCTACTGTCCCTCGGAGCTGTGAAAAAATCAAACTTCTAAGTCAACGCAATCAAAAGAAAAAGTCGTTATGCCGCAAATTTTCGAAACTCGCAAAGGAATCAAAACCTACAGGGTACTTCCCGTGAACTCAGAATCTTTAAATTTAGTATGAAGGTAGGTCTTATAGCAGAGATTAAGGAATAATTGCGAAAACCGTAAATATGTATGTATGTCTGTATGTATCAGTGACCTATATAAAGTGACCCCACATTCGTACATTTTGCTTTGGAGCAGGGCTCTGCTTACACTGGTTTATAGATATTTATTTTATAGATAACTAGCTGTTGCCAGCGACTTCGTCTGCAAAGAATTCGTTTATCGCTATCCCGCGGGAACTACGCAATTTTCCGGGATAAAAAGTAGCCTATGTATTATTCCAGACTTTTCTCTATCTATGTGCCGAATTTCATCCAGATCCGGAGGGCCGTTCCGGCGTGATTGAGTAACAAACAAACAACCATCCATACTTTCGCATTTATAATATTCGTTAGATTAGATGATACGGAACCATCGGTGCGCAAGTCCAACTCACACTTGGCCAGTTTTTTATATAATTTGTGGACTTTTATTGGAAAGGTTAGGTTAGAATTGCGTCAGGGCCGAAGACCCAAACTGAGTGGAAATAAGAGCGAAGCGAAGCGGAGCTCCGTCGACTCTTTCGCGTTCAAAACATTGTAATGTGGGACACTGTTTTGCCTCAATAAAACAACTTCTTTTAATCACTCGTTTTATTATTTAAGCTCCAAATAATACACACATAATACAGTAATATTATTTAGTGTCGATTATATATTTCAACCATTTTTCAAAACGTACTTTTATTAAATTAGCCTTTGTTTTTATCTAGGGTACCACGTATCTCCATTCCAAATTTCAGCGTGAAGAAGGAACAAACACACACTCACTCACATAGTCACAAACTTTCGCATTTACAACATTAGTAGTTTAGGACGATACCTACCCGTTTCTTTCTCCTAAGTGTTAGTTCTCTAGCCTATTTGTAAGGTTGTTGTTCCCCCTTATTGGGATTCTCCGCCGTATCCACATTAGAGGCCCCGGGAGATAGTATCGCAGAAAGAATGGCCGTCACAGGTGAAACCCTTTGTGCTTTAAATTGAATGTATCCGATTTATATGTAGATACGTGTTTGCTATCTGTTTTTTTAAACGAACTGGGATTGAGAAATACGAAGATTGCATTTTTTTAACATACATACATACATAACTAAATCACGTCTTTTTCTCTTACGGGGTAGACAGAGCCTAAGAAAACAATACCTAAAGGCCACGTTTAGCGTGATTGGGCTCGTATGCCTATAATTATGATTTTGTTAAGGTTACATACATATCGTCACGCCTCTTTCTTTGTTAATGTTAATTGGAGGCAAGGGGATTAATTAAGTGTGTGAAGTTTTTGTGAAGATGTTTTTTGTGTGCTGAGAAAAAAAACACAAAACACAATGAAAAATTTGAAAACACAATATTATGTGTACCAAATTTCAAGTCAATCGGACCAACCGTTGAAGAGTTCATTTCTGCCACCAGTATTCTACTACCAGTAGGCTTATTGTCTAACTCGCTCGTAATCGCCATCGTATTCATTTTGACAGTTCATGTATGGGCTGACAGTTGGCATCGGAATCGAATCAGCTAGCTGTCACATTCATACAAGAACTGTCAAAATGAACACGATGGCGATTGCGAGCGAGTTAGACAATAAGCCTACCAGATTATTGTATTGTCATCCGACTTCCACAAGTATGCAAATTTTCAGCTCAATCGATTGAAGATAGCTGCTTCAAAATTAAGTTGCGAGATTCCTCCCGGATAAACTACTTACTTTACATGTGGGAATGAGCGGAGTGACAGAACGAATGACTGAGATGGAAGAATGAGAAAGTGAATGTGTAAAAAATAATGTCAAGGGCGGACGGCGGCCATGAAAGCGCCGATTTGTGTTAATTTGATTTTATCTTATGTTCTTATTCAATACAGTACTACAAGAGTTTAATTAATCTTTTATTATGACCCGTCTAACATACATACATACCTACGTCGCAAGTTAATAAAAAGCTTGTAAAAATGTAGAATTCTGAATGCCTCTCGAGATTTTTCAGAAAAACACCGCATATTGTTTTCCTTGTAAACAAGTTTAGCAAAGCTCCGTGGCTCGACCGAATACATAAAGTTCACATTTTTCAATTCTCAAAGTATAAGGCTTTTACACAAGTGGGATTGCGCCCGAGTCAGTGGGCGCCCTAAACGATTTATCAAACAAACCAACACACACACTCCACTGAACATGGCCAAAGATTCTAAAACGACAGACAGTCATCTCCTATGTTTTTGGATGATTGTTGACTTTCATCATGTGATTCTTCTTCTACTTCTGGTGCCATCTTCTATTTGAACAAAGATCGGGTGCTGTTATTGTACCACTGGCGTAGATTTTTAAGCCAATATTTTTCTTCTTTTTCCTGGGCTTCGTCTACCTTAGATTTTACCCTGCAAGGTAAGCTGCAACAACTCGTACTCATCATGTGATTAAGAGGTGATAAAGTGTGATAAAGAGACTGGTCACATGTCATTTTTAAGTGGGCATCTAAAAGGTTGTGGATTTGGCATGGACTTAGCAATCGTTTGTCCTTGTCTGTGAAAGGTAAATGTCAAAGTGAAAGATAAGGACAAACGATTACTTAGTTAGCAGAAGCTTATAAAGCGTTTATGAACAAGGGGGAAAGTAACTACACGACTTTGTCAGCTGAATGTCGTGTCTGTAAGCCACATCTCTGACCAAAATAAAACAGATTGTGGGCATCGTATTTGTTCCCATCTGACTTGGTATAAAAGGTAATTTGTACCCGAAGAACAAAGAGTGAGTATATCAATAGCTTTCAGACCGCTCGTCGGGAAAGTTGCGGCCTTTCGGTAGCTTTGAAGATAGATTTGGTGAAGGTTTGGTCAATTATTTCACAGGTGAAGTTGATAATGAAGTTGAAATGTTAAATAAGAACATTATAAGTATTTTTTGTTTGTTTATACATACCGTCACGCCTCTTTCCAACAGGGGTAGGCAGAGACTAGTTTGTACCACTTGCTAAGAATTCTGATCCTGTCACATTTCTTTCGCTTCATCCACATTCATCAATCTCTTCATACATGCTCGTCGGTTCCGGGTTAGTACTCTTGACCTGACCTTTTTTCAAAACATCCCCAATTTGGTCACGGAACGTCCATTTAGGCCTTCCAAGGAGGCCAAACACATACGTTGAAGCAACGAAATCAACGTAGGTACACTTCAAAAATCGAACGCAACTCTAGAGCTTCATTCGTATTTCAAAATAAGCTCTTAGAGGATCTGATAAAATATCCTGGTACTTAAACTCTCCCTCCGCCTTACGCCTGACTCGAGTTTAACATTTTCTACCCATCCCAAAAAGCGCTCAGCGCCGCTAAAGTTTTCACTTCAAAAATAAATCATTTCAATTTACAGCATCGTAAAATCACACAATAATTTCTAATTTTAAAGCCTATAAAAAAATTTGGCGAACAAATAATTCGACGAAACAATAATTAGGTCAAGCGAATGCTATACCACTTTCGACGAACTTCACCCACTAGCGGACCTTGACGGATCGCTTCGTTTCGTGCCGAGTAATGCGCGGTCGCCGGGTCACCGCGACTTTAACTACTGGGACACGTTCACTTCTCACCGTAATCTCAACTAACACCGGGATTGTACGTAAATGTAATTACATTAATTCATTAACTGTACAGTTACACCACAAAAATAGACAATCAGGCGACACAAACTGGAAATGCAACTAAGTCACTTCCAGAACATGGAAGGGTTTTTTTTAATGAAAATGAAAGTTTAAAAAAGAAAATAAAAATTACAAAATTAGTTTTATCCCTTCTCACGTTTTACGGTAACTATTTTTTTTAGATAAAATAAAATTTTCAAGGATCCCCATGTAGTCTCCTAAAGTAGATAACCTAATAAAAAATGGTATCTTCCAACTCTTGAGCAATGTGTGATAAATTAATTATTTCGATAAAAAATGTTTAAAACAATAGCTCTATTAGATTTAGAAATATTTGCAAAAAACTTTAAAACAAAACCGCTATTTTTTGTTTAAAGACACGATCTTTGGTAACTTATATTCATTCATTTTTGACCCGTTACGTGTGGTCCATTCACAGACCACCTACCCCAGAGACATGCCATCTTTACGAATTTCTAAGCAAACACTTCTGCCGACGTTGGCGGAATGCGACGTAAGCGGGCGGCAGGGGTGACGTCACGGAAGAGATGAGGGCATGTCGATATTGTACTGGTGAATGTGCGCTGGTGAAGTGATAACTTGGGAAGGTAAACCGCTTTGTTCAAACAACTCCACCAGTGACGTGACAAACAACTATCCAACCGCGACTATTTGCAAACACAATTTACTAGGAACGTAACATATATTCACGCTGTTAATTATCATTGGTCTTATTATCATAGTTGATTCACGTCGCTTAACACGCGTGAAAAAAATTACATGACAATCTGTTCCGAAGTTTCAGTGTCAAAAGCTATTAAATAGACAAATTGACGAACGAAATCATTTTAATAACTTCATACTGTCTAGCAGTGGCGTGGCGTTCATAGAACTCGATTCCCACCGGCTTGCCTATTTTAAGTCAGTTGGGCAATTTATTGTGCAGAATTAGAGGAAAAGGCTAGTTAAGTTCCCTTCGGCTTGCCTTCTGATATACTTGACGCCACGCCACTGCTGTCTAGTAATAAGTTTTACGTGAATTAAATCAATCACTTAATGAAATGATTGTAAAAGTAATTAGTAAACAAGATTTTGATAATAACTTGAAAGACAATCAAATTGAATGAATGAATAATATCGATTGGTCGCATCTCTACTTACGCATGACGTTGAAATGCAAGAAAGAGATGTAATGCGACGCAAAGCGTGCTAAACAAGGACAAAAATAGACTTGGTACTTATTAGCGACCAGTGTTATGCGTTCGAAGTTATAGGCGCAATTGCGCAAATAGGATCCAGAAAATGCCACCCTGTATTACAAGTCTAATGGGGTAGGTGATCTGTGGGTCCATTAAACCCTTGGGCATTTTTGGACGTTACATGACGCTAAAAAGCTTTGGTAGGTAGCCTAGTGGTTTGACCTGTGGCCTCTCAAGCAGAGGGTCACGGGTTCAAATCCCGGGCTCGCACCTCTGAGTTTTTCGGAATTTATGAGCGAAATACATTTCAAATTCACCATGGGCCTTTCGGTGAAGGAATACATCGTGAGAAAACCGGACCAATCCCAATAAGGAATAGTTACCCTTCTGGGTTGGAAGGTCAGATGGCAGTCGCTTCTGTAAAACTAGTGCCTACGCCAAATCTTGGGATTAGGTTGTCAAAGCGGACCCCAGGCTCACTGAGCCGTGGCAAATGCCGGGAAAACCGCTAGGGAGATGATGCCATTTAAAAAGCTAAAACCAAATTAAATTTCTAAACGACACTGAAAATTAGAACACATAGAAAAATCCGAAAAGTAAAGCTATAGCCGGGAATCGAACCCAGGTCCTCGTCGTTCTGTGACGCGTGCTATACCCCTACACCACCCATAGCAGGTACCATAGGCATAGGTGGCATAGGTTACCTGCTATGGGTGGTGTAGGGGTATAGCACGCATCACGGAATGACGAGGACCCGGGTTCGATTCCCGGCCATAGCTTTACTTTTCGGATTTTTCAGTGTCGTTTAGTAATTAAATTTCTAACGGCAAAACGTAAAAAGTAAAACATTTATAATCAAGAAGTAAAATTTCTTGATTCATTTGATAAGCCAAAACCAGTAACGTAAAAGCGTGAAGACCGCTCAATAAGCGTCCATAATTGGTGCAGAGCCGGCACCATTGAGACGCAAATCGGAACAGAGGCAACACGCGCATACTCGTACCTCCTCAGAGGAACTCGATTGTGCAAAACTTGCAGCTGGCAACTGCAGCTGGCGGCTGTTAGAACCTGGTAACAAGAACCTTGTAACTACGGGATAAATAATAATATCAAATTTCTAAACGACACTGAAAATTAGAACACAGAAAAATCCGAAATGTAAGGCTATGAACGGGAATCAAACCCGGATTTGCATCATTCCGTGATGCATGTACCACCCTTACATCACCCATAGGAGGTGAGTAAGGCTTCGAATTTTATCTGTACCAGCTGTCACGTGACCTTGTTACTATGCGGGTTTTTTTTTGTCGCCAAGCGTCATCTACTTGAATGATTATATCTGTACGACATTGTTGTAGTTTATAACTATAACCAATCAATGTCAATTTAAATTTTATATTTAGAAAAAGAATAGTCAGCTGTATGTCAATATTATTTTCTTACTTCAATACAAACATTCAACGTATAAACACATCTTATTATTTTTCAATACGTTATCAGCACGAAAAGGCTCTTAAAAGCTATTAATAAGTTGTGATATAGTGTTATATAGTTGTGTGTGAAGTCAAAATTTAAATTCACCTCTTAAAAGTGAATTTTATACGAATTTTCAATAAAAGTGCGAAATGTCAGATCACACAAAAGGATCTGGTTTATGTTCCCTTGCTGAGATTTTACTTAGCGGTAAGCAAGATTACGCTAATTGGAAATTCAAAATGAGGATGTACCTCATACATGAAGATTTATGGAGTACTATTGTGGGCTATTCAAAAGATGTTCCCGTAAGTACTAAGGACAGAGAAGACGAAGTCACCTTGGCAAAAATTTGCTTGACTTTAGACGGTCCTGCAATCACACATGTACGGAACAGTAAGACGGCAAAAGAGGCATGGGACGCATTAGCGGCGGCTTATGAAGACAAGTCCATGGGTCGTCGTCTAGCCCTTGAACGTAAGCTCTACAGGTACAATTTATCTGATTTTGATAATGTAGAACTTTACATCAACGCCATTATGTCGACTGTTCAAGACCTGGCAGACATAGGCAAAATAATAGAAGACGCCTCTGTCGCAGCGATTCTTTTAGGAGGTTTAACGGCTCGCTTCGATCCTCTTATAATGGCATTAGAGAATTCTACAACTACCATCACAAGTGAGTTGGTTAAGACGAAATTACTATCAGAATTTTCAAGATCAACTTGCAATGAGGAAGGTTCTAGTTCAGACGCAGCTTTGCGCGTACAAATAAAGAAAAATAAGAAGAAACGAGGAGTAGTTTGCTACAATTGCAAGAAGCCTGGTCACGTCAAACCGGATTGTCCACTCAATAGAAAGTCCGATGGTTGTGAAGGCTCAAGCAAGAACAAACTCTCAAATTTATTTGGCGCGCTGAACGCGGGTACTGAAGAAATTTCATCCGATAAGTGGTACGTAGATTCTGGAGCTAGTGCACACATGTCTGGAAGATCTGATTGGCTGGTAAATTACAAAGAATTTAGTACTGGTCAGATAAAGATTGCAAACGGAGACATTTTATCAAGCGCAGGAATAGGTAATGTACCTATTGTAAATAATTTTAAAACGGAGAGTGACTGTAAAGTTACGAAGATTTCGAATGTGGTGTTTGTTCCTAATTTAAATACTAATTTGATTTCTGTTAAGAAAGCTACTGAAAATGGTTTTAGTGTTGTTTTTGATACGAAAGGTTGTACATTTTTTAATTCTGAAAATTTTATGTGTGCAGGTGATGCGGTTTTGCGTGGGTCCTGTTGTGGTGGACTGTATTCGCTGGATTGCACAGTTAGTCCTCCCAAACCCTTATCAGCGTTCGAAGTACAAAGTGATGTAGCAAGTTTTCGTTTATGGCATAAACGTCTTGGTCACTTATGTCGTATAGGATTAGACAAACTTAAAAAGGATAATCTAGGCGTTGTGTACTCAGAAGTTGATAAAAACCCTTGCGTCGCGTGCATAGAAGGTAAGCAGGCGAAAAAACCTTTCAAATCTAAATCTCACAAGAAAACAACACATAAATTGGAACTGATTCACTCGGATCTTTGTGGTCCAATGTCTGAAAATTCATTTCAGGGAAATAAATATGCTTTAACTTTTATAGATGATTTTAGCCGTATGATTTTTATATACTTTATTTCATCTAAGACTGAGGTTTTTAATAGGTTTTGTATGTTCAAGTCGATGGTCGAGAGGGAAACTGGATTAAAAATAAAAGCTTTGCGATCCGATTGTGGGACCGAGTATATCAACAAACAGTTTTATGAATACTTGTGCAAAGAAGGTATTAAGCATCAGACCACAGTGCCATATAATCCACAACAGAATGCAATTTCAGAAAGAACGAACCGCTCTATTGTAGAAAAGGCTCGTTGTATGCTTTCAGATAGTTCGCTTTCGAAAGGTTATTGGCAAGATGCTGTGGAAACTGCTGTGTTCTTAAAGAACAGATGTCCTCATCGAGCTCTCGACGGGAAGACGCCTTACGAACTATGGCATAATAAAAAGCCAAACCTAACTCATTTAAAAGTTTTTGGCTGCCGTGCGATGGTGAAGATTCCAGACGCTCTAAGGAAGAAGTTGGATCCGAAAGCCGCGCAGTACATTTTTGTCGGATATTCAGACGACCGACAAAGTTATTTGTTTCGTGAACCTAGTTGTCCAAGAAGGTTAGTAAAAGGACGAGATGTGGTATTTTTTGAAGATTATTTTACAGATATAAAAGCAAAAAACACCCAGTCTGTTCCTTTGACTGTCCATGACAGTTCTATTTTGGATTTGGTTTACAATAAAGAGCAGAATCCACTGCTGCCAGTTGCTTCGACTTCTCAGGAGAGCACTCAGACTGTCTCAACCGAAAGTGAAGAAGAAGCTAATGTCTCGGAGCCAATAACAGAGCAGGTTCACAATACTTCGGAATTTCTTAGCGCAGAAGATATTTCTGACGAAGATGATGTAGTTGAACAGACTATGATAGAGCCTGAAGAACGGTACCCTCTTCGAAACAGAATTGCTAAGAAAAATTACGGTAATTTTGATTGTAATGCTGCTGTTACTAGCGAACCTGATGAGCCCCAAAGCTTTGCTGAAGCTATCAGAGCAGAAGATAGTGCAAGCTGGCAGTCTGCGATGCAAGACGAGTTTAACTCGTTGACTAAAAACAAGACGTGGATTTTAGTTGAAAAATCCAACAAGAAGGTCATACCCTGTAAATGGGTGTATAAAATAAAGAAGGATGCCAATGGTAGAGTCGTAAAATACAAGGCAAGACTTGTTGCTAAAGGCTTTAGTCAAGTTTCAGGTGTTGATTATTACGAGACTTTTTCACCAGTTGTTCGTAATTCGTCTCTGCGTACTCTAATTGCTTTAGCGGCAGAAATGGATTTAAAAATGCAACACTTGGACGTGGACACAGCGTTCCTAAACGGAGACTTGGAAGAAGAAGTCTACATGCAACAACCTCAAGGCTTTATCAAACAAGGCGAAGAAGGAAAAGTTTGCTTGTTGAAAAAATCGCTATATGGTTTGAAACAAGCGGCTCGAGCTTGGAATATTAAGCTAAATCAAACTTTATCTTCTATAGGTTTTATACGGACCTCTTCGGAACCATGTGTTTATTTAAAAAGTTTTGGTGACGAAACTGTCATCCTGGCCGTCTATGTCGATGACATTGTCATATTTTATAAAAAAGAAATGTCATTTGTCACCGTGAAAACCGATTTGGAAAAATATTTCTCGTTAAAAGATTTAGGAAAATTAGATTTTTGTTTAGGTTTGAACGTGAAACGAACGGACGAGAAAATATGCGTTAATCAAAAGACGTACATTCAAACAGTGTTGAAACGTTTTAATATGCAAGAATGCAAGCATATGTCAACTCCGCTGGACAATAACAAATATGAAAAAGGTAAAGAATGTGACGAATCTTACCCTTACCAAAGTTTAATTGGTTGTTTGATGTTCTTGGCGGTAAACACAAGGCCTGACATAGCTTACGCTACTAGCTATCTAAGCCAATTCAATAATTGTTTCCAAAAGAAACATTGGTTGGCCGCAAAACGTATTTTACAGTATCTAAATGGTACTATTGATTACTGTATCACTTACAGAAAAACCGATTCCTATCTATGTGGATATACGGATGCGGATTGGGCAAACTGCATGTATGACCGGCGGTCCTACACTGGGTATTACTTCACGCTGGCAGGCGGACCCATCAGCTGGGAGTGCAAGAAGCAACCGACGGTAGCGTTATCTTCTACCGAGGCCGAGTATATGGCTTTAGCTAGCGCTGCAAAAGAAGCTATATTTTTAAGAAGGTTAGTTTTCGATATAACGGGTAACGCTGATAAGGTTGTACTTTTTAATGATAGCCAAAGTGCACAAAAAATCGCTCTTAATCCAGTTCACCACAATAGGACTAAACACATTGATACCAAATTTCATTTTATAAGAGAAAAAATTAGTGATGGCATTATCAATGTTAAGTTTTTACAGAGTGAAAAAATGACTGCTGACATACTAACTAAGCCCTTAAGGCGTGTTGCTCATTTAAGATGCGTTGTAGGTATGGGCTTGACTTGACCAATACATTTTGTTAGTTTTTTATTGTTGCTTTGTGTAAGTATTGGTACTTAGATTATTCTTTTTATCTCCATTGAGGGGAGGGTGTTGTAGTTTATAACTATAACCAATCAATGTCAATTTAAATTTTATATTTAGAAAAAGAATAGTCAGCTGTATGTCAATATTATTTTCTTACTTCAATACAAACATTCAACGTATAAACACATCTTATTATTTTTCAATAGACATTAATATCGGGATTAATATCTATCACTCGGCTTTCATACGTGAGTTATCCCGTATTCATAAACGCTCTATAGGCGTCTGCTAACTTGGTATCGTTTGTCCTTATCTGTGAAACGTAAATATCAATGTGACAGATAAGGACAAACGATTACTAAGTTAGTAGAAGCCTATACAGCGTTTATGAATAAAAGGGTGTCTTACATATTTACTAGCTGTTGCCCGCGACTCCGTCCACTCAGAATTCGATTATCGTTATCCCGCGGGAACTATGCGATATTCCTGAATAAAAACTATCATATTTCCTTTCCCAGGACTGTACTATCACTACACTAAATTTTAATAAAAACGGTTCAGCCGTCTTGCCATAAAAGAGCAACAAACATCCAAACATCCAAACGTACAAACTTTCGCCTTTAGGGTGCGACCACACCGCCGCTTAAAAAACGGTGACGTTACGGAATCTCAACAAAATATATGAAGAAACGGTGAGAAAACGTGACGCATACGACACGTCACTACATATACGCGGCGGTTTGGTCGCACCCTTATAATATTAGTAAGAAGTAAGATAAGATAAGAAGTAAGATTCGCAATCGAAAAACTTGTTATAAAATGTCAAGTACCTCTTCCTGCCGGTAAGCAGCCCTGCCTCGCGCAAAATACGATTCAACGAAACTACGTACGTCTTTTTACGGCGCTGAATTGCTTTGAGAGTTGCGGGTGCTCGCGAATCCGTCCGCACCGTGTTTTGTTTCGAATATAGAATTTTGCGATTGCATTTCGAATGTCAGATATAGGGTTATGGTTTAGGGGATTGTTTCGCACGTTGTGGTCTTTTTAGGCAGTTTGTAAGTTCGAAAATACGATGTAATAAATATAATGTAAAGACGTAGAACAACTAGGAAGCTAGTATTAAGTCTTTAGCAACAAAGCAGAAGGCAAAAGTTATATGTAAGCCTATTTTTGTAAACTTCCTTTAGAAAAAATGCCCGTATGGGTATTTTTTTTCATAGTTTTACTTTTACCTGCTATGGATGGTGTAGCGGTATAGCACGCATCACGGAATGATGAGAACCCGGATTCGATTCCCGGCCGTATCTTTACTATTCATGTGTGAAAATCACGAGCACTTTTGATTTTAGTATAAGGCAAAAAGTGTTCCAAAGTTTTCGTACAATTTTCATCTTTCCATTTTGTTACTCTCATACAAGGTGTCTATGAAGAAGTAACGGAAAAGGAATGAAAAGAAATACACTTGTGTTTTCTTGTATTCATCTTTTTAATGTGTTTTATGTACAATAAAGAGTTTTACATACATACACTTTCTGCCTTATACTAAAATACTATTGATTGCTCGTGATTCTGAGCAGAACTGCCATCGAAGTTGTATAATACGAGGCAAGGGTGAGCGGATTTATTTACAGAAAAAAATCATTTTAGTTCTGTTGCTCTACAACCTAGAAAACATTGTTTGTACGAAAACAAAAACCTGAAAACTTCCCTATTCTACCTTCCACCGCACTAAGCACGTTCCATGTTCCCAACATAAAAATAATTACAATTCCACAATAAGACAGAATGACTGGGTGCCGTTATTTTTTGTACGTTGGTAGTAAAACGGAATGGGGGGGGGGGCGTTTCCGGCGGGACCGGAACTGCCTGATATGTGACTTTGTTTTGTGCCGTTGGTCCAGTTTCCTCTTTAGAACTAGGTAAAGAAATAAATCAGTAAATAAATAATTTGTTTCTGTTAATAGCTGTGTGTTTTCACTTTGCCAACATACAATTATATTTATACGTCTCTTTCGTTTACGGGGTAGACACAAGCCTAAGGTAACAAGACCAAAAGGCCACGTTTAGCATGGTTCTGGGCGTATAAGTGGAAAGAGTCAGAATAGTGATGAGTTGCTAGCCACATTGCCTATATCATGATTCCTTAAATTTTTGCCAATTTTCTCGATGGGCTTTTACCATCTGCGCGATGAAACTGGTACATTCTATGTCTTTTCTTTGCTCCCAGAGCAGCGTGGAAGAAGCATTTTCAAGCGTATTAATAAAAATGTATGTCAATAAGTCGTTAAGGCGCTGTCAACAGTAAATGACCTGGAGCAGCGCCACTCTTCACACATACGGTTCGCGTGCCTGTTAGTGGAAGAGAAGAAACTATTCCGACAGCTTGGCGCGCGTCTAAAATCTTGCAAATAAGACACAAATCATAAGAAATAAACAAAAGTATTGATTATTTGTGAAATATGACTCGTTAGCCGTTTAGGTATGAATATGTTGACTTTATGTTTTTAATTGCAGACCCATAAGTCGAAAAAATAAAGACATAGAACCGTTTAATGATGATTTTAAGACCAATCTTTGGAATTATTTTCTATCGAGCCGATTTTGTTCAAGTATGTATCGAGCCCGTCTAGCGTGTTTGAAATATGATGAAAATTAACATACTTAATATTTTTTTTGTGTGCAGTTTTTCTTAAAAAAGTGTTTAAAAAACATTAATTTCAACAAAATTAGGTGTTGTCAGCCTCTTAAGCATAGGCCAATGCATCCTGGGCAACAACGCTTAACTAAAAACAGTTACTAATTAATGTTACTTTTAACGTTCTCAAATGTTGCAATCTGACAAGACAATTAAATAATGTAGTATATTATGTATGTGTGAGTGCATAAAATTGGAAAATATCCGGCCACTTTTTACCAAATCTCTTATTATTAAAGTTAATTAACGATTGTTACGATTTAATTCTTCATTATTATCTCGAAGCGTTATTAATAACAAAGCTCACAAATTCGAACCAGAAACCATAAAAACTCGTAAACTTTTGGAAGTTCAAAAGCTTTCTGGCAGTTAACTGCAATTTGCTCACTTTATTACAGAAATATGTATAAGTTCGAGTTTGATGGAATTCCGGAGCTTTTAAGAGTTCGACGCATTCATTAGCTTAGAGACTACTCTGGAATTCGAATTTAAAACTTTTATCATACCGTCATATTTACTCTTATGTCGATCACCTTGGGTGTGAGTGGAAGGCGCGATGTGAAGTTTCAATTTTGATTTTCATAGGGCAAGGACAGGTTGGGCCCGGCGGAAGTTTTCTGTATGGGTAGATGGTGCCAATTGGAGCCCTGGGCGTTCTAAGATTACTGTTGAAAAGGTGGAGTTTTTGACTAATCGATTCAGTTAGATGGGTTAGATGAGTTCTCGAGTGGAGACCGCGGATCGGCAAGCGCTGTGCTGAGGTGGACTGATCAGGGGGCCTTACCATGATGTCTTAGTGCGATTCAGTTTAGGTTCGTTCGCTGTCAGATTCATACTAAACGTGACAGCTGAAAATTGAACTGAGTCGGAATTAGGACGTCATGGTAAGGCCCCTGTAGGCTTATTGTCTAACTCGCTCGCAATCGCCATCGTATTCATTTTGACAGTTCGTCAGTTCAGCTAGCTGTCACATTCATACAATGTAACGTCACTATGATATTTACTGTGAGAGGGTTCCACAGTGGGTCAGGAAAAAATAAATTTGTTTCATGGTACTTCGGACTATTTATTTTAAATTTGAAGCATACCTACTAAAATCATACAAACAAACTCCGAAAACTTAACTCTTCAGTATAACATACTTAAAGTTAAGGTATTTTGTGACGAAAACTTGTAGAAGTGAGTCGATTGTCAAAATTGAGACTACTACCAACCACTTTCGAAGATTAAGTTGTGCAAAGTTTGAGTACGTTTGTTGGGTATGCTTGAGTGCCGCTGGAAACTGCCGGAGCGTTGTAGATGTGAAGTCAGTGAACTTTGAATACCTACTTTAGGGAATACTTAATGTTAAATAAGATGTAAATATCCCAACGGAACGTCTCGACTTTTTAATGGACAGCCAGAGTCGAAATAGGTTAAAATGTAAATAGGCTTTTGATGAGCAGTTTTGAAAGTGAAAAGCGTTATTTATCACACGCAGGGATCGGTAACCGGTTTTTGAAATCAACCGTTTTAGGGTCAATGAATGAAACCGAAACGGAATGCGGTTTTTACCGGTTCAAATCAGGTGTTTTGAGCAAAATTAACCGGTTGACTTTGGTTAAAACACCATCTCTTGTCATCTCTCTTCAATTCAAACATTCTTTGTAGCTAGCGCAAGCTGAAAACAGATAGAAAGAGCATCGCGGCGTGAATCACAGCGCGTGCGGCGCGGTGGGGGCGGCGTTGCTTTGAGTGAATCAAAACAGCAGGAGGCAAACAAAGAGTGGAGCCAGGCTGCAGGAAGCAGACAATCGAAGATGATGCTGAAAGGCATAAACCTTCTCCTGAATCTAGTTAAGAGTAGTTTAAGAACTATAACTTTACTGGCATCATCACCGGCCACAACACATTAAATAGGCACTTAAGCATAATAGGTATAAAAAACGCCCCCTTCTGCCTACACTGTTGCGACAATGTGCAGTTTTCAACTACCCTTCCCTTTCCAAAATCATAACTCACCGTGAGTTCGGGACGCTCGGCAGAACACGACCTGCCTCCGAGCTTGACACATATCGCGCGTGTGTGTACCGAATTCTCAAAACGAACTCAAAAAGGGTGAATCTCTACGCCCCCCGTGCCGCGTATGGCTTCCGAAACCAAAGCCTAAGAAACGCGAGTGAACAGAGTGAACAGAGTGAACAGTGCACTGTAATTTGGACAATTCGAAGGGCGAGCTGTGAGTACCACCCGTACCCTTTGCCTTTCTTTAACCCCCTACACACTCACACTGTGGGAAGGACGAGACGAGCAAACTTAACCTCACCGAGTGTCTCATGTACGCGGCAGTGCGACGCGATGCATTCGGGAGTGACGAATTGGAAGAAGACGAGCTAAGGGACGTCGAACTCAAAGATGTCCTCATGTTTGGCAGGAGAATAAGAGAAGATATGAGGAGAGTTGCTGTGTGGGAGCGCTAATGAGACAGTAACTGGCGGCTCCAGCCAAGGGGAACTGGCCATCATCAACATCATCATCATTATCCACTATACATCAAAGCAAACAAATAATTAAGCGAATAGCCCATACACTAACAGAGAGCTTGGTACGCAAGCCACGACAAAATGCTCTGGCACTTACAGCTAAAATTATTGTAGGCTATCAAATCAAAAGCCTTTCTGGCCGCATATCAGACCGAACAATAAAAAACCGGTTGTCTATAAAGTCGGCTTACGGACGATAGGTAGTTTTACGTGATAACAATAAAATGGTCGCTTTTGGGGGTAGGCTGAGTTACGCCATCTGTCGGCACTTGGTTGAATCGCTTAGTATCTATCAAATCAATCTATTGACCCTCAAAGTGAGGTAGGCAAAGTGGTTGCGACAACAAGCAACAGATGTCGCTATTTGCGACACACAGTCTGACGTCAGTAACGTTAGCAATGAGTACGGATGAATGAAATGAGTATGAATGAGTGAGCTTCTTCGTGAGTACGGATGGCGTTCATCGATTTATAAGACTTTTTTTATAGCCTTTTTCGTGTCCCAATCCCACTGCTGGGCAAAGGCCTTATCACGTCAAAATTACTATGTCATATTTTCCTGCGTGATGTAGATACATACATGAATCACGTCTTTATCCTTTACGGGGTACACGGAGCCTAAAGTAACAAGACCTTAAGACCACGTTTAGCATGCTTGTGGGCGTAATGGTGGAAATGAGAATCAAAGTATAGGTTGCTAGCCACATCGCCTATAACATGATTCCTAAGATTTTCACCAATACCCTCAATGGGCTTTTACCGTCTGCGCGGGAAAAGAAGCGACTGGTACATTCTATGTTTTTTCTTTGCTCCCAGACCAGCAAAGGATTTGCATTTTGTTGCGTGATTTAGAATTTTATTAATTTAAGAGAAAGAAAAAGACAGCCATATAATGCGTGTATGTTAAAACGAGATAGATAGACGAGACAATAACCTACTAGAGACACCAGCTGCGAAAATTTTTACAGCCTTATTCATAAAAAATCCTTAATTGAGGTTTGATCAGTTCATTAGTTAACAGACTGATTAAGCTTATTTGACAGTTGTTAAAAAGTATGATTCACAAACGCTTGCTAGCAGTCTGTTAACTAATGAGCTGCTGATGGATGGATTAGACGCGTTATATTGTCACCTTGACAAATCATACACCATAAAATGTCTTTTTAATGAATTAAAAAAAATTGACAGCAGTGGCAGCGAATTAGCGGGAAACCAGCGAATTAACACGACAGACGAGGCAGTGTGGATCTAGTTTTCTTTACCTTTCTCGAAGGGTATACAAACTTAAAACAAAAAAAACTGTCTTGCGTATGGTTTTGCTCTTGCCAAAATCAGCTGTTCATATTTGTGGCGGCCATTTTGTGAGTTAGCAGAGATAAAAAAAAAAGGAGGGTCTACGGTCCACTAACTTTCGGAAGACTTAACAGACCCTTGAAGGACTGATTAGCGCTAATTGACGTTTATGAATCATGTTTTTTTGCATCGGTCCTATAGCGAGCTTATAGCGAGCCTCTAACTTTTTATGAATAAGGCTGTTATTGTTCAACTTGTTACCGCACATTTCTGAGGGAAAGGAACAGACGGCAAATGAATTGGCATTATTTACATCCTTTATTCATTTAGAAAAAAAAATCAAAGTCAAAGTCAATGTGATTTATTCGTAAACATAGGTACAACTGGATTACAGTGGTGGATAAGTTTGGCAAGCAACACTGTTTTGCCGATAGGCATACAAAAATCAGTCACAACAAAAATCAAATTACAAAAATAACATCATATAATATCATATAAAAATAATAATAAAATTAAGATAACCATGCTTAAATAATTCGTTTTACATTAATCAATTATAATATTATGTAGTTATTTAATCATAAAATTGTCTGTCAAAAATTCTGAAATTGAATAATAGCATCTGGAAATTAATAATGTAGATAGCCTATTTTTAAATTCGTGCAATGGTAACAATCTAAAACAATAGGTAATTTGTCGTAGATTTTGCTTGCGAGGCAGAATATGCTTTTTCGCATCAATGCATCACATAGATACTACTACGAGTACATTCAAGAGCATAAAATATAATTATGTACGTTACCAGAACGTCAATAACATCTCTATATACCTATATGCCACAAACAATAAGGTCAGTGACACATAATTTCGACATGTCTGTATCGATATTTATGCCCTCGACTGTACATCGGTGTACAAGGCGTCCAACTCGCCGGAACAGCCAGTAATTCCCGTCCCGACCAACGAGGCAAGTTTAATGAAATTCTTGCGAGCGCCGCGTGCGCCGTTTTTAAAAGGATTCTTCTGCTGTTTGATGCATGCTTTTAA
This sequence comes from Pandemis heparana, assembly GCA_963854515.1. Lineage (NCBI taxonomy): Eukaryota > Metazoa > Arthropoda > Insecta > Lepidoptera > Tortricidae > Pandemis > Pandemis heparana. The sequence continues at coordinate 14,564,566 of OY978020.1, forward strand.
GTTATGCTGGACTCGTATGCGGATGTCATATTTATTTTATTCACATTTTTTTACATACATACGTCTTTATTCCGGGGTAAACAGAGGTATAGGTGGAAAAGGGCATTAAAATAGCGATGAGTTGCTGGCCGCATCGCCTAAAAAATAATTTATAGTGTATTTTTTTAGTCCGTGGAATTCTGACATTTCTTGGTATTACCAATCAAAAAAACGTTCCTTAAATCTGTGGTGAGAAAATGCAAAAAATAAATAAATGTAGAACATGAATGTTATAGTTGAAATACTTAAATTAGCAGTCATTTCTACATATTAGTAATTAACACATACTTGATTTAGTTTTAAATTGCATAATTTAGACATAATTAATAATCATATTTATTTTATTTTGGGGAGAAAATAAATTGTTTTGGGTATTACTTTGATGATTGTCACATAATAATATATCAAAACATCGGTCTACGATTATAATAATTTATTTCGTAAAATGATTTCCCTAATAATAAATGTGACTTCTAAAGTTTATAACTTAAAAGTTCCGTACTCTGATTAGCCAATTGTCTTCAAAATAAAACTGTATATACTTGCCGAAAAATACAAATTATTAAGAAATACTATGGCTTCTTCGTTTACTTTAATCAAAGATTTTAGGTATTGCTGTGCAATAATCTTATTTAGCTGCTGTACTTTTTCTTCCGTGATTTATTAGTTAAAATAACAAAAGCTTAGTCTGTCAATTTTTTGTCCAGCAGAAAAACTGTTGGTGACCCCTGAAACGTCTAATTATGACAGCTGTCAGAATTCCACGGACTAAAAAAATACACTATAGAACAAGAATAAGAGAGAGAACAATAAATCTTTATTTCGCAAAAGCACACCTTTATACAGTAATGTTCATGTTAAAAATAATACAAAATAGAAGTAAAATAAAGTGCAAATGGGAAAAAGGAGTTCACCCAGCACTTGTCGGGTCACTAAAAGTGGCTTACACCATAAGCTTCAATGTTAATTTTACAAATATTTTTTTAACACAAGTTTTTAACACCAAAGATTATTTTTCAGTTACGTGTCAATGTGACGGTTAACTTTATTGTTTTGTTTCTTATGTAGTACTTAATTGTTATTCTAAATTGTACTTCGATCCATATTTTAAATCCAAATCAATTTTTCAGGAGTCACGAGTCACTTTTTAAAACGTAAAAATTTCCTCATCGCATGTTCTTTATTTTGTAAGCTCGGCTAAAGTAGGGAAATGAGGGTCCCTGGACAATCTCAAAGTTCAGGGAGGCTGTCGTAAAAAACTTGTCGACTTATAATAAGTTGCTGCCGGTTTACTACCCACTTTATACTTTCAACTATTGTGGGGTTGCACGGGTAAACAAATTTAATCTCGCCTTTATATTACATTGCTTTTGCTTTAAAATGTTGTCTTCTACCTTCTTATTTAATGTTAGGTACAATGTAAAATTCCAACGATAGGAAAATAATGACGTTCGTCATTCCAGAAATACAATAGAGAGCTCAGAATCTATTCAAATAAGCACGCCAAGTACTCAAACCTAAAGTCTGCGTACGACTTCGTACCCGTTGGAGTAGAAACGGCTGAGCCTTGGTGTGCTGAGGCTAAACAATTGGTTAAGGACTTGGGACGTAGGTTGAGAGACAGGGGAGGCGACCCACGGTCTGGTGGGTACCTTGTCCAACAAATGTCGCTGGCCATTCAGCGGGGCAATGCCGCTAGCATTTTTGGGACGTTTGGTCCGGGTACTCATCATTCCGGGTTGTATTTGTTAAGTTGATATGACGAAGCATGTTGCGGATTTCACTTTGGGAAATTATGACGAAGCTTGTGGCAGATAACACTTGTTTATTTTGATAAAGCCTAGTGCGGCTACTATGTTTTTTTTTTGTTTTTTTATTTGTAATGGATTTGAAACTGTTGATTGTATATTGTATATTGTTGCTAAATAAATGATTACTCTGGTAACTCGGGACTTAATAAGAAATTTGTTAGAGAATAATAAATAATAGCTAGCTAGTTATGTGATACATACACACGTAAAATAAATCACGACTTTATTCTTTATGGTAGACAGAGCGTAAAGTAACCTAAAGGCCCCGCTTACCATGATTACCCGTGATCAAATTGGGGACATTTTGGAAAAAGGTCAGGTCAAGTGTACCTGAAACCGACGAGCATGTATGAAGAGATTGATGAATGTGGATGAAGCGAAAGAGGTATGTCAGGATCGTAGCAAGTGGAACAAAGTAGTCTCTGCCTACCACTGTGGGAAATAGGCGTGACGGTATGTATGTATGTATGTTAATAATACAAAAACAAAGAATTAGCAAACGGAAGCAACCAAATATTTTTTTAGCAATAACGAAAGGCTACTTTCAAGATCTTAATAAATAAGATGCCGATACGGTAATATGAAAGCCATTATTTGCTGCCATTAAGACCGGGAGGCACGGAACCGGCAATTGTCGAATTTTTTTAATAAAACTTGTCCCGTTAGCCGCCGTAACTGCGTTTGTTTACAATAAACACGGCGATGGCGGCTCTTTATCGTCCAAGTTGCGGTGGGCTTTGGGAATGCGCTGTTGTGACGATGCAAGGACGTTCGAGATTTCGCTGACATATCCTGTAGGTAATTAATATTAATGTAATCTGTAATTAATATTAAGTAATTACTCATGGGCAGACCACCAGCCCGTTGGTCAGATGATGATGCATTCGGCTGGAAAACTGTGGATGAGACTGGCGCAGGACCGGGCGAAGTGGCGGAAAAATAAAGTCTTGTAAGTTTTCTAACGCAAAATACGTCTCGATTACGTTTGCGTTAAACTGTCGAATACTATGAGAACTGTTTGTTGCCATTTCGTTCCAGTGGCAACTATCGATATATTATTATACCGATCGATACGTTTTTCGTGTCAAAAACTTTCAGTATAGGCTCGGCTTCATTCTTCAAAAATATCTCACGCACTACAAGTCCGTCAGTTTTGTAATATCCGATATCATCGTAACAAGCAGGAAACTACACCAGCGATGTCAGATCTATTTCGGAGCGAATAAAAAAGGAAATGTCCTCGGAATGTACGATAGGGCCAAGCTTTTACCTGCCGATTCCCTTTCTAGATTTCGGAATGTCAATCTGACCTGTCGGTATGGCTCTTTGGGCTCCTTTATTTTCATTGACTGATGCTTTGTAGTTTTCTTTCGTAAATTTTCTATCACTTGTCCTATTTTCGGGCCGGAAAGGGTGTGGGACGATTCATAAATAAATTGGGCTCGTATACAAATAAATGTTAACACACCATGAAATACGTACACACATAAATCACGTATTTATTCCTTAGAGGGTAGACAGAGCCTAAGGTAATCCCACTAATATTATAAATGCGAAAGTTTGTGACGATGTGAGTGAGTGTGTATGTTTGTTCCTTCTTCACGCTGAAACAACTGGACGGATTTGGAATAAATTTGGAACGGAGATAGCTGGTAGTCCAGATTAAAACAAAGGCTATTTTTATCTTTAAGACCTAAAGGCCACGTTTAACATGATTATGAGCGTAGGTTGAAAGGAGAATGAAAATAGTGATGGGTTGCTAGCCGCATCGCCTATAACATGATTCTTAAGATTTTCGCCCATTCCCTCGACGGTCTTTTACCATTTACGCAGAAAGAGAAGCAACTGGTACATTCTATGTTTTTTCATTACTTTCAGACCAGCATGGAAGACAGGTTCAACTTCAATCTAACTAATATTACAAATGCGAAAGTATGGATGGATGGTTGGATGGATGGATGTTTGTTTGTTACTTAATCACGCCAGAACGGTCCAACGGATCTGGATGAAATTCGGCACATAGATAAAGAAACGCCTGGAATAGCACATAGGCTACTTTTATCCCGGAAAATTGCGTAGTTCCCGAGAGATAGCGATAAACGAATTCCTTGCAGACGAAGTCGCTGGCAACAGCTATTATAAAATAAGTCTAAGTATAAGGTAAGAGATAACCTATGCTCGGATATTATTATGGTGATGAGTTGTATATACAGTCTGTCTTATGTAACTTCATGTATATGGATGAGGGGCTAGTTATCACCTTGAAACTATGCCTAAGTCCGAGTTAGCATAAATTGGTGGCAGGTCTGCAAAACTAATTATATAACCCGTGTCCTGCGAAGGTTACCTCCAAAGGTCTGCCCCTGGGTACCATTCTCGGTCTAGTGAAAAGTGAATTATATTTCTGTCAGTATAATTTGCTTGAGAGCTGTTACCTAAAAATAATGCTCAAATTAGTATTTCGGGTAACTTTTCTTCATAAAACTTAAAATGAACTGACTTCAAATACGAAGGAAAATTTGCGCAAAAATATTTTAATTTTATAAAAATGACCCTTGGGCCCGCGTGGAAACTATAGCCCAAGTCCTCTCATTCTGAGAGGAGACCTGTGCCCAGCAGTGGGACGTATTAAAGCTGTAGATGATAATGATGGAGTGTCTCTTGACTTAAAATTTAATAGACACGATCTTTTTGTAAATATGGTTCCGAAATAAGTATTTCAGAAAATGGTTTAGCTAGTTTGAATGAGTAGCCTTGTAAATGTTTTTTAGGTTTTTGAATCATAGTTGACAAATTCCATACAGACCTACATTGATTGATGTTCAAAGTGAAGCGTCAAGAGCACAAAATTGTGCATCAAAAATTTAAATGAAAAATCTTTGAAAAAATCTGAGATGCCTTGCATAAGATCCAATACCTAATGGGAAAAATCGTAGCCCTTGAAGCTTTGCCGTAGTCGAGTAACAAGTCAATATCGGTCGATAAACGTTCCATCGCTTATTTTAAAAATCAATTCTTATGCAAATGCCGCATACCCCGCGACAAAGGCATATACCTCGTAAATCCATAGCAGACCGTGAACAATTTATTCTCGACCTGACTCCGAACGCAATTGTCCTGCTAGTTCCTTTTACAAAGGGGACGCCAGAGAGAAGCGACGATTCTGTATACCTTTTGCTTTTTCAAACTATTAGTGACGGTTCTCTGTCGTTATAGTCATAAGTCATAAGTCATTTATTCGTCGCTTTCATGTGTACATTGGATCTTACAAGCTAATACGTTGCCCAACATGAAACCCTGTAATAGGGCACTGCAACAATACTTAACCTGGTAATGCAATTGAACAGCTAACTATTATTATTATACTTCGAAATATTATAAACGGGATGTGAACCGCGATTACCTTTATTGAGCTTTATTTCGAATGAACTTAACCGTGAATCATTAAAAACTCTTATTATTATACTTGACAACTTATTTATTCATTTTATTTATAATCACTATACTATCATGTCATTGCTTGTTTTAATCTACCACTCGAAATTTAAAATTACATGCAATGCTTTGGATTAAGTCTTTGATAAACAATTAAGTACCTAATATTAACATTTAGACTCGCAATCACAATAATTGAATTTAGTAATTACGTATCAAAGTAAAAAGCCGTGGTAGCCTAGTGATTTGACCTGTGGCCTCTCAAGCAGAGCGTCGTGGGTTCAAATCCCGGGCTCGCACCTCTGAGTTTTTCGGAATTTATGTGCGAAAATTACATTTGTAATTTGCCATGAGCTTTTCGGTGAAGGAAATTATCGTGAGGAAACCTGCACACATCTGCGAAGAAATTCAATGATGTGTGTTAAGTTCCCAATCCGCACTGGGCGCGCGTGGGAACTATAGCCCAAACCCTCCAATACACGGAGGAGGCCTATGCCATGAGGCACGCCGAATTACGCGACAATTTAATAAATAAACGACAATAACAACCATAACAACATGTGGTACTTACTGAAATTGTAGCGAATTCGGAATAAAAAAAAAGGCTTATAAATAAATAAATCATTACGTATCAACAATTGTGTCACATTATATTTGACGACCGGATGGCCTAGTGGTTAGAGAACCTGACTATGAAGCTTGAGGTCCCGGGTTCGATCCCCGGTCGGGGCAGATATTTGTATGAAAAATACGAATGTTTGTTCTCGAGTCTTGGATGTTTAATATGTATTTAAGTATGTATTTATCTATATAAGTATGTTTATCCGTTGTCTAGTGCCCATATCACAAGCTTTGCTTAGTTTGGGACTAGATCAATTGGTGTCAATTGTCCCAAGATATTTATTTATTTATTTATTTATTTATATTAATAGTATGGTATTGTATCTTATTCTATTTAAATTTATTTATGATCGTTTTCCATACTTAAATGTTCATTTTTTGTCATCGCTCTTTTCTCAATGTTGGTTCAGGATTGTTATTAAACTGACCTGACATTACTTAAAAGTTCTAGAGGACAGCCATCTTGAAGGTTAAAAAATTACGGTTTCAAAAAAAAAATAATTCTGGTAAAATGGTCATCATGGCTACATTATTATTAGTTGTGATCGCGTGTTCGTGAACAAGTTGGGATTCACAAATCTTATTCGCGTGCATGCCAGGAATAGTTACAGGAGGTCGCCGTAGGACATCTCTAAGAGTAGGTACATCATCAATATCATCATCATCAAATCAACATCATGGCACAAGTTATATGCCATGGCAAGCCGCGATAGCCTAGTGGTTTGACCTGTGGCCTTTCTAGCAGAAGGTCGCGGGTTCGAATCCCGGGCTCGCACCTCTGAGTTTTTCGAAATTTATGTGCGAAATTAAATTTGAATTTTACCATCAGCTTTTCGGTGAAGGAAAACATCGTCAGGAAACCGGACCAATCCTAATAAGGCTTAGTTACCCTTCTGGGTTGGAAGGTCAGATGGCATTTTGCTTCTGTAAAACTAGTTAGTTAGTGCCTACCAAATCTTGGGATTAATTAGGTTGTCAAAGCGGACCCCAGGCTCACTGAGCCATAGCAAATGCCGGGACAAATGCTAGGAAGATGATGTATGAAATTTGAGCAAAATATGCATACAAGAAGAGATAGATAATAAAAACTATCCTATGTCCCCGGGACTGAAGTTAACTGTATAGCAAATCGGTTCAGCGGTTTAAGCGTGAAATGGTAACAGACAGACAGAGATATTTTATTTACAAATATTAGTAGGGACTGGAGAAAAATAATAAAGAGTGCTTAGGCTGTTCCAGCATATAAAAGCAACATTCGCCGACCTGCATTCATAAAACACGCTCGCGATTATAAACCTTCCCGTGACCGTTTAAGGGTCACAATCGTGCGCAGGCGCAGCACGTCGGAACTATTTGATTTATTGGCGTATCGGTTATTGTGCGACTTGTTCTCTGAGTTCTTTATTTGCCTTGTCATTTCAGCTTTTCAGTACACAATGAGACATATATACATATTTATGTATGAACGCACTTTTACCAATGGATTGTTTAACCGTCGACGCCGAACGAGGGTTAATTATAAGTTTCACGTCGTTGTCTGTGTGTGTGTCTGTCTGTGGAATCGTAGCTCTCGAATGGAAGGACCGATTTTGATATGATTTTATTAAGCATCCTTTAGTAAGGGTCCTTGCAGTTGCTCTTAGCCATGTTTGGTAAAAATCAGTCCAGTAGTTTCAAGAATATCAGCTCTTTTCCAAAATGAGTAATTATTATGGCCTATTTCTTTTTTAATTTACATCCGAGTTCTCAATTAATGCGGAACGGGTCATTAAAATTTATATGTCGAAGACAAAGGCTGGATAAACTGTCAGGTTGGTCGGTTAGAATTCAAACGAGCTTTATGCATAGCCGAGCTTAGGTCACCGTCTGGTCCATACAAAGGACTGTGGACTATTACACACTCTAATAATGAAACGCGGAGAGTTCAGTGCTTGCGCCCACGAACTACCCTATCAATGTTCTCAATACCGCTTAGCACCGAAATAAGGCTCGATACTTAGTGCAATCGCACTTAACAATCCGAATCACTAACAATTCACCATTAAACATAAAACGGTACGTCGAAGCAAACGGATCACTTTCGACGTCTGAACTCAGTCAAGTCACGATCAAGGAATGCCTCTCGCTTCTCACTCTCACCAGATGTCATTCTGTCATTCCAACTAACATTGCAGGTAGTTGCAACTGAGCCAAGCACAGACCACCCCCAAGCGATATCGCAATACCACTTGACGTTTCATAAAAGCAATAACTTATGAGGGTACATTCAACAAAGTACAATTAACGAATGTTCGCAACTTTCTACAAGGCACATCTCCTTAGCTATCAAAAGTCTAGTCATTGTGACGACGCTCCGACATATATTTATATTTAATTTAATCATGTTCGCGTGTCGTTTTCTAATTCAAGTTATTATAAATATTACTAGGGATTAAGAAATTCGGTAGTAACAGATTTTTATTTTAAATTTAATGATCACTTATTATGGCATTCTGTTAACCCTACAAAAATAACCTCGTGTTCTGCGGAATCCGGAAAAACAGCAATCACTGTCAACTCTGCGGCAATTTCAACTTTGCGGTGTTTGTTCCGCGGCCACATAGTCTGTGGGGACCTGACGCCTACCTTTTTATATTTAATACTAGTTTCCGCTCGCGACTTTGTCCGCGTAGAGTTATGCTTACTTTAGGCTGCTACGACCTTTGACATGTTTATCGCTATCCCACGAGAACTATGCAATTTTCCGGGATAAAAAGTAGCCTTTATTATTAATCTGGGGTTATACCAGGCTTTATATTAATACCAGGCTGTCTCCGTTCTAAATTTTGTCCAAATCTGTCGTCGTTTCAGCGTGAAGAAAGAATAAACATACACACACATCCATCCATCCTCACAAACTATTTATTATTATTTTTTTCGGATTTTTTCGTGTTTAGTTTTCAGTGTCGTTTAGAATAGAGATGCCACGAATAGTGAATTGGCCGAATACCGAATACCGAATATTCGGCAACGCTGTCGGCCGAAGCGCCGAATATTCGGCCGCCGAATGCTTGGTGGGGGCGCGTTAGCTGGAATAAGACAAGTCCGATCCATACAAGTGGTGGTCAGCAAACGAAAAACAATACCCGAACCTTTCGAAATTTGCAAAAGTTTATCTTTCTTCGCCTGGAAGTAGCGTTTATAGTGAGAGGTTATTTTCTGAGGCTGGTAACGTTTACGATGAAAAACGCAATCGTTTGTTACCAAAAAATGCTGAAAATCTCGTTTTTATCCATCACAACTTACCACTGATTAATTTTAAGTACTAAAATGTTGTAATTTGGAAATAAATACATAGGTTTGAGTAAAATAACGTGTCTTTTTTTACATGATTTGCTATTCGGTATTCGGCCAAATAGTACGCACTATTCGGCCGAATACCGAATAGCAAATAAGTGGCCAAATAGGCCGAATACCGAATAGTTGCCGAATATTCGTGGCATCTTTAGTTTAGAAATTTATGGTTATATATTAATTTATTTAGTTGTTCTTGTTTTTTGCAAGCATACCTACTTTTTCAGTTTACGATATTTGTGACGTCATTCAATCCAAACTTGTGCCGTAATTTTTATTTTATTAATACCCAGTATAGTACAATTGCCAGCGACCGCAACGTCGGCGTCCGGTAGCGGCAAATTATTTCCTTCTAGTCCACGACACGCCTCGGAGCATCCCGACAATTCACTACGGATTCATTTATTTAACTGCTCGCTACGTTACGTAGGTCTTTCCAAAATATCTCTGTATTTTACTCATTTTCAGCATCGAAATTTTGGTGGAGCAAAACAGTGGCTTTGTGGCAAGGGTTTCATTTTTGAGACTTACCTCGTCCAACCGTCTTGTTCGTTCCAAGTAAAAAGAGACGAGTAGTCTATTTCGCGCGCGACATAGCTCTCACGCACTCCCATGCTAGTCGTGCAGTATGCTTAGTGTAGGTTTTCGGTCACAAAATACGTCTCGAACGCGTTTGCGTTAAAATGTCAAATACTATGAGAAGTTTGTTGCTATTTCGATCCGCAAGTGGCGCTGCTAATTCTTCCATAGTAATTTGGACGTTTACGTGAACGCGTTCGAGGCGTTTTATATGCGAAAACTTACACTAGAGGCTCTGTGGTCGTCACTTGATGTTCTCTTGTCTCAAAAAGTCTCTAACGCGTTTGCGTTTGCCGCTTTGAGCGTCTGTCGATTGAAAATTTAACTCGAATCCAGTTATTTAACCTTGACCTTAATATTTCGCGAAGAATAAAAGTATTACCCATTGGGTTTTACGGAAAGATAAAGACAGCCATCTAATTAAAGTCACCTGTAGTGTCTGTAATTTTCACTCCAATCTGTTTCAAATTCTTTGCACCTCTTATCTTTTGAGTTATCTCGAATACGACGCATCCAACAAACAAGGAAGCTACTCCAAAATTTGAAATTTTAGGTCCGTGCTATACTGTCTCGCTCACTCTCCTAATGTATATAAGTGTGAATGAAAGGCACGAAACGAACTTCGTTTTTTTACTTCAGAGTAGGCCTGCAGGCTTCGAGAGTGTAATTAAACATTTAATCTACTAAATAGGCGGAGGAAGAAAGAAACTCATTTGGGAAACATTCTCTCAGCTTATTAATGAGTAGGTAATAATCGCAGAGATGTTTTAATTAGCCCACTTTTCTCGAGATCGCTGTTCCTTTGTTGGCTTAGGAAGTTTTTGCGAGCGATAATTTAAATAGCATTGTTTGTGAGACGCTTTTTTAAATGGCTCCTTTGTATCGAGGTTAATTCGATTGCTGAAGGCTGCGATTGCGGCGCGAGCTTGCAATTAATAATAAATTAACGGTTTTTATTATTTTTTATCATAATTATTATAAAGAAACAAAATTTTAAAGGCATCCAATCATTTTTGCCGGCCAACGTTTCGAAAGATTTATCATTTCACAAGCAATCCGACGTCACGTAAGCCACGCGATAATACAACTGTTTTTTGAGTTTCGAAATAAGGAAATACCCACTGGATATACCAGTAGGCTTATTGTCGAACTCGCTCGCAATCGCCATCGTGTTCATTTTGACAGTTTATGTATGGGCTGATAATTGCCATCGAAATCGGCTAGCTGTCACTTTCATACAAGAACTGTCAAAATGCACACGATGGCGATTTCATTGCGAGCGAGTTAGACATTAAGCCTACAGATAATGTTTTTGTGAACAAATTGATTTATTGATAAAATTGAATATTTTATTGAATCAGGCGTTACTTTAATAATAATAATATAATAATAATATATATAATAATAATATTTATTTATTTAGGCATTAATCCTATTACAATATTTAATTATGATCACAATTATCAAAAGTTAAATTAAATTAAATTAAATTAAATTAAATACCATACAATCATCTTTCAATGTGTAACAATAAGATTGTTACACATTAAAAGACATCATGGCAAGGTGACATGAATCGTAGACGTTCCTGACTAGTACATTACTGGATCTGTTCACTCTTTCTATAAAAGACCAGTGACGTTTCCTCATGACAACATAAAAGTCATCCACTCTATTCGAGGCAAACATGCCAGACGCACTGCAACGCCAGGGTAGTTTTAGCATGGCACGAAACGCGTTATTGTATTGCACTCGTAGCGAGTTATACGACCGTTTAGTGTAATTGTACCATAACTGACTCGTATAAAACGCCTGACAGCAGACTCTCTGACTTTGACTTTGCCAGAGGTCCATTTCAAAACACAAAATATTTACCTTGCTACTCCGGTACTTACGTTTGTGTTCATTGATAAAATTGACTTTGTTAGTGCTGGCCATCAATTTCAATTCACAATACCGTCTATCAAGTGAAATCGTAGCACTCCATGAAATATCAAAAGCGTTAATTTAGCTACCCAAGTTTTGCCAGCAATCGACGTAATTGGCTAAACTCCGGGCGGACTCGGGCAAAGTCGGGCAAACTCGGAGCGGACAGCGAAGACTCAACAAACCGACGTCCGATTGTTTTACACTTAATAGTCTAAGAGCTAGCTACCGAAATACGTATACAATTTATAGAGCAACGAAATCAATCTAGTTAGTATGCCATACTATCATTATTAATTAATTCAAGGGCCTTGCAGCTTTTCAGTTCTTAAAGTACGAGTGTGTTAATTATGTACAGTTGCATACATTACATTATCTACACACATAATCATAAGTACTCTAAGATGGGTTCAGAAACAGTAAGGAAGTGAGCAGCATTATTACAACCAAATATACCTACTAGGTTCTATCCACCCTTGTCGGTGGTAGTAGGTAAAATCTGTATTTTAATGTTATTACAGTATAATAGATTTTTTTAAGGGTGTAATAATGCTGGTGCGTGGGACGAGCGACTGGTTACCGCCCGGTTGGGCGACCCAGGTATCGCTGGGGGGACAGTGTCCAGGCGGATTTGCGACGTCTTCAAGTCGACGACTAGCAAGAAGCTGCGCACGATCGGGACAGGTGGCGTGCTCTCGTTTAGGATGCCAAGACCTTATTTGGGTCCCTGAGTCAAATTAGTTTTTTTTTTTTTTTTATTTATTTAAACCAATAGTGCGAAATATACATCAGTGATGCTCATAGCCGGTACTGAAACCACCTACTGTGTGGTTATGTAATAGTTAGTTAATAATGCTGGTTATTTCCCACTGTTTCTGAACGCATTTTAGAGCATTAATGACATGTGCGTTGATAAAACAAATTTTGTTTATTTGGACACGTGTCCATTTTAGGACGGCAGTACAGAATGTAACAGCCATTTCGAAACAGATACTTACATCCAACGTTCGATACAATCCGCAGCTGGTCGAGGCACGTATGAATTTAACGATCTCGCAGGTGCCGCAGTTTCGTATTGCCACGTTTACTGCCAATCGCGAGATTAAAAAGAAACACGTTATGTCCACAGGTGAGATTTTTGAAGTGAAAACTTTAGCGGCGCTGAGCGCTTTTGGGATGGGTAAAAAATGTTAAACTCCCGTCAGGCGTAAGACGGAGAGAGAGTTTAAGTACCTGTAGGCTTATTGTAACTCGCTCGCAATCGCCATCGTGTTCATTTTAACAGTTCTTGTATGAATGTGACAGCTAGCTGATTCCGATGCCAATTGTCAGCAATAGCAGCAGTGAATGAACTGTCAAAATGAACACGATGGCGATTGCGAGTGAGTTACAATCTTCTAAGTCTACGAATGAATCGCGTCCGATTTTTGAAGTGTTTTTGTTGAGTCGTGAAGCAAAAGTACTAGGGCATCAGCACATTGTTAGAGGTCTGTCAATAAAGATAATACGTACGTTTTTTTGCAAGCGGCCAGTACGGTACGCGTCTTGATCATCACGAAAGTAACAACATTAAAATCTAATCTAAGCTCCTGTTTTCACTTCTGCTGGCACCCCTGGAGCGCTACCCGTCGCTTTTTTTACGTTAGAGAGACTAGTAGTGTTAGAACTAGTGGGTCACCTGATGTTAAATGATCACCACTGTCCATTGACACCCGTAGCGCTTGCGCGATGCCAGTGCGGTGTCGGCCATGCAGAAAATTGTGAGATTGAAATGAGACTTTGACAAAACATGACGGTTTTATAATGAAACTATTAACGGTTGCCCGCGTCTATCCGCGCTGATATTCTTTTTATACAACAACGAAGGCAAACGAAGATAAGCGAGCACCACAAGGACAGCAACGTAGGACTAGGATTGCAGATACTCCTCATTCCACCTCGCCTACAATCATGCTAAACGTGGTCTTGAGGTCTTGTTCCCTTAGGCTTTCAGCTACCCCGAATTCCCAAACCTGCATTGCACAGGTGCCGCGAAGATGGAACCCCATCCCGCGGTGGTCGTGGGGCGTCGCTGTGACACCGAGTGCTCCCGTATCGCCTCACATACGACCAAATAGGGAATCCTACTACTAGGGTTACCTTAGGTTCTGTCTACCCGCACCGTAAGAGATGATTACAGAAAATATCCACACGAATAGGTCGAAGAGTATCCGTAGGGACTCTTAGATTAAGATAAGATAAGACCTCGTATGGGATAAAGACGTTATTTATGTATGTCATCATCATCATCTCCAGCCCACGTCCCACTGCTGGGCACAGGCCTCCTTTCAGAATGAAAGGGCTTGGGCTATAGTTCCCACGCGGGCCCAGTCCGGATTGGGAACTTCACACACGCCATTAAATTGCTTCGCAGATGTGTGCAGGTTTCCTCACGTTGTTTACCTTAACCGAATAAGCTCATGGTAAATTTCAAATGTAATTTCGCACATAAATTCCGAAAAACTCAGAGGTTTATATTACGAGTATTTTATCCTAAATGAATCATATTAAAATACCGTCTTACATACAACGTAGGCAAATAGCGTATTTCACCGCCAGACTCAGTCCGCTAAATAATTCCCTTTGCTAAAACCCGACGTCGGCGCGAGCGACTGAAATGTTGTTCGTCGGTCAAGAGCCCGCTTTTTCCGGAGACCGAACTGTTATACAATGATGCCGATTCGGGCAAAGGTTCTGGCAATTTTATTGTGCAACTTTAGTTGTGTACTTTTTACGAGCGGCAACTGGAATAGAATAAAACGGAAACCTTGTAGGTACGCGTGGTTTTTAAGCCACTAATATTACTCGCAAAGAGAATATCACAATAAGAGGCTGACAACACCTAATTTTGTTGAAATTGCTGTTACTTAAGCACTTTTTTAAGAAAAACTACACACAAAAAAAATATAATGTTAATTTTCATCATATTTCAAACACGCTAGACGGACTCAATACATAATTGAACAAAATCGGTTTGATAGAAAATAATTGCAAAGATTGGTCTTAAAATTATCATTAAACGGTTCTATTGTCTTTATTTTTTCGACGTAGGTATGGGTCTGCAATTAAAAACATGAAGTCAACATAATTCATACCTAAACGGCTAACGAGTCATTATTTCACAAATAATCCATACTTTTTTTATTTCTTCTTATTTGTGTCTTATTTGCAAGATTTTAGACGCGCGCCAAGCTGCCGGTATAGTTTCTTCTCTTTAACAGGCACGCGAACCGTATGTGTGAAGAGTGGCGCTACTCAAGGTCATTTGCTGTTGACAGCGCCTTAAATTTTAACATTCAATAATTTTAGCGTCGATTGGAAGTCCTTTTATTGAAAAATGCATTTTATATCGAAAATGAGTGTCTATTGTATGAAACTTTGATTTATTTATATTGCAACATTATTTGCTGGGGCCTTACCATGACGTCCTAATTCCGACGCAGTTCAAGTTTTAGCTGTCACTTTTAGTATGAATCTGACAGCGAGCGGACCTAAACTGAAACGCATTAAGACGTCATGGTACGGCCCCAGGTCTAGGATTTTAAAAAACATAAAATGTACCAGTTGCTTCTCTTCCCGCACTGATGGTAAAAGCCCATCGAGGGAATGGGTTAAAATCTTAGGAATCATGATATAGGTGATGCTAACAACCCATCACTAATTTGATTCTCAATTCCACCTTTACGCCTCATGCTAAACGTGGCCTTGAGGTCTTGTTACCTTTAGCTCTGTCTACCCCGTAAGGGACAAAGACGCGATTTATGTATTTTTTTAAGATTGCACCTTTTAACGCCAAAGACAAATAATATCAGCACCGCAGTACAACGCCAGCTACTATATGTCGCTCAATCAATCATCAATACAAGTAATGGACGTATTATATTACTTGTATATTCGTTCAATCGAGTTTAGGTTTAACTTAAGGCATTGCAGTAAAGAAGTCTGGCGTACGGTCGCCCAAATAAGTGGTCCACCACTTTTCATCCAACTTCCTATCAAATGAAAATGTCGCTAAAGTCGAACTTTCAAGTTGACAGCCTGTCTTATCGACATTATAATATTGTGACGTGCAAAGGAAATTTAACCTCAGGGTGGTAGACCACATATTTGGCTGATGGTACCTATATGAAAGAAAGAAAGGGAAAGTTTATTTATGACAATCACAGTAATTAAAAAACAAAAATATATTAAAGCTACATAAAATTGACATAAAATGATATGACGACATATGACGATTATGATAATCATATGATGACATATGACGTGTCTTGTATTTGACATGGCGGCGAAAAGGTTAAAGCCCACCGACTTTTCTATGTCTCTATCCTTCGCCTTGGTATAGTTTTGTTTTTTTTTGTAAGACGTTCATCAAAGGATCTCTTCCAGTCGACTTTTGAGTTGATGAGAGCAGTATTATACACCCCCTTGAGAAAAAATCGGGCACCCTTTGTTGACGATTGAATTTAAAGTCGCGCTTGGTGGATAACAAACACACTAACATACAACTAGGAGCCTAACAGCAGTGTACCGCTACAAACTGACAGCGCAACTGGTAAAAAAGTCCATGTCATTATCAGTGAAGGTGTTTTTAAGAATAGAACAAAAAGAATAATAAATATAAGCTGGAAATGAAATGAAATGAAATGAAATGAAAATGAAATGAAATGAAATGAAATGAAATGAAATAATTTATTTTGCTTTAGACATGGTAAAAAAGTGGTCTAGTAAGTAATTAGTATTAATGTCCAGTGACACGTCTAACCAAATAAATTGGCATGCAAACATTATCTTATTTTCTAAAGTGGTTTTTGTATGTAGTTTGAAATTTGAAATACTTAGCACATTTTACAGTTTTCATTATTATTAAACAATAAATTGAAATAAATTAAAATATGAATGTTACTATAAATTATTACATTACCATTACAATTATTTACATTACAATTACAATTATTTACATTACAATCACAATTATTTACATTACAATTACGATTATTTACATTAAAATCACAATTATTTACATTACAATTACAATTATTTACATTACAATTACAATTATTCATTTTAAGTATTCTTTGATTGAATAAAATGTTTTGTCTTTAAGCCATTGAAATAATTTAAATCTGAATTTACTTAGGGGCAACTCAGCTATGTTCTTAGGCAGCTTGTTAAATATCCGTATTGCCATTGGAAAACAGTTTCTGCGATACAAAAGCGTGTTCGTTTTAGGATAAATTAGCTTATTTGGGTATCTGGTATTGAAATGACACACCTGGTCCTTCCTTTTAAAATATTCTGGATGAGATTTTACAAAGCTACATATTTCAAATATATATAAACAAGGGACTGTCAATAAATTTAGTCTTTTAAAAAGTGGT
The DNA here is from genome assembly GCA_963854515.1 of Pandemis heparana. Classification (NCBI taxonomy): domain Eukaryota; kingdom Metazoa; phylum Arthropoda; class Insecta; order Lepidoptera; family Tortricidae; genus Pandemis; species Pandemis heparana. Next base: position 14,581,727 of record OY978020.1, read on the forward strand.
TTGCAAGATGCTAGAGGGGGGGCATCACATATGCCACGTATACATTGCTTTTGCCCAATAAATATTCTGTTTACATCTACTGAATTTCCCCACAACAGTATACAATATCTTAGTATAGAACCAACATAACCATGATAGGCTTTTAGTGCTGTTTGTTCGTCCGCAATCTTCGTTAGTCTCCATAGTGCATAAGCAAAGCGATTTACCCTGCCTACCATACTCTTGATATGATGTTTCCAGGAACACTGATTATCTATGATTAAACCTAAAAATTTTGTCTCATTTGATTCCGTTATAACCTGGTTTTCGTATGACACTACAATGTTTTCGACATTTGCACTTCTGTTCCGAAATTGAACATATGTAGTTTTGTTTAAATTTACTTTTAAATTGTTGTCTTTTAGCCACATAATTATCTTATTAACAGTTTCATTAATATCATTATTGTAAGTGTCCCTATTTTTACCAGTTATAATGACTGAGACGTCATCAGCAAATAGTGTACAATGATGGTGCGTAACAAGAGGCAGATCATTAATAAAAATCAAAAATAAAAAAGGGCCTAAGATACTGCCTTGTAGGACACCTAATCTAGTTGGTTTAATATTAGACAAATGAGTAGTTTCTTCTCCATTTGTGTTTATACTTTTAATTTCCACTTGTTGGTGTCTCTCACTAAGATAACTATGTACCCAAGTTTTCGCAATCCCACGGATGCCATAGATTTCACACTTCTGCAGAAGAAGATTATGGGGAACAAAATCAAAAGCCTTGCTCATATCAAAGAAAACTGCTGTAGTTGGTAGTTTATTATCTATGTTGTTGGTTATTTCTTTGACTAGATTAAAGGCTGCTAATGTTGTAGATTTTCCCTTTTGGAAACCATTCTGTTGTGTTGCTAATATATTGTATTTATTTAAAAATCCGATAATTCTATTATGCATTAGTTTCTCAATTACTTTCGATAAAATTGGTATTAATGAAATGGGTCTATGATTGTCCATTTTATCTCTGTCTCCTTTTTTGTGAACTGGTTTCACTACAGAAAGTTTTAACCGATCCGGAAAAATCCCTTCGGAAAAAGACAGATTTATTAGGTATGTTAGAATAGGTGCTAGTGCATCCGCTGTTTGTTTTAGGACGCTTGTACAAATACCATCAAAACCTACAGCTGACGTATTATTAAGCGATTTAATTATTTTTGATACTTCTGATTCATTCGTAGGAAATAAATACATACTATCATGTTGTTTCTCAATTATTTGCGTATATTTGATGTCAGTTATTTTATTAGAAATATTATTATCATTTGTCAGGTTTATAAAGTATTCATTAAATTTTTCTGCAATTTCATTTGGATCGCTAATTATGTTATTGTTTTCAACAATTTTATTTATATATTTTTGCTCTTCAGGTTTATTTCCTGTGTGATCTTTAATTATATCCCACGTTGCCCTACATACGTTTTTTGATGAACTAATATATTTAATATTTGAAAATTTTTGAGCTGCATGAATACATTTTTTGAATATTTTCGTATATTTACGATAGTTCTTTTTATCAATTTTATCACGAGATGTATAATATTTAAATCTTAATTTCCGTTTTGTGTGCGAAGATTTTTTAATACCTTTAGTTAACCATGTGGGCTGTATAAGTTTATTTTTTATTTTTATGATTTTAAATGGGAAGCACAGATCATAAAAAAGGGTCAGCGCATCATGAAAACAGTTAAAAGCTGCATTTAGATCTGTTTCATTGTACACATCGTTCCAGGATACATTTAACATACAATCTTGAAATTTCATTATATTTTCTTTGCTGTAATCACGTTTTTTGACTAATTTGTATGGATTATGTGTTACTTTGTTTTTAATAGGAATTTTGAGAAGTTGACCCGTGTTATGATCTGACAAACCCAAGGAATGTAATTCCCCTGTTGCTTCTGGTACGTTACTTATTATTTGATCAAGGCAAGCATTCTGTCTAGTCGGCTCATTTATATGAACTATGTAATTATTATTTTGCACGATTCTGTGGTACTCTAATGCTGTATTCGATTCTTTAAGTATATTAATATTAAAGTCGCCTGTAATAATAATTTGTTTTTTTGTTTTCACTCTTAGTTTATAAAGTAAAATTTCTAATTGGTTAAGAAAAATGTCAGCGGCAGAGTTTGGTATTCTATATATACAGATGATTATACAGTTATGTTCCACAATTTCTATACCACAGCATTCAAAATTATAGTCCATCTGTAGTTCTTTTAAGAAAAGGAGGGGTTTAAAACTAATACCTTCTCTACACATTATAAGAACACCTCCTCTTTTCATATTTTTTCTGGAATACCAGTTCGCACGTCGATATCCATTTAAAGTAAAATTTTGCTCATGTCCTGCTTTTATGAATGTTTCAGTTAAACAAATGATATCAATTGGAATTTTTATTTGCGAGAAATCATGCAAAACAATTTGTAGCATGTCTCTTTTGCTTAATAGGCCGGCGATATTTTGATGTAAGATATTTAGACTTAGATTATTATTCACGCTAATCTCGAAAAAACTTATTTTCATTATTTGACACAGATGCATTTTTACTTGTTTTGGGAAAATAGTCTAGTATAGTTTTTTTTTTCATTTCGTTAACTTTATCTTGTGTTATTATTGTTTTATTTTGGATGTCTTTTGTAGTTTCTGTCATTTGAGTAAAAAAGTAAGGGATTGTACCCTTTTTATATTTCCTATTAATGTTGTTGTGATTTTCTGGATTTTTTTGAGCTAATTTGTTGACTTTATTCCTGATTTTGAGGGTAATGTAATGATTTTCATAGTATGAGCTGTCAATAAATAAATTAATTTTGTAGCATAAAGAAGGTAGATAATTTCTTGCGTTGAACGATGGTGTCTGTGTGTCAAGAAATGAACAATGTTTAAAATTATTGCAAACCAGTTTTAGCATGTTATTTAACTTGGTTACATTTAGATGCTGATTATGCTGTATGCCTATTACAATAATAGAGAGTTTGCAGTGTGTTTTAAGGAATGTGCTTAATTGTATAAATAAATTCGTTGGGTTGCAGTCATCTTCGCCGACACAGATAATTATTTTATCCTCGCTCGATAACTTCGCTAGTAGGGTGGCTTGTGAGCTCAGAAGTTCATCGCTAGGCGCACCAGGTTTCAAAAACGCATAAACGTCGTAGCATTCAAAATTTGTTTCGTTTCTTGTGTTGAGAAGAGTAGAAGCCAGTCCCGTACATTGTTTACCTCCTATGATTACTATTTTTTTTTTGAAGGTAGTTAGTTTTTCGTGTTTATCATGACGTGATGTACAGACAGTGTGTTTCTGATCGGGAGTAATCGGTGGTACGTTTTCAAAGCATTCCGTCGAGTTGTTTATTATTTCCCTTTTTGAATTTGGCTTGGAGTCATCGTAAGATGTCGTAGGTGTGCTGGTGAAGTGCGAGAGATGGGGTCGTTCTTGTTTGTTTTTCTTAGCGCTTTTTTTTGTTGAAAGTTTGGGATGTTTTTTAGTACTGGCAGGTTCAGAACACATTTTTTTTAGTGTTTCTATTTGTGACTTTTGTTCTAATAACTGTTTTTTTAATAAGGAATTTTCCACTGATAATGATTCAACCTCTGTGTGTGCAGTAACTAGTTGCAGTTTTAAATCATTTATTTCCTGCTTCATTTCCATAAAGTATTCTTCCGTGGGTACAAGTGTTGAAAGATCTGGTAAGCTTTTACTTCCACCGAGAGTACATGAAACAGATGAGTCATCACTTTCCTCGGTCATTGATACGAATAAACGTTTTTTTCTTTTTGTAACGTTATCTATTACAAAAGACATAATGCAAGGCGTTGGCCGGTTCTAATTTCTAAACGAAAAATTGTTGTAGGCAACACTGATCTCCTGTCTGTGACGGTGACAACAAAAGTCAGTTGTGGTTTGTTTGACAGCCAATCAGCTGTGCAGAGTGCCTAAAGTGTCGTTATCTTTTTTGACTTATAACGGACTAATTTTCAGTTTCTTTTTTAACTGTCCAATATTTAAAACAACGGTAAAAGTGAGTGCTTACCAAGATGTTGATTTTTTTAGTTGAGTGCCAGTTTAATAGAAGATGATAGTGAATATTCCGATGTAAGTTTCGCTTCCAATGTTTTGATCACATGCACAATGTTTTAGGGACGAAGAAACTTATTTTATTTTATTTTATTTACACAGAGACGTTCACTATTGTTGTTTACTTGGCCAGGGTTGCCATATATTATCCATATATAGGAAGGAGGCTGTAACCCAGCCAGTCGCCAACACCCATGGTTTTTCAGATTTTAAGCATTAAAGCTTAGACAGTAAGCTTTTATGTACATAAAATACAAAAACCATGGTTGCCCGTTTTTTTTGCAAGGGGGTGTATTAGGGTGCGACCACACCGCCGCTTAAAAAACGGTGACGGTACGGAATTGCAACAAATTGTATGAAGAAACGGTGAGAAAACGTGACGCATACGACACGTCACTGCGTATACGCGGCGGTTTGGTCGCACCCTTATTAGGTAGGTATTCAAAGGTAGTCAAATTCCCGTTTGCAACCGTGACTTTTCTCTTCCAAGTACGCACGCACACAAAGAAAATTTTACTAAAATCATCATGACATTTTCAAACGCACACAACCATTTTATCCCTTTCAATTTTATTAGCCAATCCAACGTCGCCTAAAATACCTGCATACGCAGTAAAAGGCAAACGGCTCCCATGGCAGTTTATGCGTAAATAAAGTATGTATGTATGAATGGTCCATAAGTCCGTAAGGCCGGGAACATACATTCGACACACGGCGCAACGTTACGCGACGTATCGGTGCGTACGATCTTGTAATACTAGTCGCTGGTTACGTGTGATGACGATGGATGGCAATAGGGAAGTCGATAGAGTTTAACAAAAGAAATATATTTATGTATGACAAAATTAAATTAATAACAAGTGAGTTGGGACCATTTTGTGGCAATTTATTTATCCCTAAGCCTATTTTATGTTTTTTTGAAGTGAAAACTTTTTTTTTGGGATGGGCAAAAAATTTGAAAGTCTGACGCGCGTAAGACGAAGGGAGAGTTTAAGTACCAGGATATCAGATCCTCTAAGAGCTTATTTTGAAATACGAATGTATCGCGTTCGATTTTTGAAGTGTTTTTTAGTTGAGTCGTGGATCAAAAGTACTAGGGCATCAGCACATTGTTAGAGGTCTGTCAATAGATAATACTTACGTTTTTTTTGTAAGGGCCCGGTAACGGTACGCGTCTTGAGCATCATGGAGGTTACAATATTAAAATCTAATCTAAGCTGCTGTTTTCACTTCTGCCAGCACTCTCGGAGTGCTACTCGTCGCTTTTTTTGTCTTTTAACTACTTTTATAATTGTCAAGAATATGTTTTTTTTTCTCCCTTTTTAGACCTAACAGCAAAAAAAGTCGGGTGGTTTAACTCGCGCGTGACACAGGTTTCGCGAGCTCTTGTGCTAGACGTGCAGATATTATTCGGCGTAGTTATACCCCGGTCTCACATTGCTGTCCGAAACACTCCGTCTGTCTATGGGTGGTGTAGCGGTATAGCACGCATCACGGAATGATGATCCGGGTTCGATTCCCGGCCATAGCTCTACTTTTCGTATTTTTCTGTTCTAATTTTTAGTGTCGCTTAGAAATTTTCCATCTGTACTCTTTCTTTCTTTCGGACCAAGATCATGATTCATTTTGGTATAATAGTAGACTTGAGAGCACAAAATATCGATACAGTCATCTTGTCAAATATTATGTGTCACTGACCTTATTTCTTAAACGTAACACTAAACTTTACTATAAGTATCTAATCTAAAAACAATAGGTATTGTTCGCGCGTTAAAAACCTTTTTTGGTTACATGCAGTGCAGAGGTGCTCTATGGCACACATAAAGAAAAATATCAACTGTCTGTCAATAATTTGTTCATCTCACGACGTGGATACCGCTACGTGTATATTTCTACGTATTATTTCTACCGCTCCTCAAGTTTATCAAGTTCTGCACCCGCATCGCCATCCTTCGCTCCAACTACGCAGCCAGGAGTACGCCCTACAGGTGAGTGCCTCTGCACTGTCAAAAGTATATCCTTTAGGCATCAGCGCACTCCCGGCTTTCCGCTTAATTCAAAATTGGTTTTTAGCGCGCGAACATGCGAATATATGGGCTTCTTCATGGACACCATTTGACGGGCAACGGGCTAGCACTAGCAGTGACATTCTTGGCGAGCGATTTAACCAGCATAGCAGTCGAGAGCACGAGTACTGTGCCCACCGACGTGAACATTCGGCTGTTGTAGAATGTGAAAGCTGTTGAAAACCAAAGTGACGACTGGCGGCGCAATAATATGTAACATTAGTAGCTTGTTTATTGCATAAAGGTCTATGGATATTTTTGACATCTTAGTAACATGCATAATATTTATGCCCTTGGCCATGCATAAAAGCATTTGTATCTCCAACATCTATTACCCAAAAATATCGAATAACCCGACACGTAATACCCCCCTCGTAACTCACTCGGCCATAACTCATCGCAGTAAATCGGGCCAGGCATAAATTGTAGCAAATGCGATGTTTTTCGCATGCTTTATAGCTTTTGAATAAACGTGTCGCGAGCTTTGATTGCTGCACGTGTTAAATAAACAGACTTATTGCATGCGGTAAAATATTTGTTTTGGGGTTGATGTGGATGGCTGTAAAGTGGTAAGCCGTTGCTTGTCTTTATGTGAGAGCAAGTAAACGCTTTATAGTATTTATCACAGTTTTTACCTACATACCGAAGCCGACGAGCATGTATGAACAGAAACATCGTAGCAAGTGGAACAAAGTAGTTTCCTGTGGGAAAGAGGCGTGACGGTATGTATGTATGTAAAACTCTTTATTGTACATAAAACACATGAAAAAGATGAATACAGGAAAACACGAATGCACAAAGGCGAACTTATCCCTAAAGGGATCTCTTCCAGTTAACCTTTGAACGATTAACAGGACATAGGTATTAAGCAAGAGTAGACACACAGAAATGTATGTATGTATGTATGTATTTACCAACAACAAAATTACCCACAAACCTACACATTACCTGCAAATTGGGGACTTTTTGAAAAAAGGTCAGGAGCCTTACCATGCAATTCGATTCAGACTCAGTTCAGCTTTTAGCTGTCACTTTTAGTATAGATCTGACAGCGAGCAAACCTAAACAGAATTAGAATTGAGTCGCATTAAGACGTCGTTGTAACCCGGGTCCCGTCTGTCTGTCTGACATACTTATATTACATCGCTCCGTCTCTTGTATTGCCGAATTACTAAGTACTTCACTAGTAGAACATTAGTTTCATCATAAGATGAAAGTGCCAGGAACATTTCAAATAAATATAATATTTTTATTCCCACGGGAATATCGAAAAATTCTGAAATCAGTAATTTTTATTTATTTGCCTCTTTTATTCCGAATTCGCTACAATTTCAGTAAGTACATGTTGTTGTTGTTATTGTCGTTTATTTTATTTTACTAAATTGTCGCGCAATTCGGCGTGCCTCATGGCATAGGCCTCCTCCGTATATTGGAGGGTTTGGGCTATAGTTCCCACGCGCGCCCAGTGCGGATAGGTTTCCTCACGATGTTTTCCTTCACCGAAAAGCTCATGGCAAATTACAAATGTAATTTTCGCACATAAATTCCGAAAAACTCAGAGGTGCGAGCCCGGGATTTGAACCCACGACGCTCTGCTTGAGAGGCCACAGGTCAAACCACTAGGCAACCACGGCTTTTTTCAGTAATCAGTAATTATTACAGTGTTAATCCTATTCATTCCCAATCCCGTAATTTTGAAATATTCCTTTTCAGTATCTATTTACTCAAGGAATATGTCTGCCAAATTTCAAGTCTTAGCTTTACTAGTTCAGGCTGTGCATTTTCCGTCAGTCACGCGTCTCTATATCTATAGAAATCTAATCTAATCTAATCTAATCTAACTAATATTATAAATGCGAAAGTATGGATGGATGGATGGATGGATGTATGTTTGTTTGTTACTCAATCACGCCAGAACGGCCCAACGGATCTGGATGAAATTTGGCACACAGATAGAGAAAAGTCTGGAATAGCACATAGGCTACTTTTTATCCCGGAAAATTGCGTAGTTCCCGCGGGATAGCGATAAACGAATTCTTTGCAGACGAAGTCGCTGGCAACAGCTAGTAATTTCTATACGTGGTCCTTACAAATCTTAACTTCCGTGGGAGTGTCTAAAACAATGTAGGATTCCAGACTCTGCTTACCCCCTCCAGTGTGTGCATGTGCATCCATCTTACGTATTACACGAGGCATAGTTGCCGGAAATATGCGCTATTCTGCCGACGTACAGTTGGACGAATAACGCCGATAAATTTCTAACATTTTTGCGCGGATTACACAGAATATATTAAATTGTACCTCTGTCGCGTTGTATTTTTTCGGATATTGTGTCGAATATGGCGTGTTTTATAGCGTGTTTTTCATTCATTTAGCTATAAAGCTACAGTTTTTTATTTAACGTTCAATGTTTAGTAATGTAAAAAAATTGAGATAGTTTTTTTGTGTGTGTATATTTGTTAGTTTTTCGTGCTAAAACGGCTGGACGGATTGAAATTTAACACACAGATGTTTTATAATCTGAATTACCATTTTAATAATACCTTTCATCCTGGATATTAGCATTGTATGGACATAGCGATACACAAATTCTTCGGAGACAAAGTCACAAAACCAAGTAAATTAATGAAGAAAAAAATTAAAAACATGAGCTTGGATTCGATGACACGATCTTCCGCTTGAGACCTATGACCGATACTAAATTATGTTAAAAAAAAAACACCGGGTACCACTCCGGGAGTGCCGGCAGACACATGACACTCAGACACGCAAACTCGCGCAAAAAGAAAAAAAAAAAAACTTTTTCTACACGAAATTTGAACTGGTCACCTGAGAGAACGCACTGTTATTCCACACCTTATACCACTAGGCCAAACGCACATTGGTACGTTAAAGCGACGAAATCAATGTACCTACACTTCAAAAATTGAACCCGACTCTAGCTTCATTCGTATTTCAAAATAAGCTCTTAGAGGATCTGATATAATGGTAGGTACTTAAACTCTCCCTCCGTCTTACGCCTGACGCGAGTTTAACAATTATTCACCCATCCCAAAAAGTGCTCAGCGTCACTAAAGAAGTTTTCACATCAAAAAAAAACAAAATACTTCAAATTGCCTAAATTGTAACCACAAATTCAGTGTGACTGTACGGAGCACTTCGACAAAGTTGTGCCCCCTACTTACCGCCGCAACTCCGATAAACACCCTGCCAGCTATTTACCACAGCGCGCTAACTTGTGTACTAAACCCATACTTGTTTATGTAGTACATAAACTGATAATGATTATATACCCTCTGGTGAGATATCGGGACGTATAATGAAGAGTTTAAGATATTAGTTCATCACTTTCTTTGCAATAGCTTATTATGTAAGCGGGTTTTTTTTTTATGCGAATAGGAAGGAAAACGAGCAAATGGGTCACCTGATGGCAAGCGATCACCACTGCCCATAGACACCCGCAACCCCGGAGGGATTGCTGATGCGTTGCCAACCTAGAGGGCTAAGATGAAATGCCTCTTGTGCCCGTAATTTCCCCGGCTGTCTTACTCTCCACACCGGAACACAGCAGTGCAAGCACTGCTGCTTAGCGGCAGGATTAGCGAGTTAGATTTATTATAAACTAGCTGTTGCCTGCGACTTCGTCTGCAAATAATTCGTTTATCGCTATCCCGCGGGACTTTTCCGGAATAAAAAGTAGCCTATGTGCTATTCCAGACTTTTCTCTATCTATATACCGAATTTCATCAAGATTCGTTGAGCCGTTCTGGGGTGATTGAGTAACAAACAAACATCCATCCATACTTTCGCATTTATAATATTAATTAGATTAGATTTTCAAAAAGTTAGTGTCAACTTCTTAGGGGGAGGCCAGACGAGCGGAATTATTTGAATCGCGTGCTTTTTGCTACATCAACTTCTCCCTTCCCGTTTCTTTCACACAGCGGCGCAAAATATGCCAATTTTATGTCTGCAGCAAAATCACGAGACCGAACACAACTCAAAAAAAAATTCGTTCGTCTGTCCTCACCTTAATAATGAAAATGAAAATAAAATTATTTACTTCAGATAAAAATAAATTACAATATTATTATTATATTATTATTTAAGTACATAAATTGTGAGAGTTTCATCGTTGAAATAAATAAATAAATTCATTTTTACCAGTTGTTCGAATTTGAGTTTAACAAAATTGCCTTTCATTGATTGCGTGTTGCCAAAAGGACTAAGATGGAGTCATAATTTAAACGTTTCTCCACGCCTAGACACAGGAACCCAAGTACTGCTTGACGGCAGGATTATTAGTGAGGTGAGGTTTAATAGAATGATAGGTAATGATAGAAAAAAAGTGTTAGACACCTACAGCACTGATTTTCAGCCAGAACCGTCTGTGACTCGCTGAACTATACACAGATATATATACATATCTAATATTATAGTTCATACGCTAATCTAACTAATATTATAAATGCGAAAGTATGGATGGATGGATGGATGGATGTTTGTTTGCTACTCAATCACGCCAGAACGTCCCAACGGATCTGGATGAAATTCGGCATATAGACAGAGAAAAATCTGGAATAGCACATAGGCTACTTTTTATCCCGGAAAATTGCGTAGTTCCCGCGGGATAGCCATAAACGAATTCTTTGCAGACGAAGTCGCTGGCAACAGCTAGTAAGAGTTGTTAATGATTCAGTTTATAATATTTCGAACAGCTAGTAACCTATAAATATGTAACTACCTACATTAATAAATATAATAAATGGAACGGATATAATTATATGAGTAACTAAAAGTAAATAAATTAAATAGATGAGTGTGTGTCTTCGCAAAAGTGAAACGGTCGCTGGCTCAGCATTACGCTGAGATCACGATGAGAGAGACATTATGATGACACACCGGTTGTTGATCATTTATCATTGCAATCGCGTTTTGCAAGCTTCGACATGGCGTCCATTTACGGCAATCCAGCGGCAAACCCATCTGCAAGCGCATCTGTTTAACACTTCACACATTCGATCGCAGGGCAAGCACCATACTGCTGAGTACCCAAATGGATTCCACTTGTCTGTGCTAGGCCGTATTCTGGTGTCCCGCGCTGCGTACAATATAGTTAGGACATTGTTTTAGTGTTTTACTCTCAGATAAAAAGTACACACAAATCGTCTATATCCCTTACGGGGCAGATAGACCCTAAAGTAACAAGCCCTTAAGGTCACGTTTAGCATGACTGCGAAGGGAAATGCTAACAAGTTTTTTTTTATGCCGATCGTACTTTCTCCTGACTGTACTTACGTTGTCACCCATCTAACTAAAATTATAAATGCGAAAGTATGGATGGATGGATGGATAGATGGATGGATGTTTCTTTGTTACTCAATCACGCCAGAACGGCCCACCGGATCTGGATGAAATTTAGCACATAGATAGAGAAAAGTCTGGAATAGCACATAGGCTACTTTTCATCCCGGAAAATTGCGTAGTTCCCGCGGGATAGCGATAAACGAATTCTTTGCAGACGAAGTCGCTGGCAACAGCTAGTCTTATATAATGCGTACCAAATTTCAAGTCAATTGAACCAACCGTTGAAGAGTTCCCTCCTGCAGAGACGGTCTTGGCTGGGTCACCAGAACTCCACTAATAGGATTATTGTATTGCTACTGACTTACATAAGTATGCAAAATTTCAGCTCAATCGGTTGCAGATATCTGCTTCAAAATCGAGTCTCAAGATTCCACCCCAAACATACATAACGTTGCCAGTTAATATGAAGCTTGTAATAATAATAAAAATAGCATGTCACGGCAATAGCAAGTGATCACCTGATGCTATGACCATCGATGGACACCCGCAACTCCAAAAGACAGCGTTGCCAGTCTAAAGGGCTAAGATTAAGTACCTGATCGCATCAGTTGTCTTACTCTTTAAGCGTAATGCTGAGCTAGCGACCGTTTCACTTTTGCGGAAACACACACAACGCTTATGATCTAATTTTTATGTCTGCATTTTTATTTGATTTTTCTTTTCTATAAAATTGTGCGTATGCTCTTATATTTGTGTGTCTTGAAAAATGAATAAATTTAATGTCTTCTTTCCTCTTTCTTACTTTACACGACAACACAGTAGCGCAAGGAATGTTGCTTCTGCTTCTTCTTCTTGTCATGGTGCCTCTCCATTACTGGAGATTGGCCGTTAGCTTAGCAAACCTATCCCTGTCCTGTGCCAGGCGAAACAGCTCTTCCACGCTGGCCATGCTCGTCCACTCGCGGATGTTCCTAAGCCAGCCTTTTTCCTCCGTCCAGCGCTGTTTGCCCTCGACGACGTGACGAAGTACGTAGCCCAGATACGGAACTTTACGCTTGCTTTAATGTAGCTTAGCGGCAGGATTAGCGAGTATACGGTGGTAGCGATCCGGCTGGAACTTAGTACGAGGTCTTTCCACCAGCAAAACATAATGGAATAGAAACAGTCAGAATACGGTCACGTTTAACACTCGACCATAGACACGGCTCACGCATTACCGAATCCACCGTCGGCCGAATGCCGAGGCCGAGCCGATCGCCGAAAGCCGACGCCGAGAGCCCTCCTGTCCTCATCAATATGCATGTGCGTCGAAACGCCTTAATGCCCGAAGATTCAATTGTTTTAGTGCTTTGTTGCGGTTGCCAAATGTAATGTGAAGCTGGGTATGTGAGAGTGTGAGTTATTTGGTAATGTTCCTGTATTGGCACCGGGCGCGACAGTAGCGACATCTCGCAAACGCAACTTTAGAGAGAGAGAGAAACATTTATTTACACACATTCGATACAAGTAGACTTTTTGCGGGCATTTTTCGACTATTGAATGATAAGCTTAATCTTATATTACCCCCTTGCAAAAAATCGGGCACCTATGGTTTTTCAGATGTTTAGGCAATAAAGGCAGCTTAGAAAGTAAGCTTTTATGCAAATAAAATACAAAAACCATCATCATCACCATCAGCATCAGCCTGAAGACGTCCACTGTTGAACAAAGGCCTTTCCCTTAGCACACCATAATGAACGACAACTCGCCACCTGCATCCACCGGTTTCCCGCAACTTTCACGATGTCGGCCCACCTAGTGGGAGGCCTGCCAACACTGCGCCTTCTGGTTCGCGGTCGCCACTGGAGAACTTTTCTCCCCCAACGAAAACCAACAAAAACCATGGGTGCCCGTTTTTATTTGAGAGGGGGTGTAATATATAAAAATGAATCCCTATTTTTTTTTTTATGTGAATAGGAAGGCAAACGAGCAGGTGGGTCACCTGATGGTAAGCGATCACCACTGCCCATAGACACCCGCAACCCCGGAGGGATTACAGATGCGTTGCCAACCTAGAGGGCTAAGATGAAATGCCTCTTGTGCCGTAATTTCCCCGGCTGTCTTATTCTCCACACCGGAACACAGCAGTGCAAGCACTGCTGTTTAGCGGCAGGATTAGCGAGTAAGATGGTGGTAGCTATCCGGACGGTCCTTGCACAAGGCCCTACCACCCGCAAAATTTCCCTTGGTCACGGCATCACGCGCGAACGGGTGGACCGATTTCGCTAATTCTTTTTTTGTTGTGTTTATTATTGTCAGGAGAAACTTCTTTTATAATTTTTCGGAAAAAAACTGGTACGTGAGCGAAGCGGCGGGTAACAGAATATTCATGATAATTATACTTAACTATTACCAACCGTTTAACTCGCGAAAAACATTAATGCAATATACACGCTCAATTTAACCAAATATTTGGACGGAACTCTGAAATATTACTAAATTTGTCGGAAACAATTGCCGCAGGCGAATTGTATGGGAAACAATGACTTGCAAGCAATTAACCCCTTTATTGTGACAGGTTCAGAGTTGAAAATGGTCGGTGATGTCGATAAAGCGATTAAAAACCGGGTTTCCGCGGTTCTGGGGTAGGCTGTAAGTTAAGGACGACGAGCGGTTGAAAATTAGGACTCTCAAGTAACTAGAGATTGGCGTTTACCAATTTTACATACATTAATCACGACTTTAGCCCTTACGGGGTAAATAGATCCTAAGGCAAAATAGGTGGAAAGGAAATCAAAATAGTGGGTTGCCAGCCACATCACCTATAACATGATTTAAGGTGCGTCCACACCGCCGCTTAAAAAACAGTGACGTTACGTTACGTTATCGCAACAAAATGTATGAAGAAACGGTGAGAAAACGTGACGCCTACGACACGTCACTGCGTATACGCGGCGGTTTGGTCGCACTTTAAGTACTAAGATATTCGACCGTTCCCTCGATGGGTTTTTACCATCGGCGCGTGAAGAGAAGTAACTGGTGCATTGCATTCTATGTTTTCTCTTTACTGCCAGGCCAGCATGGAAGGCTTATCGTTATAATTATTTGGTACTATAAAAAACTGTGAGGAAATTGTAACAAATGCGGTAATTTATTTGCTTCTTAGGCCATCATAAAACCATATAAAATCTCATCATGATAAAAAATCATTTTTGTCAATCAAAATACTTATTCAACGACGTAAATGGAGCGTGAATGTCATTATGGTAATGTTCTGTGGTGACCTGGGAATCGATTTAGTCCTATTATAAATACTAGCTGTTGCCAGCGACTTCGTCTGCAAAGAATTCGTTTATCGCTATCCCGCGGGAACTACGCAATTTTCCGGGATAAAAGTAGCCTATGTGCTATTCCAGACTTTTCTCTATCTATGTGCCGAATTTCATCCAGATCCGTTGGGTTGTTCTGGCGTGATTGAGTAACAAACAAACAAACATCCATCCATCCATCCATCCATCTATCCATCCATCCATACTTTCGCATTTATAATATTAGTTAGATTACAAATTTAATGTTATAAATCCGAAAGTTTCTGACTATGTGTGAGTGAGTGAGTGTGTAATGTTTGTTCCTTCTTCACGCTGAAACCACTTGACAGATTTGAATTAAATTTGGAATGAAGATAGCTGGTATCCTAAATTAAAACATAGGCTACATTTTATCCCGGAAAATTGCATAATTCCCGCGAGAGAGCGATAAACAAGTTAGAACATTGCTAATTCTACGTACGAAGTCGCGGGCAGAAGCTAGTTGGTTATAATTCGTGGTTTACTCAAAAATTATGATAAGCAATGATCATTTTTGCGGATGGTAGGAACTAGCGTTAAATGTTTCACATATCAAATTTTTTTTTTTGATCTTTTGACGCGGTAATAATATGCCTAAGTATATTGAAATTTTCAAAATTGACTAGGTTAAGAAAAATATCCCTAGACGTTTTTGATGAGTGTATTATATGATTACCTACTCATACATATATACATACCGACACGCCTCTTTCCCAGAGGGGTAGGCAGAGACTTTGTTCCACTTGCTACGATCCTGACATACCTCTTTCCTCTTTATTTTTATACATATATTTAAATTTTAATAAAATAATTACGACGAATTGTTCATTTAAATCGGCTCATCGCTGCCGCCATTAGGGCGCCGGCCCACGAGTTTTACGGCCGAACTTAGGCTCGCCTCTCACTAGTTCCGTCACTTAAATTGTAACAGCCATGCCAGTTACCGTCTTGGTAAAGTTAAAGTTTAATTTTACTTTCCCTGTTGGTCTCAAGGGGAAACTTTATACAACTGTTTTGGTTTACGTTTTGGAGGTTTTATGGCGACGCGGTTGTTGAATAATAATTGATATTGTTTTGAATTTGTTCTATAAATAGGAATGTCTTGAAACCGCTGACGGACATTGTTTTACGCGACGAATATTAAGTTTATGGTCAAACGTACTGTCATGAAGTTAATGGCGAAGAGTTTTTACATTGCATTGTTTAGAATAACTCGTACAGAAAAGATTAGATAGCCATTCTATTTAAAATAGTTCCTTTTTGATAAATGAATCTTGCTAATAACTTAAAAGTCCATATCTACGAGTACCTCTCATCTGAAAAATAGAAAAAAAAGAATATAAACAAAATATGATTTAATCTGTTTCATGCTGAATAAAGTCTACATCTGTCAACTATTGGAAGATTACTTACTTGCGCATTAGCGCGACGTGTGTCCATTTTAGGCTAGTAAAAAAACACTAATAGTAGGCAATTAATATTTTCTAAACAAACAAAAATTGTCTTAAAAACTGCTACAAAAGGTAATTAGCATTTACGTATGAAACTCAAAGCATTATTAGCAATTTGTTTCCATGCGTGCTCAAACGAAATCAACAAAAGCCCTTCGCGAGTACCTCCCGAACAAAACATCCTTTGGACCTAAACACAATCTTATTACACACGAGACACGCTCTAATTATCCCTCACGTACGCAAACAAAATAAAACAAAACAAAAACAGCCCAATTCTAAAACGAAGTTAATTATCAAGAACACGTAATACGACCCCACGGTTCGTGTACTTAAAATTGTCACGACCGTTATTTGCTGAGACATTTAAGCAAAGAAATCGTGAGAGCGCCAGCCCCGGGCGTTACATTTGAAAAAAGAAGCAGCCCATCCCTTTCCCGCTTAGGACGCCAAAGCGAGATAAAGCTAGGTCTGGTGGTGTGTCTTTGAATGCGGGTGATTCGAAATAGGGTTGGCAGGGACTAATCCTCGTTGATGGATCACTCGGATGTTTTTGCACAAATGGGGACTTGGATTCGCTACGTATTCGCACTTGTCATAATTATCGAGATTTTATACCTCGTGAGTAATTGTTTTATAAGCCCCGCTGAAATAAGAAAGGTTAGGCGAATGGGAATTTAAAATGATGTTTTTTATTGAGATTTCAGTAAATAAAACGGTGTACTATCAACTTATTTGTTTTATGGCACGCCTGCTTAGCGAAAAAGGTATTCGGGTGTCACGGACGGGTTTTAACCCACGTTTCTAGGTTTTACGCTTGGCTTGGCAAAGACACAACCGAATAACTTTCGCAGTGTGGGCAGGCCTCCCACTAGGTGGACCGACATCGTGAGAGTTGCGGGAAACCGGTGGATGCTGGTGGCGAGTTGTCGTTCATTGTGGTGTGCTAAGAGGGAGGCCTTTGTTCAACAAAGACTAATGATGATGATGATGATGATATATCATACAAGCAACTTTATTTTGATTTAGTTCAACTATTCAAATATATAGTTTTTTTTTACAAGACAAGGAAGGCAAACAGGCAAGAGATCAACCTGCTGGTAAGTTAGCACCGGCGCCCATGGACATTCGACACTAGAGGATTGCAGACGTGTTGCCAGCCTAGAGGAGAGGGCTAAGATAGAATACCTCATGTGCCAATTTCGCCGGCTGCTGCTTGGCGGTAGGTCCTGACGGATCCGGACGGACCTGGCATGGACGGAAAATAATAGTTTGTCCAATTTTCACTAACAAAATCGGGTCTATACTTCGTCCCATAAAATTGAAGTTCTGAATATTGGTTAGCCATAATAATTTTCGTTAGTCATAAAGCGTTTTATTTCTGAAACAGGAGGTATTCATAACACAAATTCATTGAAATTAAAATAAATTAAATTAATATTAAGTAAATTTCATTTTATTTCATTATTTTTAGAATTTTATTGATAGTGAACTTACCCCAACGTGACCTACTACATTCTGATGACTTTCCAAAATACATTAAAATTGCACAATTTCATGATTATCACCAAAAATATTATGTCTAACGATTACATAAAAAAAAATATTATTTCAGACAATCCATAATTTTGTTAATAATGACCAATGAAAATTATGAAACAAAAAGGGACCCGAACAAAATCATCTACATACACGTCTAGATATTCGATGCAAGAACAACATGCTATAAATCACGTCTTTATCCCTTACGGGGTAGACACAGCCAAAGGCAACGCTTGAATAGGTAGAAAGGGGAATCAAAATAGTGATGGGATAGTCGCATCGTCCTAACATTCGCCCAGACAAAATCGACGAGCTATTAAAAAATATATCACTGACGTAAAACCCTAGAGGCACTAAAATGCCATGTAACTTTACACGTAAGCGGTACCAACTTCACCATAAATTTGACCAAACTACGCTCAACTTCTTAATATTTATATGACAAAGGCAAGCGAACGCATTGTAGGCAATTCTGTCAATAAATGATCCCCCATAAAATTGACGTAAGCTCCGTTTTCAAGCACCTATTTAACGATTTAAGTCCAACCTAGAAACCACCTTATTTATCCAAAGATAGGGTTTACTGTAAATGTACGTTGATGACATTAGCATGTGGGTTTTCTGCCTTTATTATGGCAGAAAATGGACGAAGATAGTCGTAACGCTGTAGATATTTTAATCGATAGTAGAGTTGCCCCAAAATCAATAGTATCCCTATCGATAGTTTTAGTCGAGGAATGTCATATCGATCCTATCGATGGTGTTGATAGTCATCATTATTATCATACTAGCTGTTGCCAGCGACTTCGTCTGCAAAGAATTCGTTTATCGCTATCCCGCGGGAACTACGCAATTTTCCGGGATAAAAAGTAGCCTATGTGCTATTCCAGACTTTTCTCTACCTATGTGCCGAATTTCATCCAGATCCGTTGGGCCGTTCTGGCGTGATTGAGTAACAAACAAACAAACATCCATCCATCCATCCATCCATCCATCCATACTTTCGCATTTATAATATTAGTTAGATTAGACTAGTTAGATTAGATTAGCCACAGGACGTCCACTGCGCTGAGCACAGGCATCAGAATGTGAGAGCTTGGGCGGTACTTACCTAGTTCCCACGCGGGCCCAGTGAGGGTTGGGAACATCATTATCATCAGCCTGAAGACGTCCACTGTTGAACAAAGGCCTCCCCCTTAGCACACCATAATGAACGACAACTCGCCACCTGCATCCACCGGTTTCCCGAAACTTTTACGATGTCGTCGGTCCACCTAGTGGGAGGCCTGCCAACACTGCGTCTTTCGGTTTGCGGTCGCCATTCGAGAACTGTTCTCCCCCAACGGTTGTCTGTTCTACGAGCGATGTGGCCTGCCCATTGTCATTTCAACGTACACACGGCAAAATAATTCGGTAAGCATAGGCACGCACACAAACGTCGTCTATGTGTTGAGTACCGACATGAACATTACGTAGAATCCACATGTGAATGTGTGAGTGAGTTCGATCGTATATCTACCCTCTCAGTACAGTTTTTTTTAGTAATAAGATAAATAAGTAATGTCGCTGTAAATTACCTATTTATTATATAAACAACAACAATAACTATAAAATAACAATGAAGAAAGTTGAAACTATTTTAGTTAGGTAGTTTATAATAAACTAAGTTAAAAATAATTACAAATTAAAATGAAAAATCCCCTTGGTATCGTGCCTGGCTCAAAGGTTTAAAAATTCCATATCTCCGGTTTAAGTTAATTCTACAGAAATAATGTAAAAGTATTGTTTTATTTTTGCATTTTCCTAAAAACATTTTACATTATTATCTTACATTGGATATTGTCATCGCAAGTGTAAGGCAAGAGAAGGCACCCCGGATCGAGTCTTACTTTGACCTTGAATCTTTAAATTTATGCAATCTGACGCATTGAACTATTATTACCAGCGTAGTAGCTACCATCTCACTGATTCAACTTGTTATATTTTTATTTCTCATCAAGTCTGGTCTGAGATTTAATTCCAACATTCCAACCAATACCAACCAATATTCCTTACAACCAGCATCGCCATTTAAATAACATCCAAAAATGTCATTTCTTCTAGGATTCGAACTCGGTTTACTAGAGAGCGAGTGCACAAATCAAGTATCCGACTTGCCTTTGTGACCGCTGAGCCACCGAGACATTTAATATAGTTGGTGAATTTATGAATTACTACGTCCAAACTGTGACTACTGCATTTGCAATGTGTAAATAGTTGTTTAAAGAGCAATGAAATAAGGTTGAAATTTGCTAGACGATGCACATTTTATTAATTGCCGTCTAACAATATAAAGTATATTCTACCCTCAAATTATTAGTAATATGAATTTGTCAACGCTAGCCGCCATTCGTTACGCCTTGTTTTACGAGTGGTTTTACAACAACGAACTGTTTAATTTTGCCTTTGAAATACCTTGTGATTTGCAAAATATGGATAGTCATCATCTTTTTTGAAAAGAGCAGAAATTATTGTTCTTTACGAACAAAATATTTCTATAAGGAATCGCAACTCGTTTATTGATATCGGTAAGTAGACAAAATGTCTGATAAAATAATTACTTCTTATTTTACATCAAATTTCTTCATGGTGTTAAAAACAATGATTTATTATTGTATCCGTTATGTATTCAAATAACTTTCTTTGACGAAGAATGTTTTTTATTAAACTTCATTTATTTTGCAGCGGAAGACTTCAATTATGGATTCACCGTTATGCAGACTTCGGGCACGATAAGAATATTCCTTCTGTGTCAAAACAAGAAGTCTCATCTTCACGCCATTTGACATAAGTAGTTGCCGCACACGCTAAAGGGACCTATTTCACATCAACGAGAGACAATGTTACCTACGTTGTGTGCGACTTCATCTGCATGTTGCAGGATAGCATTGTCGTAACTCGTAAACCAGCAAAAAAAAATACTTCAACGGATCAGCCAGCATAGAAGAAACAGAATGAACTTTGATCGTGAATATTTATAATTTTGATTCGAATAGGTAATAATGTAGTGATTTTTAGTGAAGAAAAACCATTTACGTCTGAAAAAGATGAACGAAAAATTTTGTGGCGAAAAGTGCTTGGATGTCATCCATGGGATTTGTGAGTTAGTGGGTTGGGGGTCGTAATAACAGTGCTAAAAAAAGTGATGTGTGACCTATTTCGTGCATAACAATGTTATTGTGTCATAGTCAAAGACTGGCTGAGCACCCAACAAGATTCCTTAACTGTTATTAACTGGGATCCATCTGATATAAAATCCAAAGCAAATTTAGGTAGCTTAGTCACTTGAAAGTGGAGATTTAATCCAGTGTGCAATGATTTTATTGTTAATGGCTGTCATTTAACATGTCGATTCATTTCACCACTGACTTTATTTCTCGACAAATAAAACGTTTCGTTCATCTTTCTCAGACCTAAGTAAACTTAATAAATCGGAAATTCTTATAAATGATACTCTTTTCAAAACCCTTGTTAATTCGAATAAATTAAATCTTAAAAATAGCCCTTTTGTGGTGTGCATTCAATTTACCATTTGTATTGTAATTTTAAATTATGTTTGTAACAGAAATTTTTAATTAACCTAAAATCATACTGGTCACTATAGTGTGTGTTGTTTTACGAATAAATGTTGTCCTTCTTCTGTTATATTATAAGGAATAGCATGCAGTTTTATTTTGCTAATTTAATTAGTTATAGTCTTATGGTAATAATAATTACTTAAATGTTGTAATAAACAATTTGAAACAATGATTTTATTTTCTTATTTTGTTCTTTTACTTTCTTTTTTTCTTGTTTGAAGTAGTCATGATTTGGTTTTGAGATAGTTAAAAATTGAAAAAAAAATACAAAATAGACACATTTGAGCAAGATTCGAACCGAGGTCTTCAACATTCATAGTCCTAATCAGTACGACTTAGCCACCACGCTCATATTATTCATGACGAAATTATTGTTCCATTGAGCAAAATCGTTTGAATAACAATAACCTATACAATAAGAGATATGTGAAGGTAGTCAGAGAACATAATCAGCACACATAGGCCATGTTAGTGTGAATACTCGTGTGGATACAAAACCATTTTGTTGTGTGTGTAATTAAGGCAGCGGATAGGTGCGGATGTGTGTATAGAATGACTCACATGGACAACTAGGGTGCATACCGAATAGTTTTGCTGTGTGTACATACTCTTCGAGCTATGTCGGTGACTCTAGTTCTTCGGTAAATCTCCGTATTTCGGATTCTGTCGCACAAAGAAACTCCGAGCATAGCTCTCTCCATAGCTTGTTGAGCGACTCTGAGCCTTTCCATCATTAGAAACTTGTCAGGAACATCACATGGAATGTTTTCCTTCAACGAAAAGCTTGTAACATTCATGGGCCTCTTAATAAAATATTGAGATGATCCAGGATGACAAACTCTACTATGATAAATATCCTTTCAATAATTAAATATTGAAACAATACCATCAATATGAAGAGTGATATTTTTATAGGCCATAATAACTGTAATTGTCTAGAACTTATTGGATCCTACGTTGTGTACTTTTTTGTTTTAGTAATCCATAATTCGTAAAATGTGGTATGTCTCAAAGTGAAATCAGGCAAAATGGTAATTCGCAAAGCTATGGCATACAAGAGTAATGGTAAAATGATAGGAAAAATAATAATAATAGTTTTTTTTCTTTCTTAAATAACATAGCTGTTTAGTGATGTGTGAGTAGATAGATAAATAAAATATGATAAAGACCAAGGATCAAGGAAGGGAAATTAAGTGAATATATAAATAGGGATAATGGATAGGACAAGGATAGGATATACCGGGATCTTAATGATCCCGGGGCAACGCATCCACCTCCCCTCCGTTGCCAGACCTAGCCTCTCCAAGCATATTGGCTTGATGAAATTTATATTATGCACTAACAATGGTGCTAAGTCAACTCACAAAGAGGTCAGTTGTGGAAGGAATTTTGAGTACATCAGTTTCAAAATAAAGTAAATGGACATACATCCAATCTCTCCAATGCCATCCCATACGCTGCTTTACTGCGCTCAAGCCTCAGAGTATGATTGGTAATTGTTTGGAATGCCTAAACAAATCCAACCAATTACAAGTGTAAATGAAAATGGTCTTACTAATCTGCAAGCAGAATCAGTAGTGTGGGGTTCTCATCTGTTTGAAAAGAAGCTATGACATTCAATATACTTTTCATTATGCAATCTCTTCTTACTAGCGTAAGCCTCACAAATTACACAACTACTTCGAAATATCGAACCCACAGCATACTAATCTCACAACATGAGAAATTGAAGATAGATATAGCGTGCAAGCACGCCAGTTTGTATAATGTAATGTGAGTATCTGCGCCTTAAGCGCAGGATCACAGCACATGAAAAGGCATCAGGTAAAACCGGATATAAGATTCATACTGTAAAGGTACGATCACATAATTAGTTACAATTCACAATAATTCGTACTCTCAAGGAGGAACATTTGAGGATTTGTTAATGGAACAAATTACCGACCAACACCACGCACAACACAGTTGCATGAGCCCCTCCACGCTCCCCTCAATAAGTCATAAATGCGTCAGTCCAATAAATGGTCACAATTACCTTGATAAACACAAGAGGACCTGAAAATCAATCTTGTCTCACCAATAATCCCAGTGGATCCTTCTAGAACCAAAAGTGTTACAAAATTGACCTTTTAAACATTAGGAATGAAGCGATACCAACCTAATCCCGTAGGAAATAGGCCGGTCTGCCTTTTAATTAATATTGACTCGCTCTACATGTAGACACATACATTACATCCCAGCTTGAGTGTAACTTCTGTACCACACATGTGCTCACATCACTATTAATCAAACTACATACACCCATAGTGAGCTCTTGACTGACTATCCAGGGATTTCCGTTCAAGAGCCAGAACGGCTGTATGGGCTATGAACCAACATGACTAAATAAAACAATCCTCTACTTAATTAGCCATGATAGAACACCCCACGATGCCAGCAGTCTTACATTCCAAGGGGCTCCTAAAGTAAAACTCCAATGATTTATGATCATTTCTGGACTTTGCATTCAGATAGACCGCTCAAGTAGAACATAGACAGCTCAGCAACCCAAGTTGCATTACCTCCCCTTGTCTGATTACCTCGTTCAGAACTTCTTTAGCTCCTTGGTTAAACAGAACTAAATCCACCCCGAACTACTGTTCATTGTTGTGGTTATTAAATATATAGTAGTAG
This sequence comes from Pandemis heparana, assembly GCA_963854515.1. Taxonomy (NCBI): domain Eukaryota; kingdom Metazoa; phylum Arthropoda; class Insecta; order Lepidoptera; family Tortricidae; genus Pandemis; species Pandemis heparana. The sequence goes on from OY978020.1 coordinate 14,605,831, forward strand.
TAAATAAATAGTTGTAAAATCAGTGCAGTGTACACAGTGCAACCAATGCATAAATAATATCGAAGCACAGCACACACAAAGAGCAATAAACACAGAATTTCGCATAGCACACGCACACACACAACAAATATAAATTATTATCACATTAAATCATTCCTAGTCACCCTAGCAGTCCCTATCCACTATAAACATTTCCCTATTATTGTATGATCAGGTTTCATTGCAGCCTCTGTCACATTTAAGCTCATTAAAGCATAGATTTAGTTTCATCCTTCGTTCCAGCATTCCGTACTTAAGTAATTAAACAAAGGTTGAGACAGAGACCACATTCAAAACAGACCTTGTTCATAGAAAGCATGCTCACTTAGCTTTTATTTATCCAGGTAGATAAATATCCATCTCGGTCCGCCAAGCAGCACTTCACTTCACTTCACTTCACTATCACAAATTGCCCATGATTTTCACTTCACTCACTATCACTCCTAGCTGGAAACGCGCACTCCCTGTTTCGCACTATTTTACTTCTATTATTCCCGGAAACTACGTATGCAAACTTTTAGTTACCTGCCTGGCTACACTGGTTAATCGCGTCTTCAAACTGCTAACGGTTCAGCTCGAGTTTGAAATGAAATCCTAAATAATTTCAGCTGAAAACCGAATAATTTCTTCAGCTGCTGTGTATTCTGACTGAAATTATCTTGGACCAGCCTGACGGCAATTCGCCAGCACTTCCGCGTCGGTAGATTTAGTTAAAACTTCCCCCGGATTCGAAAGCTAGCCCTTTTATAGACTCGAAAGCTTACCCCCACTAAAGGGTTCACATGAACGCCAGATTCTACTTCCTATCCATATTTGGTAATTTACATAAGAAAACGGCCTACGCAGTGACCTCGCACCTTATAAGGTGACGCTTTCCCCTTTCTTTCACACTAAATATGGTAATTTTACATAAGGAGCTAGCCTACGCAGTCAACTCGCACCTTATAAGGAAACGCTCTCTCCTCACCTCAACTATACATAATGTCCCTTGAAATTTCCACTCCTGCGTAATAGCAATTTGATTGGAGAAATTTGAATAAACGAATCTAATTGGATCCTTTACTCTGACAACAGAAGTATATACGTGATTTATTGGTCCATTCTCCTATTCAATGCCAGCGCCCTCTATTCTTAAATACTAAGTATACCACCAGATGTCCCCTGAAAGTCCTGCTAATTGTTTAACTTCACGCCATCTATTATCAAATAGCTAAACTCGTTACTAATCACAGTTGTTTGTGTAGAAATCGATGCCGATTGATCGGAAACTTAATTTCACTACCCACCCAGAGGGGTCGCTTTAATTAATCACACATAGTGAAATTATCTTTAGATATATATATTTTTTTCAAATAATGGCAATATTATAGAGGTATGTTACAAGCTCATGGTAAATAAATTTCAAAAAAGTCAGAGGTGCGAGCCTGGGATTCGAACCCACGTCCATAAGTCAAACCACTAGGCTACCTTTATTGTATCGATAGTATTGTTATAATACCTATAACATTATATAATAATAATTATTGCACGAAAAGAGTCGTCGATGCTGTCGATAACTACTCTGCCGTCATAGTATAGAAGGCGGCAAAGGGACTTTTGCGGCTTTTTTACTTTTTAATACAGGCATACTAAGCAAAAAATTCTGCGTCGAACGGTATCGACTTTTTTTTTCTAGCACTGTTAGTTCTCAAGATAGCCAGCAGTTAAACGACATGTCTTTTGCTTTTTGTTGCGGTATTATAATCTAAAAAGCCATGAATGGTATTTAATAAGCTAAAAAGACGTTACATCACATTAGCGGCTTTATATCATACTTTAAATGTGATACCTTTCTAAGCTAAAAAGCGCTTTTTGATTATTCATAGACTAAAAGGAAGTTAAAGTCATGTAACTAGGTTTTAACGTATTACCATGACCGAAGTTCAATACTCATTTATAGATTTAAAGGCGGTATACTTCAAATTATACTCTATAATTACGTTATGGGAGCCTAACCGCATTTTTAGACATAACCCAAAAATGTATTATGTAGCGCATAATAGTCAATAAAGCGGTGACCGCTTTTTTACTTCAGTGACAAAGGGTTAATTTTTTGTTGAATATTGACAATAATGCGGTTATATAACAATAATAAACTAAAAAGCGGCTAGGTTTTTGTCACTCCCGTAGCCCCTCACCACCCGCGTGCTGCGCAGGAGTTTACGACGCGCACTGATTGTTGTCAGCGCCCGTATCAACATATTTCAAGGTAAGTGTACCTAGACACAAAAGTATAATATACTAGCTGTTGCCTGCGACTTTGTCTGCAAATAATTCGTTTATCTCTATCCCGCGGGAATTTTCCGGGATAAAAATGAATAAATAAAATAAATAAATATCTTGGGACAATTGACACCAATTAACCTAGTCCCAAATAAGCAAAGCTTGTGATATGGGCACTAGACAAAGGATAAACATACTTATATAGATAAATAAATACTTAAATACATATTAAACATCCAAGACTCGAGAACAAACATTCGTATTTTTCATACAAATATCTGCCCCGACCGGGGATCGAACCCGGGACCTCAAGCTTCATAGTCAGGTTCTCTAACCACTTGGCCATCCGGTCGTCATAGACTATGTGCTATTCCAGACTTTTCTCTATCTATGTGTCGAATTTCATCCAGATTCGTTGGGCCATTCTGGCGTGGTTGAGTAACAAACAAACATCCATCCATACTTTCGCATTTATAATATTAGTTAGATTATTTCGAGAATAACGAACTGAAATTAGTAATGAAAATAGTAGTGTACTCGTAAGTAATAAAAGTGGCCGTAGATGTTTTCTGTGTATTTGAGTATGTGCTTCTCTATAACGTTGTCTTGTAAGTACCCACAAACTAGATTTTAAGTTTAAGGCAGGCGTCCACACGTCCGTATCGTGGGCATCGGACGCATGGCATTCAGCGTATCGTAGTATTATTTGTAAAGAAAGTCATACAAGTGCGTCCACGGATCCGCATTGTACGGATTGCTGGACAGTGTACGCTCTTGTTGGACTGGCATGATGCTTACTATACGGACATGTAGAGAGGCCGTGTGAGAGATTGTGTGTAGGATTATCTCACAATATTTATTCATTTATTTATTTCAGCTGGACAAAATGAAATAATCGAGGGCCTTGGACTTCCAATATAAGACCGGTTGTTCCATTTTCTGTGCGTGAGCCGGATATATGGAAGGATCCATATTCCTTAAATTTGCCTGTAATGGATAACTTCGATGAACACCGGAATACATTTGATACCCTCGATAAGGCAGATTTATATAAATCCTGTAGGTAGCCTTGGTTTGTTTCAAGAGAAATATCACCGATTTATTTTACAAGAAGAAAAGAAGGCGTGTGTCTGGCTGGTCACAACAGAGGGGTGCTCGTTCCAACACTAATGTACGGTAGTGAAAGTTGGGTATGGCAAAAGAAGCATGAAAGGAGAATCAACGCAGTAGAAATGTGAGCGTTAAGAAGTATGGAAGGCGTATCACTGAAAGATAGAATAATGAATAGTGTGATAAGGGAACGTGCTGGTCTGAAAGAGGATATAGCACAGTGACTAGGATAGAAAAAGGTATGCTTAGTTGGTTTGGTCACGTAGAGAGGATGGATGAAAGAAGGTTAACTGAACAGATTCATATGGGGAGTGTGAATCGGTGCGTTGGGAGGGGAAGGCCTAGACGGACGTTCCGTGATCAAATTGGGGACGTTTTGGAAAAAGGTCAGGTCAAGAGTACCCGAAACCGACGAGCATGTATGAAGAGATTGATGAATGTGAGTGAAGCGAAAGATGTATGTCGGGATCGTAGCAAGTGGCACAAAGTAGTCTCTGCCTACCCCTGTGGGAAAGAGGCGTGACGGTATATATGTTTGTATGTATTATTTTACAAAAATAACTTTGACGAAGAGGAACTCCAATTTTGCTTCATGAAAGATGCTTTCCTAAAAAATCGGCGCAGTATGTTGTTTGTTGTAGTTTACGATTCTTATTTTAATTTTTATTTTGATTACATGTATTAAAATTGAAAGTGACACTTAAAAAAATGTTACATTTGAAGAATATAATGTTGATTTTAGTAAGAAATGCCTTTTGATTTCTTGTGATTACCGCTTCTCAGACCACATAACTCCCAATAGTTGTAGTCCTATCATAAACTATAATGCCGTTACGTACAGATTAATGGACACATTGCGGCTTTTTAATAAATTAAAAGTAAACAATTCTGTTGCTTAATAAATTGGTGTAAAAAGTTAAAGGAATAACTAAGCTTTAAAACGGCTATGACACTTTAACTTCATTTTAATTTCCAACACAACGTGCATATTCCATTAGCAAAAATAAACTATAATGCGGCTATCCGTAATAACGATTTTTTAGTGTATTACTGGCACCTAACTTTTATTTAAAATAATAGGACTAAAAAAGTAATGTCCAAAACTAAGCTTAAAAGGCGTTGGTGTTCAGCCAACGGCTTTTTAGTTTATTAATCTTTGTATAATAATATTCCCTTATCCTAAGCTATAACATAAAATGCTGTAAAATTAATACTATTTATAATTATTCTACGATCGAATTAGATCAATAAAAAAACGTGATTTTTTGTCTAAATTTGTGTGTAAACAGAATTTTGGTAAACCATTTTTTGCCTAAAATACAAGCATTTGAAATATTTAAAAGTTTTTGCCGTTTATCTCGAAAGTTGCTTTTGTCAGTTTGCCGCCTTCTGTACTATGACGGCAGTACTGATACTATCGTTTTTTTTTTTTCAAACTATCGATAGTCTATCGAAACACTATCGTTAGTGGACCATCGATTGGCAACACTGAGTCAAGGTTTTGAGGCCGACATGTCGGAGTCGGGTGCGTTTGAGATTTTTTCTCAGATAAAGGTGGAGGAAGGTATTTGTTGTCGTTGATGATGTGTGAGTGAGTTTGGTGGCAACGGCAATTGTGTTTTATTCTTTAATTTATTTTGAAACTAATTTTTACACACGACTCCGTTTTAAATTGAAAAGTTTTTGCTTTTTTTTTATTTATTGAAAAGTTTATCTGCCGCTGCCGCTGCTGGTTACTCGAGTTAGGTTGTTACTTAAACTAAACCTAAACTTAACTAAAACAGATAGGCTAGTACAATTTTTTTTTAATTTTTTGACGGACACTGTAATTATCGACCAGGGGCTTTACCATGACGTCTTAACTTAACGCGATTCAATTACGACTCAGTTCAAGTTATAGCTGTCATTTTTGGCATGGATCTGACAGCGAGCGAACCTAAACTGAATCAGGATTGAATCGCATCAAGACGTTATGGTAACGTCCCCTAAACTTAAAACTATTTGGCACCCACACTAATCTAACTAATATTATAAATGCGAAAGTATGGATGGATGGATGGATGGATGTTTGTTTGTTACTCAATCACGCCAGAACGGCCCAACGGATCTGGATGAAATTCGGCACATAGATAGAGAAGAGTCTGGAATAGCACATAGGCTACTTTTTATCCCGGAAAATTGCGTAGTTCCCGCGGGATAGCGATAAACGAATACTTAGCAGACGAAGTCGCTGGCAACAGCTAGTGACCAATATAATCTGACCTCAGACAGTCTACATTTTGTTTAAGAGTGGCTCTGCTAACACTGGATTTTATATTCACTTGCCGAATTTGTATGGTATTCTCGGTGCGCGAGTCCGACTCGCACTTGGCCGGTTTTTTAAATAAAGTCAGCAATCCACGACAGTATCTCCTCCATCTAATTTAAATCAAACTCCTAACACTTTAACAAACTTTCTTTGTTCCGTTGCCAAGATTTCGAGAGTACTTCCAAGAAAGAAAGAGACAACAAGTACTCTCGAATCGTTAGCTAACGCCTAGGCCTGCCAAGGCTTGACTGTCGCATCATCCGTATAACAACGTCAGTCAGTAAAGTGAACGGATTAATCTCAAGCATTCCAGTTCGTCACTTATTTGTTCGTCGTTTTTTTTTGTATGGAACGTGACGCGTAGGAAAAAAATGAACCTACAGGAAATTCTGGGACACACTTTTTCTTGTCAAATCGATAGGGTAAACGATTCTGAGTAAGAAAAAGCGAAAATAGTTAAATTATGGTAAAATTGTTCATGTGGACTTTTTTTCGAAAAACGCTTGAATATGTAAAGAAAGAAAGAAAGAAAACAGTTAATTTATGACAATCACAACACATCAAATAAAAAAAACACATAAAACAGCAGATAATCAAATAAATTGTCACAAAATGGTCCCAACTCAGAATCCAAAAATTAAAAAAAAAAAAAAAAGTTGTGCATTTAGCAATTAGCATTCTGGGTTAATTCTAAGAAGTATGTATAGGCGTCCAATTGGCCCCGCCATCTTCATTGTCTACCTTAGCAATACGATCATTTGTTTGTAGTTTTTACCGGCTTCAGCGTATTCTCACGTCACGGAACCTAAAAAAGTGGTCCAGTTTCCCCCCAGTTATCAGTTATTAGCATTTAAACGGGCTGACCTTGCCCATTTGCCCACGTCCCATAAAATGGCACAAACAGGAAGAGGAACCGGGCCCGGAAGTCCCTACTGCCGTGTTGACTCGCTTATCTATAGGACTTTCGACATGCCAGCCAACTACGTCGGGAATGCAGTCAATTCTATACATAAATTACTTACTTTCAACTGCCGCACTATAAAGACAACGGGGTTACACGAACTAAAAAATGATAGTATCACATGGCATCAAAGCATCAAGTACCTACGCGAAATATCCATAAGTTTGTTGGTTCTGATTGGCTCGAAACCTGATAGTATAGAATCCGTAATTAAAGTCACAATGAACAATTTTATGCGAAACAAATTATGTCAAAAAATAATTAATACCAAATGATGATTCTCGGGTAAAGTGACAAAACATAAATTACTGTATTAACAAATTGAAACTGAATAGCGTTGAATTCTAAGTCTAATTTTACCTCAAAGAGAACGTGTCAAAAATTGTGCAAATTCTACTAATATTAATGCGAAAGTTTGTGAGGATGTGTGGATGTGTAGATACCCTAAATTAAAACATAGGCTACTTTTTATGCCGGAAAATTGCATAGTTCCCGCGAGATAGCGATAAACATGTCAAATATTGTATCTGCCTAGAGTCGCAACGTAAATAACTATTGCAGAATATACTGTCAACATCAGTTCTTAAGTTCAATTCTACACGGATGGAAACGGCCAGAAGCTAGTAAAAAATATGATCGAAAGTTTCTAGACAGTGAACAAATGCCTTACCTCTCTCACGCTTAAGCGTGTGCGGGAACTGTAATAAATTTCGCTGTCGACAATTTCTCAACCGTTAATATCCCTTTTCTAAATTTATAACTAATTCTAATTTCGAACAAAGGGTTTCCTAACAGGATTAGGTATACATAACTTAAATCAACACCCAAAGCCTTGACCTGAATAAATTTGACAAATTACCAACTTTTTATTGGGAAGTTATCGGACGCCCTTTGATCGCATTTCGCTGACGCAATGTTTATGGCACTTCCTGCGAACTTTACTGTTGAATGTTGAAATTGAAAATGTTGGTGTGATAAATTACTTTGAGCAACTGTATTGGCAGAAATAAGGAAGGAGTCGCGAAGAGGTAGTAATTCTTTGGCATTCAACTAATACCTTTCTACATTGGACTTTAGAAGCAAAGCGAGCAAATCACGTCTACATCCCTGTATTCGCCCATTTCCTCGAAGGGCTATTGCCATGTGCGCGGGAAGAGAAGCAACTGTTACAATCTATCCCCCTTTTTCATAAACGCTCTCTAGGCTTCTGCTAACTTACCCTGTAATTGTTTGTCCTTATCTGTGAAAGGTAAATGTCAAAGTGACAGATAAGGACAAACGATTGCTATGTTAGGAGCGTATAGAGGGTTTAGGGTGCGACCAAACTGCCGTGTATACGGAGTGACGTGTCGTATGCGTCACGTTTTCTCACCGTTTCTTCATACATTTTGTTGCGATTCCGTAACGTCACCGTTTTTTAAGCGGCGGTGTGGTCGCACCCTTATGAATAAGAGGGTAAGTTTTTTTTACTCTGCTCCCAGACCCAGTATGGAAGCGTATTAATACATACATACATACATACATATCGTCACGCCTCTTTCCCACAGGGGTAGGCAGAGACTACTTTGTTCCACTTGCTACGATCCTGACATACCTCTTTCGCTTCATCCACATTCATCAATCTCTTCATACATGCTCGTCGGCGTATTAATAATAATAATAATAATCATCAGTTTATTTCTTAGAACAAGGTAGGTACAAAGATGGACGAATAACAAATAGTTCTTCATCAATATGTGCAGAGGTGACGTAGTATTTGTGTGTGATTGGTTAATTCGGCTTATCCGGCCACGTAATCTGCCTCAATCGAAGTATGTATATACAACGCAGCAGTTCTATTTTTTACGCTACTTTTAGACTATGTTAGCTTTTTTTTTTACGAAACAGATTAACCTAAAAATGTAAGCATAATTTATAAACAGATCTTCACTCGTTTATTCTCAGCAGTGGGACGTATCGTTGAAGATGGATGTCAAAATTAACACAAGAATCGTTCCACATTCTTCTGCTAAAATAAGAAACTTTCGTACTTATTTTATTTCTTTTGTTTCGTACGCTTATCCTATCGAATAAATAGAGCCTAACCCGAGCTATATGTTTATATGCCATCTTGTATGATTGCCGCGGCTCGTAAAAAATTATGACACGGGTGTACAGATCGGTTTTCTTTATTGCAAATTAGATTAGGGTGCATAATGCTAGTTCTATCTGGATTATGTATTGTTTTAATATGTTGTCGTATTTATCTGGAGTTATAACGATTATGTAATAGCATTGTCGTACAAATATATATTTCTTAGCCTTATCTCGTACCGTGGCGTTATAAAAGAGAATAAAAGAAAATTGTTATAATCGATTTTCGGCGTGTAATTTTTAGCCTAATGATCGTTTTGTCTAATTTTTATTCTATCGAAATTATTGACTTCCGAGAGGAGGCGTTTGCTCTCTCCTTTCTGGTGATGATGATGAGGATTAACTCTTCAGAAATTTAAAAAGTATAAATAAGTCTAATCTGGTAGATCCATTAAGTATTAAATGATTTTCGGTTGGTTTATTCTTGCAAGTTGAATATTCTCCACTCTCCGAGATTAGATTGACTCATCTAAATATACATAACATTGTGTAGATTAGATGGTAATTGCAAGTACAGTCATCAAAGAAGCTTGATAATAATAACATAATATATAATAACTCCAGCCTAAATACGTCCCACTGCTGGGCACAGGCCTCCTCTGAGACCGAGAGGGCTTGGGCTATAGTTCCCACGCGGGCCCAGTGTGAATTGGGAGCTTCACACACACCATTGAATTCCTTCGCAGATGTGTGCAGCTTTTATAACGATTTACCAGTTCAGTGAAGGAAAAAGCTTAAATTAAAAATTGTGTTGTAATTCTGATAAATCAAGTAAGAAAATAGAATACATAAACCATTTAGCGTAACCCACGCCCCAACCAAATGAAATATGAAAATCGTAAGCGGAAAACACAATCTCGCAAACAGTCACTTAACAAACAGCAAATCTAATCCGCTGTAATGTGGAAAAAAAAATCTCCCCGACATATGGGGACTTAAAACACTACTCTTCAGGTAAGTGAGTCCGTAATATATAGCCGTAATCGAGTAATTTGTCCTGGGAGATTGCTGTCATTTGTCGGGAGTTACATCGCACCCCCGAAATATGGCCCCCCATGAATTACACCTGCACAGGACCATTTTTGTTCTACTTTTAGAGTTCCGTACGACGAAAGGATAAAAGGACCCTTGTAGCACTAGGCGAAACTGACCAATGATTGATCACAGTCGAAGGCATAGAGGGGCGGCCACGATTGAGTCGAAAATCGAAAAGTCAAAAGTCAAAAGTTTATTTTGCAAATAGGCCGCCAAGGGCTCTTTTACACGTCTTTTTTTGTATATCTACCAGCGCATTCGAAAAGACTATCATTTTGCCAAGAGGAATGCGCCGCAAGAAACTTGGCAGAAAGTATTTTTTTCAGAATAAACAGAATCAATGAGCAGACCACCAGCCCGTTGGTCAGATGACATCAGAATTCTGGCAGTCAACTGGAGAGCTGTGGATGAGATTGGCAAAGGACCGGGCAAAGTGACGGGAAAATGAAAACCCAACAGTGGGTGGATGTGGGCTGATTAAATAAGACCTTTGTAGTATAACTTCGCTGGCCGACTGTCAATCTGTCTAGATCTTTTTTCAGAGCGTAGAGGTCTCAAGTTAAAAGTACTCGTAATATGAAATAAAAATGATTATGTAAAAAATGAACATAAAGCATAAGTACTCTAGTATAAATAGCATACTCAACGGCATATTTAGCGGAACATAAAAAAGTTAGCATAACGTATACTTAATGCTTGACCAGAAAAAAATAAAAAAAGTAAAAATAGTTACCTACACTTTTTTTGTGTTCCGCTAAATATGTCGCTGAGCGTAGTTGGTTCACACTGATTTTCTCTTTTTGTGTGTAATACGCGTCAGCGTTTTATGTGGTGTTGGTGGGAGTTTATGACTTGCATGACTAATGAAAATATGATTTCTAGGAAATAAAGAGTTATTTAAGAGCGTGATAATACGAACAAATTCAGAAGTAACATTTATTTTTTATAATTTTGTACGGAACCCTAATATTTAGTCCTTCTCACACGTAGCCGACTTTTTCTTTTATGGAGGGTAAACTGACGCTATATGGAGACGTGGGCATTTCATGACCCTGGAAGTATCTGTTTTGTTTTCAGCCGCGCCCGGAGAAAAGTTATGCGTACTAAATTGGGGCTCTAAGGAGACATGGGCACTTAAGAAGTATAGAGGAAATGCCCGTTGTCGTTTTGTTGGACGAATTTGGGCTCCTTTAGGAGGCAGCCGTTTTTGGCAATAGTGGATATGAGATTTTGTGTTTATGTGCACTGAAATAATTTTGTTAGAGAATGATAAAAGTAAAATCTGCTCAAAGAAGGCGTTACGTTTTCACTAGTGATTAGTGTATATACCGCCAAGCAGCAGTGTTTGCGTTACTGTGTTCCAGCATGGAGAGTAAGACAACCGGTGAAATTTCTGGCACATGAAGGGCAATGCCTCTGCAATCCGGAAACAATCCAATTTGTCTGGTTATAAAACTAACCTAATCTAAAGAGTTGTACAGGTTGGCCATATCAAAAGCTCCTGAAAAACCGTAAGGTTTCGGCGAAGAAAATTATGACAAAATGACGATTAGTATTTATAGCAAATTAAATTCGGACAATTGAAAGAATTCGACAAAACAGCCAATTTCCTCAATTCTTACCAACAATAAAGATGTGGAATGAACAAAACTGTGGACAAAGTTAAGTTCAGCAAACTCTTGTTAATTTAATTCGTCCGGGACTCGAACGCGGCTAGTTGTTATTCCAGGCAGGCCGCCCACTATTTATCCCTCAGCTATTCCTCTCACGAAATAAATCTCAGTTATTTAATCTACTGCGAGATATCTATGGTCTCCTTTTTTGCGAATGAGAATTTCATCGTGTCATATTTTCTTTTGATATTCGTCTAACGAGAGCTTTGTTTTTATTAGATTTTGTTCAGAAAGGAGTGCCCGATAAAATATGCATATTGTGGATATTAGAACGCGTACTGGATGATGGGAGTTTGTTGAATACTGAGGTGGAAAGTTTTTACGTTTTTAAAAAAATGGGCACTTTCAGGAAATTACTAACTTCTTCCATTTTGGTCTGGGAGTGAAGGAAAAACATTATAATGTACCAATTGCTTCTCTTCCTGTGCAAATAGTAAAAATCAATCAAGGGAATGGGTGAAAATCTTAGGAATCATGTTATAGGCGATGCTAGCAACCCATCACTATTTTGATTCCACTTTCCACGTATACGCCCACAATAGCTATCACAGTACATGAGATACAGCCTGGTGACAGACGGACCGTCAGACGGACAGCAGCGAAGTCTTAGTAAAAGGGTCCCGTTTTTACACTTTGGTTACGGAACCCTAAAAATCACCGCGAACTAGAAACTCATGATAGTTTAGTTTAGTTAGTTGCTGATTTTTTTTTTTTTTTTTTTTTATGTGAATAGGAAGGCAAACGAGCAAGTGGGTCACCTGATTTCGTAGTTTTAACGCCATCTAATCTAATCTAACTAGTCTAACTAATATTATAAATGCGAAAGTATGGATGGATGGATGGATGGATGGATGTTTGTTTGTTTGTTACTCAACCACGCCAGAACACCCCGACGGATCTGGATGAAATTCGACACATAGATAGAAAAAAGTCTGGAATATCACATAGGCTACTTTTTATCCCGGAAAATTGCGTAGTTCCCGCGGGATAGCGATAAACGAATTCTTTTCAGACGAAGTCGCTGGCAACAGCTAGTCTAACTAATATTATAAATGCGAAAGTATGGATGGATGGATGGATGTTTGTTTGTTACTCAATCACGCCAGAACAGCCCAACGGATCTGGATGAAATTCGGCACATTATATAGAGTAAAAGTCTGGAAATAGCACATAGGCTACTTTTTATCCCGTAAAATTCCCGCGGGATAGCGATAAACGAATTCTTTGCAGACAAAGTCGCTGGCAACAGCTAGTACTTCATAATAATTGATGTCAACGCGTACTCATAATCCTCGCACGAATCTAGGTCTCACAAATGCCAGCAAATTCAATCACGGCGCGAATAGATAATGCGGCATTAGCGCTGGCCCACCACACTCGCGACAGGCCGCGTGCGTCAACACGCATTAGCATAATCAAACGCACGCGCGTGCCGGCGGAGCGCACGGGATGGAAAAACGCCGCGTTTTTTGTTAGCTGGTTTTTTTCGAAGTGAAAACTTCTTTCGCGGCGTTTGGCACTTTTTGGGATGGGTTAAATGTTAAACTCGCGTCAGACGTAGGACGGAGGGAGAGTTTAAGTACCAGGATATCAGGATGCTCTAGAAGCTTATAATATTGAAATAATAAGAATGAAGCTAGAGTCGCGTTCGATTTTTGAAGTGTACGTTGATTGCGTTGCGTTAACGTATGTGCGTTTGGTCTAGTTGTGTGGAATAAATAGATTGTTACGAAATAGTTCCGCGCTCACCGAGCGATGGCGAAGCCCAACATGCTAAAGATGTGTGTCGCTTTACGAAAGTGAATGTCAGCACAGAAATTTGTATGAATGAGAATTGTAGGCGTCAGTTAAGCTCTTCTATTGCGTTTCTTCGAAAGAGATAGTGATAATATTATAGTAAATTCATATTAAAAACCGACTTTCATCGAGACCTCATAATGCCTCATAGGTCAGAGACGGTTAGTAGATTTATCTGACCCTTTCTGACAGAGAATGTTGAAACAAACCCTGAACGTCATAAATATTCTTGTCAATAAGTTACTGCGTAATTTACACAAAATATGCATTTAATTAACATGAACTGGAGCAAAATTAACAAAACCGCTGCAAACATCGCCGCCGTTCCAACAAAGTGCGTAACAAGTCAAACAGTAAACAACCACCTAAGTTTATGCAGCCTCTCACCTAACTTAGAACACAAACAGCAGAGCGATTTGATCAAACATTTGCGCTGAAAAAATACAGCATTTAGCGCTTAAATAGACCAATTGAAGCGTTTGGCTTTTTAAGTTGGCGCTGAGTTTATTTCTAACATTGCTTCGGAGCTTGTACAAGGTATCTTACTCGCTAATTCTACCGTTGAATACTCCTTGGGTTGCTTTGATTGCCAGCATGGAAAGTAGGACCACCGAAAGTTGCCCGATTGACTGTGGTACAAAATAAGTATGCAAGAAAAATGACAATGAAGTACTGTCAATAAAAAAAACAGTCAGCGAAAAAGCTTGTATAAACCTACCTACCAACGCCACCTACCTACCACCACCCACCTACCTACCACCACCTACCTACCACCACCTACGTACCACCACCCACCTACCTACCACTACCTACCTACCACCACCTACCTACCTACCACCACCTACCTACCACCACCTACCTACCACCACCCACCTACCTACCACCACCTACCTACCACCACCTACCTACCACCACCCACCTACCTACCACCACCTACCTACCACCACCTACCTACCACCACCCACCTTCCTACCACCACCTACCTACCACCACCTACTAATACCACTTACTTTGTACGTACCTAACTAACCTCTATGGATTCTGTCCGAAATAAATGGTTTTTATTTTATTTATTTTTTTGAATAAATTGTTTTTTTAGGTTAGGTTAGTAAATTTGTTTAGTGAGTCGTTCAAAACCAAGTTCATTCGGTCGAGATCCAATGAGTGAGCCGCGTGGATTTGGTTTCATTTAAAATATTTTAACTAAATGACATTACTTTATTACTCTGTGACAGCCAGTTCAAATCAAGTACATTATTAACTAGCCTTCCGTTCTCATCTCATACACCACTCTACACGTATTCATGGAGTAGTTTTATTAGCGCTTTTGGTTTATGGACATATTATTAGCTACCTTAACCCATGCTTACCGATGGCGTTTTTTGTCACTATTCCTTCAGCATGAATAATGTTTTCTTATGAAAACAAAAGACACTAACAATTCTGGGTCTAGTTTGTTCGGAGTTGTTGCTATGAGGATAGTGACTGACTTGCACCTGTGATTCTCCACGTCTTGAAGGTGTCCCTGGGCGATGGTGATAACTTTCCACCAGATGACCCAACTGCTCGTTTGCCCCTTCTTATATAATAAAAGAGCGACGGGTTGCACTCCGGGAGTGCCGGCAGAAGTGAAAACAGCAGCTTAGATTAGATTTTAATGTTGTAACCTCCATGACGCTCAAGACGCGTACCGTGCTGGCCGCTTACAAAAAAAACGTACGTATTATCTATATTGACAGACCTCTAACAATGTGCTGATGCCTTACCTAGTACTTTTGCTCCACGACTCAACAAAAAAACACTTCAAATCGAACGCGATTCATTCTTCAAAATAAGTTCTTAGAAGATCTGATATCCTGGTACTTAAACTCTCCCTCCGTCTTACGCCTGACGCGAGTTTAACATTTTTTCACCCATTCTAAAAAGTGCTCAACGTCTTTAAAGAAGTTTTCACTTCAAAAAACTTGAGCGATCAAAACTCTCCAATATACACGCTACTGCTGACATAAAGCTATTTTAAAATATCCTTTGGTAAATCAAGCCAATAGCCAAGAAATCACGCGCTTCACAGGTTTTACAACCCGTTAACATAATAGCAACACGGTGCTAGCTGTACATACCAACGGGAAATTTTATGACTGGAACTTTCCTACGGGAGGAAAACTTCAATATTAAACGTGAATATTTTCTTGATATCCCGTTACAGTAGCTGCCGAACGTATAAAATAGTACTCGTAAATTTTATGGGAAATAAGATTTCAGGTGATCGACTTTGCCGGCTGGAAATCTCGAAAGCGTTAACGCAATTATAATGTTTAAAAATACACTAAGGTAAGACTTACGATAGAAAAATAGTTGAAAAGGGACAGAAATACGTTCAGTGCGAAAACTGACAAGAAGATGGAACTGCAATAAATACCTATTCAACCATATCCCACAGTATAGGGTAGACAAAGAAACTTACACAAACGTGAGTGGTGTGGAATCCATATTGCGTAGAATTCAAAAAGTCAAAAGTCAAAAGTCAAATGTTTATTTTGCAAATAGGCCGCCGAGGGCTCTTTTACATGTCTTTTTTTGAATCTACCAGCGCATTCGGAAAGCCCATCATTGCCAAGAAGAATGCGCCGCAAGAAACTTGGCAGAAAGTCATTTTTTCAAAATAAAATAGATTTATAATAGTACTTAAATTCTACTTAACTTACCTAATACAATTAATACATTTTATAAAAGGGATGTAAAAGGTCCCTAAGTTAAGTCCGTACCTTAAATTACATTGGTCTATAGTAGAGATGTATAAAGTCTCTACTGGTCAAAGCGAAACAAAATATGCGATAATGATAAGAAAGAGAAAGCAAAAGCAAAAAGTGAATAAAAATAATCTAAGTTTAGTGGAGGTGTAAAACGCCTCCACCGTCAAATAAGTTAATTGGAGATATCTCCAATGTCGATGAGAAAAAGAGCAAAAAAAAAATATATTATATATAATAAAAAATATGAAATATGCATTTCATGTCAAGTAAGTAACTGATAAGCTTTTGGATTCCGAAGGCAAGCTTACGTCTGCCGCCCCCAATGTTGGCTCACACGCGCTCATGTCATGCTCTGAAAGCAGAGCGGTACCGAGGGCATGTATCACTTCCGTCCCCACAGGCTCGCTATGGGGACGTTTTAGGAACTTCGACGCTGCTAGCCTGTAACTAGACAGTAAATGAAAAAATAAAACAACAAAAGAAAACGGAAATCCATAAGCTTAACAATATACCTACCTAATACCTAACTTAGCACACATACACATACGAACAGGAATAATCCCGATTGCGTTATATTAACGGCTGTGTAAAATCACGAATGTAGTAAATAAACTGCAGTTACGTGGAATCCATATTGGGTAGAATCACGATTAGGAAGAATCGGGTATGTAGAATCGATCGCATTATTCAAAACCTTCCCTACTTTACGTGTACCCAAAAAACTCTGTTGGCGAGATTACGAAGTACCTATCTTTAAGTTAAGTGTACATCAATGCCAAACTAATATTATAAATGCGAAAGTATGGATGGATGGATGTATGGATGGATGGATGGATGTATGGATGGATGGATGGATGGATGTTTGTTTGTTTGTTACTCAATCACGCCAGAATGGCCCAACGGATCTGGATAAATTTCGACACATAGATAGAGAAAAGTCTGGAATAGCACATAGGCTACTTTTTATCCCGGAAAATTGCGTAGTTCCCGCGGGATAGCGATAAACGAATTCTTTGCAGACAAAGTCGCTGGCAACAGCTAGTTTCTAATAAAGCCTCAGATCAACAAACAAACGTGTATGGCGAGACAGCAACATTTCTGATTTTGCTATTACGTCTAATGGCGTCTTAAGCAAAAAAAAATTTCATAAAGCCAAATCGATTTCCTCTAAAGCCAGTAACAGAGGAACATAACAAAGGCAACCCTTTAGTATCCTGGGGTGAACCATGCAGCCGGTGGTCACGTAGCGGAATCCTGCAGACGTTTCAGCGAAATCTTCTAATCCATGGAGAGGTCGTAATTTGATTGCTGGGGGTGAAATAGATTTCTAAAAGGGCGCGAAACTACGGGCTGATACGTGACCGACAAAAAGGTTTATTTGCTAGGTTTAATGTCGGTAGGTATAACTACGTTTACGATGGGACGATTGTACGCGGGATCGATATTTTACTGTTGTATATTTTTGGCAGTTAGACATTAGGCTACTTTTTATACCGGATAATTGCGTATTTCCCGTGGGATAGCAATAAACGAATTTTTTGCAGACGAAGTCGCGGATCCTACCCCTGTGGGAAAGAGGCGTGACGGTATGTATGTATGTAAGGTCGCGGATGACAGCTAGTAATAGTAGATTGATAAACTAGGGTTGAAATATACCCATTTCACCTGAGATATTTCTGGCACCATTGAAACAGACCGTAATACTACCATTCCTATAGAAAATATAAAAAAAAAATACTCCAATTTTTTAGCTTTCGCTTTGGTTATATACCCCAGTGGATTATTGTTAGGGGGTGTCTGATACACCCTATTATGTGGTCTACCACCCTATGGTTCAAAATCCTTTGCACATCACAATATTATAATGTCGATAAGACGTGGCTGTCAACTTGAAAGTTCGACTTTAGCGACGATATTGTTTGATAGGAAGTTGGACGAAAAGTGGTAGACCACTAAACTTCTTTGGTCGACCGTACGCCCGAAATGGGCAAACTGTTGATACTTTTCAATGTTATGTCATTTTATGTACACAGTTTTTGACAATAAATGGTATCTATCTATCTATGAAAAGTGACCCATTATTTTTGCTCTTGAGTATAGATAAACGATCGAAGGACCGTGTAATTAATTCTGTAAACAAACAATTGTTTTAGAACGGTCCTCTTGAAATCCCCGACAAATTAATATTTCCCGGATAGGCCCGCGTTTTATTTCAACATTCTCCTGTTCAAAGAATCAAAAGCCACTTACGATGTTATCCTGGAAAACGTGGATTGTATTAACGAAAGTCGAACGCAGGTTTTGTTATTACGTGAAATCTGCGTTTGTAATTGTGCGACTGGTGTCGTTGAAAAAAAGGCGAGATTTTGTTGTTAGAATTTACGAGTTACAGAGCTCCCAGGAAACAAACTATTTATAAACTTCATAAGTTTTTGTATGTATCTAGTTCTACCCATTCCAATAAACTGGCAAAGGAATAAGGAATCCGTTTAGATCAGAAATTGCTGGTGGATGCTGCGTTCTAATCCGCGTTTGCTAAGTGAAAAATTAGATTGGTTAGCGGATCCGACATGTTGGTAACTTTCATTGCAGATGTTCAAGTTAAGAGAGAGGGACTACCAACTACTATTAAGATATTTCTATAGACCGATTAAATGGGTCCTCGCCCGCGCGGCACAGGGGCGCGGGGTAGGACGACAGAGGGGACCGAGAGAGGTGCGGGCGGGAGTGCGCCTGCCTCCCGCACAGAGAGAGGCCCCCGCGGTCGTCCCCCCGCGCGTCTGCACCGCAAGGGCGGGGACTCATATAAACGGTCGGTCTATAAACAATACTTTCTAAAAAATAAAGTCGAGGTAGCCTAGTGGTTTGACCTGTGGCCTCTCAAGCAGAGGGTCGTGGGTTCGAGCCCGGGCTCGCACTTCTGAGCTTTTCGGAATTCATCAATCAATCAATAAATGATTTGATTGATTGATTGATGGATATCGATATGTGCGAAATTACACTTGAAATTTGCCATGAGCTTTTCGGTGTAGGAAAACATCGTAAAGAAACCTGCACACTGCGAAGCAATTCAATGGTGTATTTTAAGTTCCCAATCGGCACACGGATTGATGGGGATCGGGGTTCGATTCCCGGCCATAGCTTTACTTTTCGGAAGTAAAATTCTTGATTCGATTAGTAGGACAATAAGGAACTGTTAAAAGAGGTTTTGTTTCTTGTAATTTTAACTAAAATCAAAATGACCGCAATAATTGAGCGTCGCTAAATAACGTCGTTTGGACATCCGGCGATATTGATTCCAGCGTTGAGGTTGCTGAGCCTTTTTGCATGATGAACTCTATGCTGCAATGTTATTTTATAAGCAAAACAGTTTTACCTCGAAGTCTTTTTGAATTTTATACCTGGGGCCCTTACCATGAGGTCCTTTTAATTTTAATGATTTAAGTTTTGGCTGTCACTTTTAATATGAATCTGACAGCGAGCGAACCTAAACTGAATCGCATTAAGACGTCATCGTAAGGCCCCTGCAGGCAACCTGCAGCAATTTTATTCATTTATTATTGCAAACATGGTAAACATAGTTGATCATAAATATTGTTCCACATAGACCCTGGAAGGGAACATCATATTAAAAATTAAAATATAATTACAATCAAAATCAAAACTAAATAAATCAAAAATATTAATTAGGATTAAGTTTATAATCAAAATAAATTTCTAATACAAGATTCATGTAAAAAAAAGACATCATCATCATCATCATAATCAGCCGAAAGACGTCCACTGCTGGACATAGGGCTCCCCCAAGGCTCTCCACTCGGACCGGTCCTGTGCCTTCCGCATCCACCGCGATCCCGCGATGCTGATCAGGTCGTCGCTCCATCTTGTTGGAGGCCTACCGACAGCTCGTCTCCCGGTCCGCGGACGCCACTCGAGAACCTTCTGACCCCATCGGCCATCGGTCCTGCGAGCAATGTAAAAAAAAGTAGAAAATGTTGAATATTTTTATTAAATTTATTAATAGGGTACTTAGGTATTATTTAAATGGTCAGAATAGTATTCGTATTTTTGCGAGCAGAAAATTTTAATAATATATCGCTAAGTATATCTACCAAGCATGATCCTATAAAAACTTAAAAAAAACGAGAATACTTACAATATAGAGAATGATTGTTTTCTCATTCACGTAAAACTTCCGTCGTTAGATCTTCTTTTTGAGTTAAATTTTTATTCTTCCTATGATGAGTCGGTGTGGGACATTCGGAACATTGTTGATCGAAGTTCGGAACTGACGGCCGTAGGGCAGAAAAGTTTCCGAGATCTCAGAATTAAAATGAATCGGTCCAAGCGCAATCGAAATCAGTTATCAAGTTGCCAGTCGAATCGATGCATCTAAAAGACTAAAAGTCGTTTTATCTGATTTGCCGAAGTACATTGGCACTGTTTTAATGTCCTTTTACAAACTGGAAGATATTAATTCTGCTTGCATTATATTTATGTTTGAATTTGATATGGAAATATATCAATAGTAACGTCATTTGCTTATCTACGCCCAGCTTTTCTGTTAGAGGGGTAAGAGGGGTAAAATACTTTATTTGCCGTATTTCACTGCTGCCTAATAATTTTGGCTGCAAAATTTCACATCCTAACAACATAACATGTGTGTGTACGGCATTCTGAGCATGATTGCCGGCAGACTTGACTGCTCGTATGTGAGCCGTTGCTGTGCTGTATCGGGCGGTATGGTACAGGATTAGCTCAAAATTTGGTTTTAAGTTGTAAGTTTAGATAATTTGTTACTAACCTAGTCTTAAGAATACTAACACTATTGAGTCATGGTTACTTGAATAAACGAATATTATTATTATTATAACAAGTAAGTCATCGAGGAAACGGGGAAAAAATTTAGGAATCATTTACTCATTTATTTATTTAAGTATTACAGCCATGGTGTTACAAAGATGGTTAACATAGAATCAACGTTATATCGCCTATAGGCGATGCTAGCAACCCATCTCTATTTTGATTCCCCTTTCTACATATACGCCCACAAGCATACAAAACGTGACCTTTAAGTTTTGTTACCATAGGCCCTATCTACCCCGAAAGTGTATGCGTGTGTGTACGTAAAATTACACTGAATTATAATGGGGCATGCTTAATGAAGGTGATTGACCTTTTGTGCAAATTGAACCAAAATATACCAACGCTCTGGTTCAAGCATAAGCTTATTTGAATATTGCCTATCGGAATACTGGGGCAGTGTAAACCGGTTCAAACCGGTTACAGGGGGCGGTTATTTTGTGGATTTACGAGAAATGAACTCGCTATCCGCCAGATAGCCTAAACAGTCGCTGCTAATTGATTAAAGGAGGCCTATCCAGAGGAACGGATTCACCTAAGTTTTTAGAATGTTTTTCCTCATTGAAAACTGTAGTAGTTTCCGTAAAAACTGATGCTTTATAAGTTTATAACCTCCTGTATAAACTTCCAAATGGGGTATTATACTGTGGTTAACAATGATAACAACTTGACTTGTTCCTATGTAAGCATTTTATGGAGTTAAGGGTCTTGACGTTGGTCATGGTTAATGCCGACCAAATGTCACGACACCTGATTTATGCCTAAGCGCCAAGTTATAGTAGAGCCTTTCTCAAAAAAAAAACCATTTTTTTACATTCACTAACAATTTATTATAATGCTAATCTTACTCAGAATTAAGAATAAAAACCAATCCCAGGATTGAATACCTTTCAGGTGACTCACTGACTGATCCATCAACAACTGTATTTGAAACTTTTTCTATAACAGGGAGGCAAACGAGCAAGTTGGCCACCTGATGTTGAACTAATACCACCATCGATGGACTAGCCTAAGGCAAAGATGGAATACCTCCATTGATCCGTATTCGCTACAATTTCAGTAAGTACATGTTGTTGTTGTTGTTATTGTCGTTTATTTATTAAATTATTGCGTAATTCTGCGTGCCTCAAGGCATCATAGGCCTCCTCCGTGTATTGGAGGATTGGAGGACTTTTTGCGATTATTTCTCAGAAATTGAATGAAAGGGATAAAACGCTATATCTCGTTTAATAAGAAAATAGAAGCCCATCATGATCAATTATTGCATTATATACATTAATACACTAAAAACGAAGTGCACTACAGGCGTTTGAAACTTTCATTCAATTTCTGTGAAATAATCGCAAAAATCACCAAAAACGCGACGTTGACAGCTCAGTAGGGATGCCGCTCCTAATCTCCACGCCGGAATAAGACAGCGCAAGAACTGCTGCTTGGCAGCAGGATAAGTGGAGTAAGTAGAGCTGTAAACGGTAACGAAGTTATTAATATCGAAATAGAATCGGAGGTCTGTTCATTCACTCGGCGCTATAATTAGCAAGCGGCCTATAGTTTACAGGATAAACATGCCAATATTCAGCCGAAAATATGGGTATTATCATGGGATAGTGCTAACATTTCGCAGCTAGGACGGATAAACAGACGGTCATAGGCTTAGTAAAGATAAAGCTTAGGCTTTATATAATGACGCCTAATTAGATCAACATCTTAGAATTGTTAGGGTTTCATAGCAAGACATTTAAGACTTCGCTGTCCGTCCGTCTGTCTGTCCGTCTGTCACCAGGCCGTATCTCATGAACCGTGAAGGCTAGACAGTTGAAATTTTCACAGATTATTTCTGTTGCCGCTATAACAACAATACTAAAAATCTAAGTTTTATATGTCTCTCTGTCTATATAAATAACCAATATAAACCGACAATAATAAAAATGACGATGAAAACGAGGGTAGTCAGTTGCGTCGAGTAGCCGCGCCAGCAGAGCGCTGGCGAGCAGTGTTCGTTTCGCTGCCGCCGGGGCGAGCGCTCAAAGAGGAAGGACTACGACCTAGTCCGAAACATGTCGAGCATGATTTATACGTGAGTTATCCGTTTGTATAATTATAATATAAACTTTTAAAACTCTTCGTGCCCCATGTGAAGTTGGCATCACTAAAGTTGGAGACTATATACGAGCTAATAGGCGATATGGCATGAGTTATGCCCGGCCGAGAAATTACCGGGCGATCTGACGGCAATTTGCCGTTATTAGACCGTCTTCGGCTACCGTAAATTTAACCGGGAGGCGGCCAATTTGTTTAGGCAAGATGACCATTTGCCACCAGTTTATTTAAATAATTTGGGAAACCCTTTGACCTGTGTCCTCTCAGCGGAGCTTGTATTTCCGAGTTTTTCAGAATTTGAGTTCAAAATCCAGACCGATCCCGAGATGATGATTATGATGGACATGAATCACAGTTGACATAAAACGTGAGGCAGCATACATTTGCGAAGCAATTCAATCCAACAATACCACTTTTTTATACCACATGGAAACATGGAAGGCAAACAAGCAAGTAGGCTACCCTGGTGGCAATCAATAACTATTGCTTATCTACTGTCTTACTCTCCTTGCCGAAACACAGGCACGTACTGTGGCTTAGCGGCAGGGTTACTGAGTAAGATGGTGCTATCGATCCTGAAAGACTTGGCACCGGTAGCCACCAAAAAATCCCCCAAATAAGTAGGTTTCATTTATTCTAAAAGCCGTGGTAGCCTAGTGGTTTGACCTGTGGCCTCTCAAGCAGAGGGTCGTGGGTTCGAATCCCAGGCTCGCACCTCTGAGTTTTTCGGAATTTATGTGCGATATATCTCATTAAATGACCGATAAGCTCATGGTAAATTTCAAATTTTGAAATTTACCATGATGAGCTTTTCGGTGAAGGAAAACATCGTGAGGAAACCTGCTCACAACTTCGAAGCAATTCAATGATGCGTGTGAAGTTCCCAATCCGCACTGGGCCCACGTGGGAACTACAGCCCAAGCCATTCAAGCAAGGCATTCTGAGAGGAGGCCTGTGCCCAGCAGTGGGACGTACACACAGCAAAGCAATTCAGTAAGCAGGTTTAAAGCGGCGCGTGCATGCAAAGGTGCTTACCGAATAGCTTTGCTGTGTGTACATAGGCTGGAGATGATTTATATTCTCTGCCCAGTCGCTTTTACATCTCCAATGGATACGAAGCCTTAGATTCTTACCTTTATCCCTTTATTAACCAAATCCATCCATGAATGTAGAAACGGTTTAATACATAAACACCAACGGATTTTGCTAGAGTCCACAGAGCTATAATCCCATAATGATTATTGAATTATACCCGGATTTATCAGCAATTTTCCGACAACGGCGAGTATAAAGTGACTAAAACCTGGATAATGAATACCAGTAATGAATGGTCACAGCCTAATATCAGCCACATCAATTACTTCCGATCCCTACATCGGGGAATTATAGTACAATTATCATTGCTATCGGGGAAGCCGTTCCCAATTTGTGCAAATTATTACTTCGTTATTAAATTCCGGTGGCATAGGGATCTGCGAATACTTAGTTTGTATAAACGATGGTATGGTTATTGCTTTTAGTGTTGAGTGGAACTAATAGATTTGTGGTCATGGTTATAATTGTTTTTTGTTGCAATTAAATGTTTTTTTAATTGTTATTTATAACTCATATTAATAGACACACGCCGAATTACACACAGTATAAATTAAATCAAAATATGTTGTTGTCTTTGTGTATCATCATGGATTGTCAGTATTCCAATATTTTATAAAATGTATAATGAATGTGTGTGAAAACTACATTTCACTATTATTTTACAAAAGGTCTCAGTTACCTTAAAAATTGTCTAGATTTTTGTTCCAAGATTTAAGTTTTTTCCAAAAATATTTTGCAATTTTAAACCGAGTTTAAAAAGAGGAGATAAATGGAGAAAACTTATTGGGGACCAATATAATTTTGTATTATTTTAGTTTTGTTAACAAAACGGCGTCGAGGTGGTTCCAATATAAGAGCATGTCAGATGTTTTTAAGCACTTTTTCTATTCAAAATTATTACGCGGACGGTACCTTTCATTATTTTAGTCGAATATCTTGATGTAATACACACACACGCGCACAAGTTCTTAAAGCTATTTAATGTTTGCTTTTGTGTTTCGCTCCTATTTTTATTAATTTTATTTTTATTTTTAGTTTGAAATTACCTTAACTTCTAACTGACGTCTACTAACCACTGTAAGTTAATTTGTATAGTGCACTCCAAGGTCCCAAGATACAGGCTCTGCCTAGTTTGGGGTCTGCCAGACAATCGTTTTTGTATACTGCTGATGTATTTTTTACGAAATAAATTTATTCTATTCTATTCTAATACAAACTGAAAATATTTCAGAAAATCTAGTAGTTGGTTTCAACATAACGTCAACTGGTTTTTTTTTATTTATTTAATCCAGTAAGTGCGAAAGATACAGTAGTGATGTTACTAGCCCGCAACTAGCTAGGTGAAACTGTGATTCAACCAAAATTTCATTAGACCAAAAATATATTAGACCACCCCATATAGACTATTTGTCTATCGAACTACTCTGAAACAGGGGAATTGGACATGAATTTGTTAATTAAGTCATAATGCTTAACCCAGAAACCTCTTCATGAAAATAATGGAGACTCCTGAGGCAAGGCTGAACAAATCGTCTTAAGGTTGTACAACACCGAGCCAATTGTGTGCTCGTTGAATTGCAAATGAGACCCATTCCTCATTCGAGTGGCAACCCTATTACCAAGAATCGGCGGCGGTTGTAATACTACTTATATGATTGTACGCTGGCAGATTTATCGAAGGCAGTACAAAGCTTGCAACAAAAAATATTTTGCGTCATAGCAAACTGTCCTTAAAGCAATATTAATCGATCTTCTAAGCTATGGGAATAGATAAAAAAATGTTTTTTTTTTTTTTTATATTAGAGGGGGCAAACGAGCAGACGGGTCACCTGATGGAAAGTGATCACCATCGCCCAGGGACACCTGCAAGACGTGGGGAATCACAGGTGCGTTGCCGGCCCTTTCAGGAACAGGTAGGCTCGCTTTTTAAAGATCCCTAAGTTGTACCGCTCGGGGAATGTTGCAGCAGGAAGTTGGTTCCACATCTTTGTCGTACGAGGAAAGAAACGTTGTTGTTTCTCTTCCCGTGCTGATGGTAAAAGCCATAACAGCTACTTGCTCAACTTTATCCCAAAGGCAAGGTTAAAACCCCGACTTTTTTTTAAAGTCGAAAATTCAGGGGTTCATCTAGCCCCGCTACCCACCAGCCAGGTCTGCAGTTCTGTGTTGGGGTATAATAGAAGAGCTATATAAATATGACAAGTTTTCAGCTTGCCTCAAATATTTATATATTTCATTTTAAAGCCCTTTTTATTTTCCGAATTAACTACAATTTTTTAGTTACATGTCTTTACTTTTTGTGTTTTTTATTAGGTAAATTGCGTAATTTGGTGTGCCTCCAGGCATAGGCATCCTCCAGTAGAGAATTAAAGGGTTTGGGCCTTGGGCTAAAATACTACCTACCCGGTTTGCCTCAAATACCTACCCAAAAATTCCTGCCAGCTCTCTGACTAAAACGCGTTGCACCGGAATCAGTACAAATAAAATAAAATTAAAAATAAGTTTACTAAAAACAGCAATTTAAATTAAATAAAATTTAAAAAGATTTCGCATGAATTGTTTGACGTGTCTACTCTATTATGTAGTTGATTCTATGGTTCTAGCTATCTAACTAGAACTAGGCTTGTGTAAACTAGTAGTTATGTAAACTGTTGTAGGCCAAATTACAGTATCCGGTATCGATTGCCATGATGGCACACATTGATAAATTGTCAATAATAAACGTACCGAACGGTACGATAAATATTTACTCGACAATGTTCGATGAACAAATGTTTACGAAAATTGGAACTAGAATTTTTCATGATATAATATAAGTTAGTAAAATGAATAATTGTGACATAAAAAAGCCGTGGTAGCCTAGTCGGCCTGTCACGACTACCACGACTATTTCTTAAACTTTTTACATTAATTTACCTTAAAATATTATAGTCTCAAACTAAAATAATAACTCTAGATAATCAAACGAGAGTCTAGTAAATACATAGCCGTATGCAATTAGTAGAATTAAGTGTGTGAATGGTGCCAAATTCGCTCCCATAGAGCGCTATTCACGGTCTTTACTACGTTATCTTCGAAGCTGAAATGGGTCGTGGAAAAACATTAATACTCATATCTCTGGGCAAATAATATCTACGGCCGAATAAACAGACTCCCGGGCATCAGTTTGTGAATAAATCAGTTAGTTCCAATAAGTTAGACGATGCTTACATTACAATTAGTAGTAAAAATAAATAAAATAAAATAAAATAAAATAAAATATCTTTATTATCAGACAACTTTGAGGTCCATAGTATGTTAGTAAACAAATTGAAAAATCTTAACCTATGTTAGTATTAATATTGAGAATTTTTTTTTAATAACAATACAACATTTAGACTGACAGCAGATTCACCGAGCTGCAATCTTACTCGGGGCATGCAGCTCGTTGAACCTGCCCATCAGCGCACTATCCTGCCTGCCTGCTACGACCTGCAGGAGGTTATTGGGGCTTCCCGTCACTCGTTTTACTAAAGACGCAACTTTATTACGCATAACCGCAAAAAAATCATCCGTGTGTGCGTCAGCGAACATGCCAGAGGCACTGCAATGTCGAGGAAGCCCCACCAACGCCCGGAACAGGTTATTGTACAGGACTCGCAGAGCACTGTAGGCTTTTTGGGTGTAACTAGACCATAAACTGCTAGTGTAAAATGTTTGGCAAAATGCCTTGAAAAGCGTAATCTTAATATCTCAATAGTAGTAATCACACTAAAAAGTACAAGAAAAAAAAAGAAAGAATAAGTTTCTGTCAAAAAAAACCATTTTTAATACAAGCTCTTTTGCTGACTATACTTGCATTTTTATCCGTCCCACATTACGGGTACAAATTCCAAGTCAATCGACCAACTAAAGAGTTCCCTCCTACAAAGACGATCCTGGCTATGTCACCAGAACTCCACTACCAGATTATTGTATTTCAGCTCAATATTGAAGATTATCTGCTTCAAAATTGAGTCGCAAGATTCCATCCGGAGAAACATACTTAATAAACATACATACACATACATACATATCGTCACGCCTCTTTCCCACAGGGGTAGGCAGAGACTACTTTGTTCCACTTGCTACGATCCTGACATACCTCTTTCGCTTCATCCACATTCATCAATCTCTTCATACATGCTCGTCGGTTTCGGGTACTCTTGACCTGGCCTTTTTCCAAAACATCCCCAATTTGATCACGGAACGTCCGCCTAGGCCTTCCCCTCCCAACGCACCCATTCACACTCCCCATATAAATCTGTTTAGTTAATCTTCTTTCATCCATCCTCACAATAAAAATTATTACAATTAACTCTGATTCGATCCCGTAGAGAAATCTCAAGCATAGCTACCATCCTAAATAATTAGAAAAGTGCTTTGCTATACCGAATGTAAGTTAACAACCTAATTCCTAACCAGTTAATATTCTAAACTATCTTAAAATTTGGCATGACAGTTTTTAGACCCTAGGAAGGACATAGAAATATTTTTTTCTCAGAAAATTGTACAGTTCCCATGGGCGCGCGATAAAGGAATTCTATGCAGACGAAGCCGCGGGCAAAAGCTAGTTATTAATATTTTATTTTAAAGGTTATACACACGGCGTTTTCGACGCGGCTTGGAGGAGGGAAGGCGCCGGGCGCGGTTCGATTGGAGATTGTGTATTCAATTTCCTTACTAGCACCGAGAAGCTGACATATTTGTAGACGCGGCGCTGAATTTTGTAGGAGATATTGGTTATCCTTATATTTTTTTCGTAGTCAGCTGAAGAGTGGCGTTTTCTGCCAGCGTCTGTTTTCTGAACACTAGTCAAATAATGAGTGAATGGGCAAACGTGTTCCATTTCAGATCACTTTGTTAACCATCCGGCTAGATAGATGTCAAACGCACGCTTGTTCTGCATGAAAATAAAAATATGTCCGCTTCAACTGCTTCCACAATTATCGTGGCCTCTGTACTACTACAAGTAAATACGATATATATGAGGCCTAGGTTCTAAGTACAAATTTCCGCCATACGAAAGATAGCTTGATATGAGAATTAGAACAGTATAAAATCAGGCGTAAAACTATGAGTTGACTGTCGACCGTAACTAAACAGTGATAAATAGCATTCGCGTATCATTGTGCGAGGGCCTGGCCTGCCAGAGTTACCCTCCTACGGTCGACTACGCCTCCGGTCTGAGCACAGTCTCCTATGTGCCTGGTGCCGTACGTTTAGCATGTAGCCGGTCCGGGCTTTATTTATCGTTATTTAGGGTTGCCGTACGCAGATGCCCCAAGCATGACACCAGCCGGACGCGGGGGCTTTGCCCCCGCGAGGACCTCCACCTTCCCCATAGTCCTGGCCTCGTTGCTCCAACTCGTAATCGACCCTAGTTACAATGACTTGCCTGTGTGCTTCCAATACACACTTCAATGAGCACCCGGGCTCCCAGTCCAATGTCCTTGCCTAGCAATGTACAGTGTACTGCAAGATTGGATTACATGTTGATGGAAACTACTAATGGTCATGATTAGTCTACTCATCGTTCCACAACCTGTTGCATTGTCGATTACTCAAATGCTAAGTAAGAACACTTACCAGAATAGCGCCTTGCCGTTGACGAGAGTCCCGCCTTCCGGGCGCCGCGGTCTAGAGTCAAGTGTGCCAACATAACCAAATTAGTTTAAGCATAAGCTAAAGGCAGTATTGCCAGTGCACAAATAGATAAACTTTTATAAGGATGGAGACACACTTACCGATTTTTTTGCGACGACTCGCGCCTTGCGCGACACTCCCAACAGCGAAAAAGAAACTTTTAGTTAAGCAGTGTGAGCAGGTGACGCGTCCATTCCAGGATCTTGTCTCTGGCACGTATCGCTGCGTCTCTCTTGCCCCTTGCTCCCGTTTCATCTGGCTGCTGCTGTCTCTCTGACGACAGGGTTCGGTCTGTACTAGCTACCACATCATCATCCGGTAAGTTGTCCGTGTCCATACCCTGTTCTTGGCCCTCACTTATCTCTGGTGCGTCTATCATCTCTTGGATAGGTTCTACAGGTCCGCTGTTGTCTGTCTCAGGACTAGGGGTCACAGCTCTGTGAGCTTGGGGATCTTCAACACATGATTCTGGTTCTCCCGAATGTTCACCAGCCTGTTTGTCTGTTTCTTCCCCTTGCAACAGTTCTTCGTCTGCCTCCAACGGGTAGAGATGTCCTATTGAACGAGTGAAAACCGAGTCTTCCACTTTCACTTTAGCGACTCTACACTGACCGTCACGCCCTTCTATTAGGGATACGATCTTGCCAACTTTCCATTGACTCCTATTTTTATGGTCAGATTTTATTTGGACAAGATCGCCTAGCTTTGGCGCGCGAGTAGTCCGGATTCTAGGTTGTTTTGGCGCATTGTTGTATCTCTCTCTCAAACTTGTGAGATATTGCCCAATAAACATCCTTTTGAATTCTTCTATAATCGTAAGTCCCCTCTTCCAGCTACTGATGAGGTCAGTCTTCGTTTTTGTGATATCATCTCGACTGGCCGGCAACGTAACGTCGAGTTCTAGACATCTTCCCAATGTTAAAAAATCAGAAGGCTTCAAAACGTGTTCCAGGTCTGCACCAACACGGACTAAAGGTCGAGTGTTAACGACAGCTTCAACTTCTTTTATCACTGTGAGCAGCTGTGTGTCATGCAACATATGCTTATCTACTGTGCGCTTGAGACAATGTTTTACCAGTGCAATCAGTCTTTCATAAAATGATCCATGCCACGGTGCTAGCTCAGGTATGAATTTCCACTGAATTTTGTTTTTCTCACAGTAAGCTTCAGATAGAACTTCATTTGTCAATTTGAACTGAAGAGCATTATCAGAGACAATTTTCAGTGGCACTCCTCTCGTAGCCATAAAACGTCGCAGGGCAAGCAGGCACTCATCGGCCGTCAAATTCTTAACAACTTCCATATGTATAGCGCGTACTGCTAGGCATGTATATAAGCAGATCCACCGCTTTTCATTTCCTGTTTCAGTGCTCACAAACATAGGACCGAAGTAGTCTAAGCCTGTGTAAGTAAATGGGGCACTATAGTTCACCCTTTCCTCTGGCAATGCCGGCGTTGATGGCAACTGGTATGGACCACCACCGTGCTTGATACACGATTGACATCTCTTGATTACCTTTTGTACTTGTACCCTTCCTTGTGGTATCCAATACCGTTCCCTGATGATATTCAATGTGTGTGGCACACCGACGTGGTAATGACTTTCATGAGTCTCTTTAATAATGCTGTTAGTAAAATCGCAGTCTTTTGGCAACAGTATCGGGTACTTCATGTCATAGCTCCAGTTAGTATTAGCCATGCGACCTCGACATCTAAGGATGCCATCTACGTCTAGGAAGAGATCCAGATTTCTAGCCAAGTGTGTTTTCTTTCCTCTCAGTTCTTCAGGGAAGTATTTCTCTTGTATCATCTTAACCTCAGACACCAACTTGTGAGCTGCTATTTTCTGTATGTTATCACTGTTATCAGTGTCACGAGTCTGTGCATTTGACTCCAGTTCTATAAGATCACATGGGGTGTTGTCTATCTGCAAATGTTCCACAGGATCCTCATTATAACCCATTGATTCCTCTAGTAGTCTCGGTACCTCTCCGAGGGCCTCCCCAACTGAAAAGAAGGTTTGATGCGCCTCATAGTGCCTATTCTCGGGCCAAAGGGCTTCTTCTTTCAATAGAAAATCAGGGCCATTGTACCAGAGTTGCATCTTCTCTTTAAAGAGTTCAGGTCTTGTTGCTATGTCGGCCGGATTAGATTTAGTGTGGATGTAACACATGTCTGCTTGAGAGTGATTACGTTTGATCTCCATGACTCGATTTGCTACAAATGGTGGGAGCAATTTGTTCGACCTCATCCAGCCAAGAACCACTAGGCTATCTGTCCAAAGGTATTCTCTTTGTATCTGGAGATCCAAACTGTTCCTCACATATTTTAGGAGCCTGCTTCCTATTAGAAATCCTAGTAATTCTAGCTTCGGTATCTTCAATTCGCCCTTGTCCTTAGATTGGGACACGTGCGATTTTGCCATTACAAAGGAGACTGAAGTTTGCTGTTCTCCCACTGCCTTCAAATAGATCACTGCAGCGTATGCATCTTTTGCGGCATCTGTAAAGCAATGCAAATAATAGTTCGTATTCCTTTTAGACATATCAGCCCCTATGTATCTGGGGATTTCTAAACTCAAAACAGCCTTTAGATCTTCCAGGATTGATTCTATGGATCTGCATAAATCCTCTGGCAGTACCATATCCCATTTTACTTTTGTATCGCAAATCTTTTGGAAGAGTAGTTTCATAGGCAATACTAGTGGGCATATAAATCCTAAAGGATCATAAAATCTTGCCAAGGTGCGGAGAACCTTCCTCTTAGTGTTTACTGGCAAATCCGGATTAACATGACTCTCTGTTACTTTCAATTTTAGTATGTCTTTATCAGTGTCCCAGTTTAAGCCGAGCACCTTAACAATGTCCTGCTTTTCTTTTAATACTTCTGGTATTGTCTCGATGAATTGTTTGTCATTAGATGCCCAGTCACGAATATTCATTGATATCTGACCAAATGTATCTCTAGTCTGTTGGTAAATCTGTTTAGCTTCCTGAACTGAATCAGCTCCTGTAACCAGGTTGTCCACATAACATTTGTCAGCTATGGTCTTCAGTATGTTTGCATCGGACTGGCTCATATGATGTCTGATAGTGGCGGTCAGCAAGAAGGGACTCGATATCACGCCAAAAGGTACCCTGCAGAATCGCAAGTACAGCAGATTATCTTCTACTGCTCCTTTACTTGTATCTTTTATCCACAGAAACCTAGTCACATCTCGGTCTTCGTTCTGGAGTCCAACTTGAAGAAATGCCTTCTCTATATCGGATATGATACCAATCCTTGAAGTCCTGAATTTTAAGAGCAATGCAGTAAGGTCTTCCAGCATAGACGGGCCACTGTATAGGCATTCGTTTAAACTCTTATTCCCTATTGTCTTAGCAGAGGCATCATAAACTATCCTCCCCTTTTTGCCCTTTTGTTTGATCAAATGATGTGGAAGATAGTGGACAAGCTGATTTTCTTTGTCCAGGCTTAAGTCAACTGTCTCAATAATTCCTAGTTTCAACTGTTCTTCAAGAATTTTGTTATACTCTTCAATAGTGTTGTTGTCTATTCTCTTCAATATACTCCTCAAACGACCCAGTGCCAAGCCGTAATTTGTCGCAAGATCTGGTGGATTTTGAATCCATGGCCACTTTACCAGGTACCGACCATCATGGCACTGGACAGTTTCATTGAAGTGCTTCACCGCTTCTTCTTGTCGTGTAGCCTTGGGAGAGTCCGTTATCCCTATGCTTTCCAGGGACCACAAAAACTTTATGTCAATATTTCTCAGGGGTAGATCTGGTTCAGCAAAGTACGGGCAGGTTGGCACGTGACATTGACAATATGTTACCACAGAGAGCACATCCAGTTCATCCGTGTTGACATCAAGAGCAGCAATACCAGACAGTATCCAGCCGAAATCAGTGTTGACTGCGTATAAGTTTGAAGCAATCTTAACCTTTTCATCGCGTATAAAGGAGCTGTAGAAGTCATTTCCTACAAGTAAATCAATGCCGTCTCCAGTGGTGTCATCATCAGCCAGCATATCGACTTCATTGTGTTTAAGTGAGGGCACTGGAACTCTATCTGTGATGCGAGGTACAATGTTTACTTGCAGTTTCCTGGTGATTCCACGCTTCGTTTCTAACTCGATGACCGTAGATGGACTGGAAGTCTTTTGAGGCTCAGATGCTCCGAATGTGTAAATTAGTAGTAGGTCTTCTCTGATTGCGGTTAGCCCCAATGATTTTGCTGCATTTTCGGTAATATAACTCCGCTGGCTACCGCTATCGAGGAGAAGTCTACATCTTCGTGTTGATTTATTGTTGGGGTTCTTTATGGCTGCTACTGCGGTCTGTAAAAAGGTACAATTGGTTGAGACACTGCATACTGTGTCAATGGGATCTGAAATTTTTAATATGTGCTCACCAGTAGCAGGTTTAGGACAAAATATCAGTAAATGATTGTCCTTGCAGCGGAAGCAAGAGAATTTCCTTCTGCATGTTTCAGTTGCATGATTTTGGCGCAGGCAGTGCAGACACCTGCCCTTTAGCTTTTCCTTTCGGGCTTCTATCGACTTCACTTTCCTGCAATCAGCGCTAGCATGATTTTTCATTTTACAAAAAAGACAAGGCTTCTTGGCGCGCTTGGCAGGTGGTCCTTGTATTGGCTCATCCTGATGTCTTTTGTTATTAAATTTCGGTTTTTTTGACACTGTTTCAGTGACCATTTGTAACGCTTCAGTAGTGGTTGATGGTTTACACATTGTACTAGTAACTGGTGTTGAACATGACTTTTCCATTGATGTTACACTCCGTTGTAGACTTTTTCTGATTGCAGCCATGCTGTTGTCCTTGCCCGAGATAAGATGGTGTTCATGTACAACCTGATCTGGAAATTTCGAGAGCACAATGGCTCTTAAATTGTTGCCATCTATCGGTTCGCCAAGCTTCTCCAGCACTCTCAGATGGCACTCTATTGCATCTAGAACGCTTCTGCAGCTCTTCTGGCTGTACTCTGCTTTTGTGGTGTTGTAAAGTGACATATAATGGGTGTCAATGAGAATATCCTTAGACCCAAATCTTTCTTCTAGGGCTTCGATGGCTATTGTGTAATTTGCATCGGATGTAGATAGGCCAGACACAGTTTCTAAGGCTGGACCTTCCAGGCAACCTAGTAAGTATGAGAGTTTGTCAGCCTGTGCAATAGGCTGCTGGTGCACATTCGCTTTAAAGCGATCCCAAAACTCAGTCCACTTGAGTTTGTCACCCGAATACTTTGGAAGAGTCAGTTTAGGTAGTTTCGCTGACGAAGCCTGTTTACTCAGCTGCAAAAGTCCTTCAATTCTCATTAATACGTCCTCAGCAGCAAACTGATCTGCATTAAACTCTTCTATGTTTACATTTTCAGCCTTGTTTATATACTCATAGAGCTCCTTCTCGAATGCTGCTAGAAGCCTTTTCAGTGTAAGTTGACATAGAGACAGTGTTTCCTCTGACAGTGACCCTTCTTTGCGGCCCTCTGCCAATATTGTCAATCCTTCATCTTTAGCAGCATTTAGTCTTTGTCGTCGTAGTTGCAGCCGGTTGAATAATGCTTCCATCGTTTTAATATTCAGCCTTTCGATGTTTCGAAATAAATAATCGGTTCTACTGTCGCGGACGCATCTACCCGGCGTGACTTTTGAGTACAGGTAGTTCGTTCCAAACTCGGAATTTTATGCTGTAAGCGATGTGATCCCCAATGACGTCGACTGAAATGAATACATAACGCTTGGTTAAACACCTCTTTTGGCTTAAATACGGTTTAAAATTTTACTATGTTTACCAACTATTTCAATTCGTAATAAAATTATAACGTTTTACCTTTGATCAGTCGACGATTCGCTTGGGGACCACTTTTCACATACACTTAGCTTAAACGAAAAACTTTCACTAGTTTTCTTGTCCTTTAAGTACTTTTAAACACAAAACTTTATATTTTACAGTATTTTTAGTAGTAAATAAAACTACCGGCGAACTTTGTAAAAGAAAAACCATAGACAATCTAGACAGACAGTGAAGTTTTGACAGAGCCTGCTATTAGAGCGGCACGTCATACAGAAAACCGGTAACGCCATAAAGACTGTTTCACACTGTTCAACAACTCCGTCGACCGCTTGTCAAATTGAAAAGAAAAGCTTCTTGATGGCCTTAGATTAGAAAATTAATCTTCTGAAATATTAACACCACTCATTTCACACAAATATAATACAACCTTAGATAATAAATTTACCTAAAGAGCACTGTTATTTTATGCACAACTGAATCGAATCATACCTCCTTTTTTTTTTTTTTTTTATCTTCGCACGTTACATAGTAAAAAATGCATTTCAAAAGTAACAATTTAGTTCAGTTTATTCAGTTATTAGATTAAGTAGGCAATTATCATGTCAAAATGCTGTTACATACCAAAATGAATTTGTAAGTAAGTATAATAGTAATAATCATATCTCTTTCGCTTCAGAAAAAACATTAGAGGGTATTTTGATAGAGATAGCCAAAACTAGTTTTGGCTTCCCATATCACATCCCAGCCATCTCCACCATTATATCGTGGCCTCTGTACTACTACAAGTAAATACGATATATATGAGGCCTAGGTTCTAAGTACAAATTTCCGCCATACGAAAGATAGCTTGATATGAGAATTAGAACAGTATAAAATCAGGCGTAAAACTATGAGTTGACTGTCGACCGTAACTAAACAGTGATAAATAGCATTCGCGTATCATTGTGCGAGGGCCTGGCCTGCCAGAGTTACCCTCCTACGGTCGACTACGCCTCCGGTCTGAGCACAGTCTCCTATGTGCCTGGTGCCGTACGTTTAGCATGTAGCCGGTCCGGGCTTTATTTATCGTTATTTAGGGTTGCCGTACGCAGATGCCCCAAGCATGACACCAGCCGGACGCGGGGGCTTTGCCCCCGCGAGGACCTCCACCTTCCCCATAGTCCTGGCCTCGTTGCTCCAACTCGTAATCGACCCTAGTTACAATGACTTGCCTGTGTGCTTCCAATACACACTTCAATGAGCACCCGGGCTCCCAGTCCAATGTCCTTGCCTAGCAATGTACAGTGTACTGCAAGATTGGATTACATGTTGATGGAAACTACTAATGGTCATGATTAGTCTACTCATCGTTCCACAACCTGTTGCATTGTCGATTACTCAAATGCTAAGTAAGAACACTTACCAGAATAGCGCCTTGCCGTTGACGAGAGTCCCGCCTTCCGGGCGCCGCGGTCTAGAGTCAAGTGTGCCAACATAACCAAATTAGTTTAAGCATAAGCTAAAGGCAGTATTGCCAGTGCACAAATAGATAAACTTTTATAAGGATGGAGACACACTTACCGATTTTTTTGCGACGACTCGCGCCTTGCGCGACAACAATATGCAGTCTATTAGAAATAGGTGTTGGATAGTAATTTCGTTGCGAATAATAATGTCTTCACATTTATAATGTCAGTCTATCACGTAAGCATTTTTATGTTTATTAGACCAAAATTACATTAAAACTGTAAAATAAATAATTATAAAAACATAACAATACTATGTGTACAAAACTAACCTAAACCTAGCCTACCTAATTATATTTTGCAATAATTATTTACGATGCAACTCTAGGCAGCTACGACTTATGACATGTTTATCACTACCTACTATGCAATTTTCCGAGATAAAAAGTAGCCAATGTGTTAATCTAGGGTACCAGCTATCTCCATTCCAAATTTTATCCAAGTCCGTCCATCAAACACACTTACAAACTTTCGCCTTTATAATTATTAGTGTGATGTGATTGTTATTTTTTTAACCGACTTCAAAAAAGGAGGAGATTCTCAATTCGGTTGTATTTTCTTTATTACTGAACCTCTTGATCGCCCTTGCTAGGTATTAGTGACAGCCAATGACAAAGCTCATACGCCAATGTCATCTACCAACATTCAACTCGAAATGATCCTTCTGCACTGTGAAAATCAAGTTAGTTTGTCGTTTGTTTTTCCCGTGGCGTACAGAGCCCGTCGTTTCATTTTGTAGTATCTTTTCATTCTTAAACATAATACACCTTATTTTTTACAAAAAGTTGTACATTGAGGTTAGAATTTTGTTTACCAAATAGGACAATTAAGAATGAAGAGACCTTTGTGGGGCTGCCAAGAGGTTAAGTAGTGCTATGGCATAGTACCGATGCATTCAGGTTTTTCGTCTTTCGGCAAATCTTGATAACTTTTTCCGTCATCTTCCGTTCCCAAGTATAGAAGTCGCAATATAAATGGTTTCCTGCCGCCCCGACTCGGATCCGGCTTACGTCAGCTTAGTTCCATTATTTTTTGACTCGCGATTTTATGCAAAGCATTCCGAGGTTGTTTACTGGAAAGCGGATTGCCGCTTTACATTGAATTTGCTTGGTTTTTTCTTGACATGTCGCTGTAAGCGTCAATGTGCTGGATTAAGGGTTTAAAATGGCGTGGAAACATGCTAACAGAAGTGCGAACTACGAGTATTGTGAGCGTGTAATCCTAAGAAAAGCGATCTTTTTTTCACTATAATATTGGATCAGCAACGCAAGAAAAAGAACGATGTACATAAAACCAGTGATTAATTTATAACCTTCAAGCAAAAAAGGAGACTAATATCATATTCCAGCTCCGAGTAGCTTCCATATTAATATTTCAAGATTTACACGTTTCAAAAATGTACATGCACTTATGCGAAATGTGAGCTCTTTTAAAAACTAGCGCCGTTGGCTTTCCCAGACTGACCGCATAGTTGAGTAAAGAATATTTCTTGTACATTCTGGTGTGTACGTTCGTGAATATTTTGTCGATCCATCTGACTGTGTTAGGAGGGTTTCGTATTTATACTTTTCTATACAAGTCTTACCTATAGGTGGCGTTTTGAAAAAAGGTCAGGACCTTTACCATTGATTTCTTATAGCGATTCTATTTCGACTCGGTTCAGGTCTTTGGTGTCATTTTTAGTATGTATCTGACAGCGAGCGAACCTAAACTGAATCCGAACTGAATCGCATTGAGACGTCATAGTAAGGCCTCAGGTCAGGAGTACCCGAAAGCGACGAGCATGTGTGAAGAGATTGACGAATGTGGATGAAGCGAAAGAGGTATAATAGGGTGGTAGGGCCTTGTGCAAGGTCCGTCCGGATCGCTACCACCATCTTACTCGCTAATCCTGCCGCTAAGCAGCAGTGCTTGCACTGCTGTGTTCCGGTGTGGAGAGTAAGATAGCCGGGGAAATCACGGGCACAAGAGGCATTTCATCTAAGTCCTCTAGGTTGGCAACGCATCTGAAATCCCTCCGGGGTTGCGGGTTTCTATGGGCAGAGGTGATCGCTTACCATCAGGTGACCCACTTGCTCGTTTGCCTTCCTATTCACATAAAAAAAAAAAAACAGGATCGTAGTGGAACAAAGTAGTCGCTGCTGTCAACACATTTTCCCATTACATTTATTTATTTAAAGGAAACAAATTAACTGGTATCCATTTACCTAACTAAGTAACGCGTTAACGAATGTACCGTTTGTGGCGTCCATTTTAACGTATGTTGCGTTGCCTGCGCACTAAATCTTAGGAGATCTAACCCTAATAGTATTCGGGCCATGGATTCCGTGATTTAGTGCAATTGGGCGGTAAATCATGGCCCGAATAGCTGTTGATCACTGTGGACGGCTGTTTGATTGTTATGGTCGAGTTGTCCATTTTGTGTCGAATTTATGTATCACTGGCGACCCGCCTTTTCTTCGCACGGGTGCAATCAGTGTTTCTTTACTATAATACGCATGTAAACATTCCTCTTGCATCTATCTATCTATTAAAAAAAACCGCATCAAAATCCGTTGACTAGTTTTAGATCTAAGCATACAATCATACGGACAGACAGACAGCGCTGCGGAAAGCGACTTTTAGATTTATACTATGCAGTGATAAGATAGTCCTCCACTGTTGAGCAAAAAGGCCTCCCCCTTAGCACACCATAATGAACGACAACTCGCTATCTGCATCCACCGGTTTCCCGCAACTCTCACGTTGTCGTCGGTCCACCTGGTGGGAGGCCTGCCAACACTGCGTCTTCCGGTTCGTGGTTGCCACTCGAGAACATTTCTCCCACAACGGTTGTCTGTTCTACGAATGAAAATCTTAGGAATCATTGTTATGGGCGATACGGCTAGCTACCCATCAGTATTATGTTTCCTCTTTCCACCTATACGCCCACAATCATTGGGTGTCTATGGGCAGTGGTGATCGCTTACCATCAGGTGACCCACTTGCTCGTTTGCCTTCCTATTCACATAAAAAATAAAAAAATCATGCTAAACGTGGCCATTAAATTTTAGGTCTTGTTACCTACCTTAGGCTCTGTCTTCCCCGCAATGGATAAAGACGTGATTTATGTATGTATGTATGTGTATAATAATGTTATTTCAATTACTTGATACAAACGAGATTGGAAAGTAGTTTATACAAAACCTTAATTACTATTAGTTAGTTTTGCTTGATTTACCGTTCGACCTTCAAACGACCTCGCTCATCACAAGTGTTAATGAGATCACATCTGGACCACCAAAAGTCCCCTTTTAATTCCCCAATCGAACGTCAATCTCCATAAAGCCGAGTCCACACTCGCGTTTATTTGAACGCCACGCCATCAATCTCCATCGTGGCGGGACGAATGACAGCGCGCGCGCAATGAATACAAATGAACCGAGGTGTGTGGGACAGGCGTTAGGGTGTAATGAAGTCTGGAATGTCGTGGGGCAAAGTTGTTTTAGGTGCAACTTTGCCATTTATACTTTCCACCTATAGGTATGCCCACAATCTTGCTAAGCGTGGCCATGGTCTTGTTATCCAGGCTCCGTCTGCCCTTAGGCGATAAAGACATGATTTATGTATGTATGTGTGCAACTTTGCCACCTGAGGCCCGTTTTTGAAGCTAAAAGTTAATATTTTACTTAAGGCTTGTTCCACTACTCTCCATTATGTTCCAGGTATCTAAAATGTTAGAGTTATGTATGATGACGTCTCTGGCTGTTTCATAGTAATAAATATAGACGGAATAATAGATAAAACAAACAAACAAACAAAACAGATTTATACGGCGAGTGTGAATGGGTGCGTTGGGAGGGGAAGGCCTAGGCGGACGTTCCATGATCAAATTGGGGACGTTTTGGAAAAAGGCCAGGTTAAGAGTACCCGAAACCGACGAGCACGTATGAAGAGATTGATGAATGTGAATGAAGCGAAAGAGGTATGTCAGGATCGTAGCAAGTGGAACAAAGTAGTCTCTTCCTACCCCTGTGGGAAAGAGGCGTGACGATATGTATGTATGTATGTATGTAATAATAGATAACTGACAGTTAAGATAACTTAACAGGAAGTGGTGAAACAGACCCTTGAACTAGTAACATTGGACCAGTCAACCAATCAGTGCTTGGAATTTCACCAAATGTTGCCTGTTTAGACTTGAAAAATAAAATTGTAACACTTGTGACTTCGAGAAAAGCACAAACTGGCAACATTGCCTTAACTAGTTTATAAACGAACTACCTATATAAATCGGGTGCGTCCCACGAGATATAACTACAAAATATCTAATTTCATAATAATAACGTTCACAAGATATAATGAACGTTAGCTTTTAATTTTTAATTTTTAACGTATAAGGCTTAAATTATATAACGTTATTTTAATATAACTTCCATTTGTATAAGATTTATATGGACTAATTTCTTTTAACATAACAAAAATTTAACCAAACTGAAACAGCTGCAAGACATTGTTGCTGTACAACATTGTTTAATTTTCGGCGAGCGAGCGAAGCGAGCGAGCAAGACGGTACGGAGCGGAAGCGACTCGGACATGTTAGGTTCAAAGGCTAATGCGGCATTAGCCTTTGGTATTAGTTATTTTTCTTATAACCACCTAGAAAACCCCGT
Source organism: Pandemis heparana (assembly GCA_963854515.1). Lineage (NCBI taxonomy): Eukaryota > Metazoa > Arthropoda > Insecta > Lepidoptera > Tortricidae > Pandemis > Pandemis heparana. Next base: position 14,647,597 of record OY978020.1, read on the forward strand.
AACCACATAGCGAATTCAATAAACAACTGTGCATTATGCTTTTTGATGTTAGCTGTTATGAACATTAGATAATAAGTTGTTATATCTCGTATTACTTACCCAGGTAAATCGTGTCGTACAGACACATCATTCAAACAGAGGACGCTTAGCGACAAATATTCGCATAGTAACAAGGTCACGTGACAGTTGATAACAGATAGAAAAATTCGAATGATTTCTCACTTACTATGGGTGGTGTAGGGGTATAACACGCGTCATGGAATGACGAGGATCCGGGTGCGATTCCCGGCCATAGCGTTACTTTTCGCATTTTTCTGTGTTCTCATTTTCTGTGTCGTTTAGAAATTAAGATAAAATTAACTAAACTGGTAGGTACTAAAATAAATCTAAACAAGAGCTCTCCGTCGCTTAGAATCAAAGATACTGGCAGAATTTTTTCGCTGTATCGCAATGATTGTTTTTAAGCGTCATTCAAATAAATACATTACTTTATCCCATAAAAAATAAAGCTTAAAAATGACAAAGTAAATTAATTGAAAAATATAAAAAAGTAGGTTCTTACTATTAAATAACTAGCTTCTGCCCGCAACTTCGTCCGCGTAGAATTAGCAATTTGTATTTTTATGGCTATCCCGCAGGAACTATGCAATTATCCGAGATAAAAAGTAGCTTATGTTTTAATCTAGGGTGCCAGCTATCTTCGTTCCAAATTTTATCCAAATCCGTCCAGTCGTTTTAGCGTGAAGAAGGAACAAATACACACTCACTCACATCGTCACATCGTCACTCACAAACTTTCGCATTTATAATATTAGTAGGATACTACTAATTATACCAATTATTATACTTAAGCTAGTTGAGGCAATGTTGGAGCCAGATGGCAAAGTTGCAACAGTGGTACACGAAAAGATATAGGTAAATTCTAGGTTGACACAAAGTGATATATCAGCTGTTTCTCCGCCGCTCCTTACTTGGCCGGTACCAATCACGTCCCAGGCTCGAAGCTGACTAAATCTCTTTAAGGAAATTAGCGGCCGATACGACGCGACTTAAGCAGACTCTGAGAGTGCTAATTAAACTTATAATGAGATTGTTTGCAAGGAATGTATTGACCCCGTAGGAAGATCATTATTCCGGGAAATATATATTATATGCAAGTTATACATGTATGAAGAGATTGATGAATTATGTGGATGAAGCGAAAGAGGTATGTCAGGATCGTAGCTAGTGGAACAAAGTAGTCTCTGCCTACCCCTATGGGAAAAAGGCGTGTCTGTATGTATGTTATAAATATAAATAAATAAATAAATATAAGTGAACAATTCACACAAATTGACCTAGTCCCAAAGTAAGCGCTAGTAAGGCGTGTGTTATAGGTACTAGACAACAATATACATACTTATATAGAGATATGGCACATACTTATATTGATAGAGACATCCATGACTCAGGAACAAATATGTATGTATGTATGTATGTATAACTCTTTATTGTACATAAAACTCATTAATTAAAACAACACACATTGCAAATACTAGTGCAAATGAAATAAAAAAAAAAAAAAAAAAAAAAATTTAAAGATATATATATATTAAAATATATTTATATTATGAAATATTAGTGCTTATCACACAAATATATATTATTATGCCCTTACCAGGATTCGAACCCAGGACGCTTGCTTCGCAGACAGGGTCACTACCAACAACTAAGCCAACCGCGTCGTGTTATGTATGTTTACATGCAAGTTCTTCCATGCTAGTCTGGGAGTAAAGAAAAACCACAGAAGGTACAAGTTGCTTCTGCCCGCGCAGATGGTGAAAGCCCACGAATGGGCGAAAATCTTAGGAATCATTTTATAGGCGTTGCGACAATAGTTTGATTCCCTTTTCCACCTATACGCCCACAACCATACTGTGGGGAGTGCCACAATAGAGAGATCTCTCTCCAGGCAGATGTTGTGCCTGGAGACCAAAGTCCCCACTTTATGCGTGCTACAGACAGTTCGACTGAACGCCTTTACAAAGTATTTTCATTAAAATTTTCGTCAACCGGGGTGACTTTGGTAATTTTGGGGCTACTTTGATCGTTTTAAAATTGCTATAAAATCGATATTATCCATATCCAGTGAATGTTTGGCATGTAGACGCAAAGGCGATCGACGAAGACATTGATTGGAAGCAGTAAACTCAAATAAAAAATAATGGTTTTGTCATTAAAACTACTTTTTAAAGTCAGCCCGTAAATCAAAGTCACCCCAGTTGACTGACGGAAACATTTCTCAACTACCTATGATTCAAAAACCCTGAAAAACATTTACAGTGCTATTAATTAAAACTAACTCAACCTGCTTAATTATTCCGGAACTTTTAAGAGACCTTGAATAAACCTAACTCCTCCAAGATCCACATTACAATTTCACGTTACCCTGCCAATATTTCAAACCAATTTCACCAAAAAAATCTCTAAAAGCAAGTTCCACGACCGATTCCAATCCCCAGGGAAGGTGTTAAGGGATCTTACCCCTTTTAAGCATTTATTTTACGGCCTACTAGGATTCCTGATTTTATTTTAAGTTGACTTAGTAACCTTTATATTGGGCTTAATAAGAACTGCTTTCTTTCTGTTGACTCCATTAACTTGGATTAACATTTTAGAGTAAGTATTTAAAAAATGGGCTGAGTTGATTAAACTTTAATTAGACTTAAGAAATTTTGACAATAACTGTATATAAAAATAATGCAGAAGTAAATACGTCTTATTCCCAATCCGGCTAGCACAATAGCGCGCGAGGTTTACGAACCCGTCTCTTTCTAGAACAAATAGTAAGAAAAAAACGTGCAATCTCTCTCGCGCGCGACGCGACTCTTGCGCGCTCTCACGCTAGACGTACTAGGGCCTTACCATGACGTCCTAATTCCGACTCAGTTCAAGTATTAACTGTCACTTTTAGTATGAATCTGTCAGCGAGCGAACCTAAACTGAATCGCATTAAGACGTCATGGTAAGGACCCTGGACTTACCTACGAAAACTTGATTGACACTATCCTTTTCCACTTTAGGCTAGGCTAGGGTTCTGTCAAGTTAAGTACTTAAGGCTTAGAGACGTGATGAACATGTGTCATGTGTATTCTCTGTCCTTAAAGTCCCTTAGTAAAAATTTATATAGCATAAAACAATCCAATTTGTTTAGCGTCATCTTAAATTGTCAGTACACCTTCCGTTTTTCCAGACAAATTCAAATCCGGAGTGTACAAAAACAATAAAATCGTATAAGTTTCAAGGAGCTTTCCCTACGAGGTAACGGCAGTAGTGGAGCTTAAATAAAGCTCTCAAGGCTAACTCCGTCCCAGCAAAGAGACGTAGTGTCAAGCGCTGAGGCTTACATAGACCGGTGGGCCGAGGGACGGGATATGGCGGCTGATAAAGCATCAGAAGCTAAGAAGACCGTAGACTAGACTCTCTCTCTGCCTTCTTCAACCATAATTAACCAATTAAAAAGGCCCAATCACTTTTATGCCTTCAAGAGGCTGAGTAAGCAATGGCTTTTGGAAAAGCAGAAATCGTCGTGTTAGGGACGGGACCGACTAGGCTATCCCAGAGAGTTTATTCAAGTAAAGCTCATTTGAGTATTTACCTACTTTACTATATAAATAAGAGAACATGACATTCCTGGACTGGTTGCTTGGTCTTAGGTACTCCTGTTCCTGATACGGTAAAATCATGTTACCGCATTGAGTTATCGCCTTTACTCTTAAGAATGAAATAGTTCGAAATCCTATAATGTATATCTGCCCCTAAATATGTAAATAAATAAAACCCTTACCGAATTTATGTATATTAGAACGAGAAAGAAGTTATTATGTCATCTGTCGCTTTGGCAGCGAACATTCCTTCTTTACCTTAGCTTAGTTAAATTTTAAGTTAGTTTTTAATCAGGTTGGAGACTGAAAACCAGCATGTCTGCTGAGTCTCCTGTCCTATTTACCTAATACTTTGTACCTAATGCTTTGAAAATGTAAATTTTTGTTCGTGTATTGGTAAATAAAAATTTCTTTTATTTATTTATTTATTTATAATCCACCCAGTACTTATGCACGCCATTCCTTCCGATCTTGTGTCTTTCACATCCAATTCCTCTCTACCACTCTGACAAGGTCCATCTCAGAACGTAATTTTGAAGTGAAAACTTAAAAAAAAAAACACTTAAAAAATCGAACGCGATTCATTGTGTATGTATCTAACTAATCTAACTAATATTATAAATGCGAAAGTATGGATGGATGGATGGATGGATGGATGGATGGATGGATGGATGGATGGATTGATTGATGGATAGATGGATGGATGTGTGTTTGTTACTCAATCACGCCAGAACGGTCAAACGGATCTGGATGAAATTTGGCACATACATAGAAAAAAGTCTGGAATAGCACATAGGCTACTTTTTATCCCGGAAAATTGCGTAGTTCCCACGGGATAGCGATAAACGAATTCTTTGCAGACGAAGTCGCTGGTGACAGCTAGTTTCAAAATAAGCTCTTAGAGGATTCTGATATCCTGGTACTTAAACTCTCCCTCCGTCTTACGCCTGACGCGAGTTTAACATTTTTTACCCATCCCAAAAAGTGCTAAAGAAGTTCACTTCAAAAACTTACCGTGTCTTCTACCCTGCACCACGCTCGGCGACACCCCGCGACGCGTGTCACGCGACAAAATGCTCATTGAATTGCATAAGGTGGGATTACGCGCGTGTCGCGTACTGCGCGATTTTATTTACTGCTTTCGGCTTGTTTTATCTACTACGGCTTGTGGTTTGGATACAGTGGAGCTGATGAATATTTTCGTGTGGTTAAGAATTGGACTCCCGATCATTTGGACTACGGAATATTTTTGCCGTAGTAATTTCGTTCGGAGTTCATAAGAAAAATGGAAATTATACTCGCAGAACCACTCATGTGTTTCGTTTCATTCGTCCTATGTTTGAACTTTTTGTCACGAGCTTTTACGTAGGCAACTTGCAATGTATGTATGTATGTTTATATGTAAGCATGTTTGTCCGTTTGTCCGGTTCACATCTTGCAGGCATGAAGCAGACATCTTCAATCGATTTAGCTGAAATTTTGTATACTTATGTCGCATAACAATACAATAATCTGGTAGTAGAGTTCTGGTGACCTAGCTTGGATCGTCTCCACTCTTCAATAGTTGGTCCGATTGACTTGAAATTTGGTAAGTACCTACCGTACAGTCAGCAAAAAAACTTGTGTAAAAAAGAAATTTTTGACAGAAACTTATATCACAGTTAATTTTGTTCTGAAGATTAATAATATCAGTAGGAAAGGGATTAGTAATATTTGCACACCTTTTGTGTCCTTTTCCACCTATACGCCCACTTGACAATTATGCTAAACTTAGGCTCTATCTACACCGTAATAGGATTTAGACGTGATTTGAGGTCATAATAAATGTCGAAACAGACATAATGTCAAATATACACGTAGGTGTCACCGATCTTATTGTTTATGGCATAAAGTTGTTTACATTTGACTTCTTGGTAACGTCAAATTTATGCCCTTGACTGTATGCATTTCAAATTTTGTATTTTGTTACCCGTCTTTTAGGGTCACGAAATGTACGAACGTTCGGGTCAGGAGTATAGCGATACCGTGGCAGTCTTGGCTAATGCCGGTGAAACTGAAATGCCTCCCGTAATATCGGCCGACCACTAATCCCATACGCGTATCGCGATGACTTACGCTTTCCCGTATCACAGCTATCAGGCACGTCCATCTATTTTTGTTACGGGACCCTAATAAAATCGTAATCGATCCGGAGATAAATATCTTGGGGTTCCTTTCCGTCCAGTCATGGACCGTTAATGAGAATTCTTTGCTAATGACAAAAGAAATGAATAAAGTCATTAGTGCCGGGTTGAAATATTGCATATTTAGCTGTTCGGGGTTGAGTTCGGCTTATTTTAGGGGTGATGGGGGTTATCTGTCGATTTATTTGAGAAAGAATGAGCTGATATTAGCTGTAGCAAATCGAAATGTACTCGATTCATGTAACCCAGCACATGCTGAGACTAGTGTCCGTTGCCGGAACATAGCCCGCCCAGTGTGTCTCTTTGTACAATACAATACAATACAAATTATCTTTGCTCTTTCTATTTGTTTCTTTTTCTCTAGTCTTGAATCTGTTGTCAACTCAACTTCTATCTGTTTATGTTGTGGTAATAAATGATTTTTATTATTATTACTAGCTTGTACCCGCGATTTCGTCCGCGTAGAATTAGCAATTGATATGTTTATCGCTATCCCGCAGGAACTATACAATTTTCCGGTATAAAAAGTAGCCTATGTTTTAATCTAGGGTACCAGCTATCTTCATTCCAAATTTTATCCAAATCCGTCCAGTCGTTATAGCGTGAAGAAGGAACAAACGTCATCATCAGCCCGTGTCAGTCCACTGCTGGACATAGGCCTCTCCCATAGCACGCCATTGGGCTCGATCTTCAGCTCTCCTCCTCCAATCCCTGCCCGCAGGAACAAACGTACACACTCACATCGTCACATCATCACTCACAAACTTTCGCGTTTATAATATTAGTAGGATTATTATTAAAGTTGCAGTTGGTCGTTAGGGCCGAGTTCTCGAGTGGAGAGTGCGGATCGGCAAGCGCAACGTAGGACGTCCACCAACGAGGACGGATGACAGTTAAAGTCGAGGGTTCGCGGTGGATGCAAGCCGCTTCCAACCGAGGCAACTGGAGGTCTATGGGGAAGGCCTATGTTCAATAGTGGATGCCCTATTATGACTGATAAGACGATGATGACGAGGAGGGAAAAAATCACTTTTCCACGCAAATTTTGAAGGAGAAAGACAGCCTTTTCGAGCAAGTTAGGTAAAAAAACTTTTCTAATCACATTCCGCGGAAAATACCAAACAAATTACCATCTAAGCGAGTTCCCGCGAGCTAGTTCCTCTAGTTTTTCCAGGCATTGTCTTAAGCGTCAGTAAAGAGGCAAGCAATTTCCGCACTAGTTTGCGGGTAGTTCTAATTAGATGGCAACACGGGCGATAATTGAATGAAATTGCACTGGAGTAGGGTGACTATGGAGTAAGGAAGGTTTTAACGACAATTTTACGCTACGCAGACTTTTGATCTTTGTTGACTGCTTCATCTTTGCAACCGCAAACCCGTGGTCTTAAAAACCTAAAATAAAAATTTCCTTTTTGATACAAACTTTATTGCCAACTGTACTTTTATCTAACTGCACTTCAATTGTCATCTGTTTTTCATGTGTACTAAATTTCAAGTCAATCGGGTCAATCGTTGAAGAGTTTTCTCCTGCAGAGACGGTCCTGACCGGGTCACCAGAATTTCAGTACCAGATTGTTGTATAGTCATCCGACTTACACAAGTATGCAAAATTTCAACTCAATCGGATCTTCATCCGATTCAATTATGAGTCAGATATCTTCATATCTGACTCATAATTGAATTGCGAAATTCCACCAAGAAAAACGCACATAAATTGCTAGTTCAATAAAATCTTCTAATATACACATATATAGTAACACGGCAAATGTTTCAGAAAAATGCAGGTACAACTAATAAATTTTATACCAAATCAGAAGGAATACATTTTTAAAATACCTTCCTCATGGTAACCGTCGCTCGCGTGCGTGCCCCGCCCCGTGCCCCGCGCCCCGCGTTACCCACATCCGAAAGGCAATCTACAATTTTGAATTCCGAATTCCGGAATGCAAATTTCAATTTGGAATGGCTAAGGTAGCAAGAGCTGAGCACGGAAGGGTAACGGTTATTTCCGATATAATTTAGGCAGCGGGCCAAGACCGCGCTAGGTATTGATAAATTTTAAATATTTAAAATGAACCTTAAAGTAGGTTATATCAGGCTAGATAAAAAGTTAAGACTGTACTCTCATAATAGAAAAAAAAACAGAATCTATCCACTATGCTCAACTATTTGGTAACTAATAGAGTAAATTGGACATTTTTCGCTCTCGATTTTTCATGTATTCAGCCAAGCCCTTTGCCTATGCAAGAATTGATGATACTCGAATAACGTTTTTCGAATCTCGAAATCTCGAATCTTATTTTTCACTCGAGTTCGAGTGACTCGAGTGAAAAATAAGTAGACTCGGCTGTCAAGCGAATCGAGTCAGCGTAGCAAGATTTTTTATTATTTCACGCTCAGAAAGCCCTTGGCAACCGATAATTCTAATTTTGATAAAAACAGCTTCCTATTTGCTTTCAATGAAATTAGCAGCGATTTAAAAAAAAACGAATTGATTCGCTTTTCCTGATTAGGAGGACGGCCCACGTTAATAGAATGAAGCACAGATCTAAGGTTTCAATTAATTATGTATTTATGAAGAAAATCTGTATCTTTTTCACTCACTTCCTTGACTGTGTGCGTCTATAATTTATTTTAACTACCTCCTGCCCGCGACTTCGTCCGCGTAAAATTAGGTTGAAGAATTATGTTGGTAGTTATATTCTGCAATAATTATTTACGTTGCGACTCTAGGCAGCTACGACCTTTGAAATGTTTATCACTATCCCGTGGGAACTATGCGAATTTGCGGGATAAAAAGTAGTCTAAGTATGTATTAATCTAGGGTACCAGCTATCTCCGTTCCAAATTTTAACCAAATCCGTCCAACCGCTTTACGCTTATATTGGTGTGTTGTGATTTGTTGATTAATAAAATGATAAAAAAATTAAAGTGTGTGTTGCTTTTTGTATTTAGTCCTGCCACCACCTGTCACTCTCACGTAGGTAGGAACTTAAAACTTTGATCACTGTAAAGCTTGTGACATACATACGGAATTTTTATACGGTTTCCGTAAGGAATGACGTCAATTCGTGGGCAGCCCCTGTCCCGTTCCGTTATAATATTATGGCGAACTCCCGTTCGCTGACGTCATTCCGTACGGAAACCGTATAAAAATTCCGTATGTATGTCACAAGCTTTACAGTGATCAAAGTTTTAAGTACCTACCTACGTGAGAGGCCTGTGCCTAAAACTTTAATCTTCAGACAGCAACATTGTCTGCGTCGAATCCAAGTCGAATCAGTCCGGTTGATTTGCGATACGAGAATTTTCTCGAACGTTCGAGAAAACAGATACAAATTGCTGCACCGCGACCAGGCTACCTGTCTACAGACCGCCATTTGCATTTGGTGAGGTACACACAGGGCTCTTATTTAATCGGCTTCAAAAAATTTGGAGTGTCTCAAACCTTGAAGAAAAATGATTCTGTTTTTTTACTTACTAGAATTCACCTTTAAATTTATTTGTTGTTTTTATCAATGCAAAAAAAAACTAGGTATTTATTTTATATGGATTTGATACCATTAAAAAATTCCTTTCCAACTTAGTTGTTTTATACTTGAGGACAATACAATAACATTTATTTGTCAAACATAGGTGTACAGAAAAGGTGTTACATTAAATATAGAGTCGTCCATGTTTTGCCTGATAGGGCGTACAAATATATTGTTAGCACTTAGCAATGACTTAACTTAAATTAGGTACCTAGAAACAATACAAAACATTTAGTCATCTAATTATCATTGAGAAACTCTTTAATTGAATAATAAATTTTGTCAAGTAGAAATAATTTCAACATATTTTTGAACCTATTTAAATTTAAACATTTTATATGATTCGGAATTTTATTAAATATCTTAGGTGCAATTCCTAAGATGCTTTTTTTCATCAGTGCTGTCTTGCTATTTTTTATCAACAAATTATATTGGTGTTGAGAGCGTATTGGGAATCTGCGATCTTGCGATGGCTTTTCAAATAGTCCTGGGTTGGACTTTACAAAAGTGCCAACTTCTAAAATGTAAACACAGGGTAGGGTTAGAATTCTCAAAGTTTTAAATAACGGATATCTCTTACTAACAAGTGGGATCAGCCTAACATGTCAATGTTAAGTTCTTAATATTTTTCTGAAAGCTTTACTCAATAAACTGTTGTTGCTCAATAACATTCATACAAACAACAATGTGGGCTGACAACGTAAAAAAGAATCACTGGTTGTAAAACACATTTCGTAAGCACTAGTTAAGTACAAATAATTGTTCTTTAAAAAAATAAAAATCTAATCTCTCGATCAGTGTGCCCACAGCTTTATAGGTTGTCCGGCGGACAGGCTTTAACCGTCGAACCATTTGCGTTCCAAATTTGAAATTTAAACTAAGAACGATTTAACGGCTTTCGCCCCATTATTACGGCCAGTTGCATTTCGAATAATTTAAAAATAAATAGGCGACTTGCTACTGAAATATAAACTTCAATATGATGTTACCAAAGTCTCTATTTCATTAATTTGGAATTGTAAGAAAGTAGTAGCTGGGTTGGCAATCAGCCATTCAAGTTTTAGTAGTACATTTCAAAAATCGAACAGAATAAGGCCAATCGGCCATCGTTTAGGTACCTACAGGCCGTTTCAAGCTGTGAACAAAACGAATGGAATAGTAAATTCTGTTATTCTGCGGATTATACAGGATTTTAGGTTAAAAAATAAATCTTTTTAGTCACACAGCCTTTGCCAAATTTAAAATCGTTGACTGCCTGTCTGTTAGTCTATCCTTATATATTATGTATTACAGTCGAAGGCATAAAATTAAATATCGATACAGCCATCATGTCAAATATGTGTCACTGACCTTATTGTTTGTGGCACAAAGGTATAGACATTTTTGACGTCTTGGTAACGAACATTTAATATATTTTATGCCCTTGAATGTATTATGAACGACATTAAAGATGGAAACACATTATTAACACACGACGCGACCCGATGCAACGAATGTATGCGCATGGCGTCGCGTCGGATGTTCATAGTGTGGTTCTGGTCATAGAAAATAATACAATTTGATTCGACTCAACACGCGTCGCGTTTCATCGGGTCGCGTCGCGTGTTAACAATGTGTTTCCACCTTAAAATAAGTGTAATTTGCCAACTGCTCAAAAAAAAAAAAAAAAAAATTGCTCCATGTTTCTGTTACGATATGAAATGGAATTAAAAGTTTGGATGTGATTTTTTTTTAATCATAAATATTATTTTAATCCTGAGATTATCTTTATCAATAAAAATAAAATATAAAACTAAATAATAAATCCAGCCATTTTATGTTTAATTCATTTGACTGAAGAAATATTATACCAAACGATCATTTGACCAATCATCAAGTTAGACTAAAAAAAATTGTAACATGCAAAGCACCGCTTAGTTATGCGTGCTTACACAATATGGCCAGTATTTAAATGAAGCACTTTTTTATCAAAACAATTAATATTCATATTTCTATTTATAAAAATCCGTCTGTTTTCCACATGGTTTTGACCGGAACGAATTTATTCAAATCGTTTTGATACGATGCGCTCAATCCAACAGATCAGTTTCACGTTTGATTAAGCAAGGATTTTAAATGGACAAGCCAGAGTTGGTTAAAAACCGGCCAAGTGCGAGTCGTATTTACACATGAAGGGGTCTCGTCACCATACAATTCAGATAGTCTCAAGTGCTGCGAGAGCTGATACCCGCGCGAGATAGACTATCTAGGTATCTTTTTTAACCCCCAAACCAAGGAGAGGGGTTTAATAAGACAAGTTTGACGTTGATGTCTGTGAGTGTGTGTTTGTGGCACCGTAGCTCTCAAATGGATGGACGGATTTCGATGCGGTTTTTTTTCATGCGAAAACCAGTTTCCTTGCGGTGGTTCTTAGTTATGCTTGATAAAAATTGGTTGAGCAGGTTTAAAAATATTAGTTCTTTTCCGAAGTGATTTTTGGCAAAAAAAATGTCCTTATGCTTTTTGCCACAGCCATCATGCCTGGCTTTACACTGCGAAATTTAATTTTCGAAGTCATTTCGTGCCATTCTGCTCATAGGTACTAATATTCGGCTTGATAGCTACGATGCCACAGACAGACAGACAGACAGACAGATAGACAGACAGACAGACAGACAGACACACACACACACACACACACACACACACACACACACACACACACACACACGCACAGACATCGACGTCAAAATCTTCTCTTTTTGCGTCGGGGGTTAAAAAGTCCCTAATGTGCATAGGAATCACGTTATAGGCGATGCGGCTAGCAACCCATCACTATTTTGATTCTCATTTCCACCTTTACACCCACAATCATGCTAAAAGTAGCCTTTTTTTTCTCTTTTTTTTCGTAGTCTTCTTCTTTTTTTCTTTTTTTTCGTAGTCTTCTTCGTCTTCTTTTTCGTAGGTCTTGTTACCTTAGGCTCTGTCTACCGCGTAAGGGATACAGACGTGATTTACGTATGTGTGTATGTCCCTAATGTTTCACCGACTTACGTCTGTTCGAATGCAACGTTTGACAAAAAATTCATTTGACAACACTTAATTTTCTGCTAATATTCGTAACTTTTTTAAAGTAACAAAGCACACCTGTCAATCTTATGTGAGCCATGCGAAAATGTATTTTGATTTTTATAAAACTTTACAGTTTAGTTTTTAAAAGGTTTAGAAATGAATTAATTCGGTTAAAAATGAAACCCCGCACTTTATGAAACTGAGGTACCCTGCAACTGCAATCAGTGTATAAAATAAAATGAATGGTAACTAGCAAAACTATAAATAAAAAACGGAAATTTCTCTATTCAGTCGGCCATTTTGAAACAGCTTGTCGTGAATATGAGTTTATCGATTATAATAAAGTTGGCTTTTTTTGTAAGCGGCCAGTACGGGACTGGATGCGGAAAACTCGTGACCGTACAGAATGGTCTAAAATGGAAGATACCTTTACTTAGCATTGGGTAAAGTAGATCAAGGTTGAAGAAGAAGAAGAAGAGAAGGAGAGTACGGTACGCGTCTTGAGCGTCATGGAGGTTACAACATAAAATCTAATCTAAGCTGCTTTTTTCACTTCTGCCGGCACTCCCGTCACGTGCGACCCGGTGTTTTTTTTTTCATTATAGGAGGGTCGTATCATGAAAACGTTTGAAAAACGGCCTAGAGACACCACATAGCGGGTAACACTTAAGACGCCATTTTACATCGACGAGTTAAGTGTCAATTTTTAACGAAATCTACCGCTCCCATACAAACACTTGCAATCTTATTCTATTCAGCAGAGTCTGCCGTCAAGTTTCTGCCCCCCGCCGAGCAAATCGCTGTAAGTGTAGAGACTCACCACATAGCGGGTAACACTAAAGACACCATTTTACATCGACGACTTAAGTGTCAATTCTTTACGAAATCTACCGCTCCCATACAAACACTTGCAATCTTATTCTATTCAGCAGAGTCTACCGTCAAGTTTCTGCCCCCCGCCGAGCAAATCGCTGTAAGTGTAGAGACTCACCACATAGCGGGTAACACTAAAGACACCATTTTACATCGACGACTTCTTCACGAATTCTTTACGAAATTTACCGCTCCCATACAAACACTTGCAATCTTATTCTATTCAGCAGAGTCTACCGTCAAGTTTCTGCCCCCCGCCGAGCAAATCGCTGTAAGTGTAGAGACTCACCTCATAGCGGGTAACACTAAAGACACCATTTTACATCGACGACTTAAGTGTCAATTCTTTACGAAATCTACCGTTCCCATACCAAACACTTGCATTTTATTCTATTCAACAGACACTACCGTCAACTTTCTTCTGCCCCCCGCCGAGCAAATCGCTGTAAGTGTAATATTTATGCAAATATCTCGTAATGGGGAAACAATTTGCGCGGCTCTTGAATGTATTTACAACTTTAATTTTCCGCTCCGTACTTACCACACTTTGCAAGGGTAATGACTGAGCTTTAAGCTTGCTTTAAGCTTGCTTTCTTTGTGGAAAATCTACTTACTCTTCACGTTCTGGTACTTGGCTCTGACGACATTAAAACTGTTTTTTTTACGGATTGTTCCGCCCATAATCATGCTAAGCATTTCACGTGGTATATTGATGTATACCAACCACATCTTATACAGGCCAATTAGTCCATAATTATTTAATCCAAATCCATACACGATATACAGCATCAAAGAGTACCTCTCTGCGAAGATTACAGTAAATTTTATAAATAATAAACATCTTCTGTGTTACAATTTTAATGTTTTTATTTGTGTTAGTAATGACATGTACTATTAAAGTGACTGTTAGGTTGTAATTTTGTAGTTTTAAGTTGTATTGATAATAAATAGATTTCTGCTAAGTAAAATGGAATGGCAATTTGTACTGCGTACTCAATGAAAGAAAGACAGAAAGAAAGAAAGAAGACATTTATTCATTTTGCAAGACACACAAATATAAGAGCATGTACACACAATGACAATGAATGACGAGTCATTCTTGTTCTTTTTGACGTCTGTATTTACTCAATGTAGTGTCGAATATCGTTAAACATGGGATTGTAGTGGATGGACAGGATATACATTACGTCGACGAGTATCTTTACTTATGCCAGATAGCATCCTTCGAAAACAGGCAAGACAAAGAAATCGATAGACGCATCGAAAACGCTTGGAAGAGCTTCTGGTCTATGAAGTCGCTAACGAAGGGTGACTTTCCAATGACACTGAAGCGAAAACTCATGGACATGTGTATCCTGCCCATCCTAACCTATGGCGCTCAAACGTGGTCACTAACGGAAGTTCAGAAGTCCAAACTCAAGGTTTGCCAACGAGCAATGGAACGCAGCATTCTTGGGGTCCGAATAACGGACCGGATTAAAAACACAGAGCTGCGTTCCAAAACTCGTATCGCTGACGTGGGTGTAAAGACTGCCAAGTTGAAGTGGGATTGGGCTGGACATGTCTTCCGAATGAATCCGGAGCGTTGGGCTAAAATTGCCACAGAGTGGGTCCCTGACGACGGATATAGGAACAGAGGCAGACCAAAACGGAGGTGGCGGGACGACCTGGATTATTATCTAAGGAAATGGCAGGAACACGCGGATCATAGGGAGGATTGGCGAAGAAGAGGAGAGGCCTTTGCCCAGCAATGGGACACGAAATAGGCTATTTAGATTAGATTAGATTAGATTACCTAGTGTCGAATATGTAACAATGATGACAATAAAAAAATCTGATTCTGATTCTGATTCACCAGCCCTTTTAGCGTGAAAGAGACAGAAATTTTCACATTTATAATCTTAGTATGTAGGATAAAATGTTTAACGTACATGCATGTATACATTAAACATTTTAATTAAAATCGTAAAGGCCTGCCAGCTAGCCCGGGGCGTTGTTTACTACGCCATGGTACCACCACAGGAGAATGCGGGCAATCGTTGTAACTTTGTCACATTAATTTCCCATTGTGTCTGAGACGTCGTACCGAATAATTTCCGTTGTATAAAGTCGCTTGGCAAATTACTTCGTGATTTACCCTTTGGGGTGGGGGTACACTGGGAGCTCTTAATTTATTACGAGACTGTACTTAATTTCAGTTGCTGCGTACTTAATTTGTTTAGGTCATAGATTCTCAGTAAGTTTCCCAAGTGGGTCAAAGGAAGTTCCTATCGGCTACATCTGTTGTTGACAGAGATAATGTTTGGGAGAAGTTTGTTAAAGCCCTGTTGCCTTGGATACTCATATTTTTATCTAACTAATATTATAAATGCGAAAGTATGGATGGATGGATGGATGGATGGATGGATGTTTGTTTGTTTGTTTGTTACTCAATCACGCCAGAACGGCCCAACGGATCTGGATGTAATTTGGCACATAGATAGAGAATAGTCTGGAATAGCACATAGGCTACTTTTTATCCTGGAAAATTGCGTAGTTCCCGCGGGATAGCGATAAACGAATTCTTTGCAGACGAAGTCGCTGGCAACAGCTAGTTTATTTATAAGCCTCTTTATTCCGAATTCGCTACAATTTCAGTTAGTACATGTTGTTGTTGTTGTTGTTATTGTCGTTTATTTATTAAATTGTCGCGTAATTAGCGTGCCTCATGGCATAGGCCTCCTCCGTGTATTGGAGGGATTGGGCTATAGTTCCAACGCGCGCCCAGTGCGGATTGGGAACTTAACACACACCATTGAATTTCTTCGCAGATGTGTGCAAGTTTCCTCACGATGTTTTCCTTCACCGAAAAGCTCATGGCAAATTACAAATGTAATTTTCGCACATAAATTCCGAAAAACTCAGAGGTCGAGCCCGGGATTTGAACCCACGACGCTCTGCTTGAGAGGCCACAGGTCAAACCACTAGGCTACCACGGCTTTTTTATACTTATATACTGGTTGTTTTTTTTGTGTGTGAGCAATAAATGCTTTTTTTATTTTATTTGTAAATATACCGTGACCGGGTCCTTTTTGGTCCCATAATTTTTGTTTGTCATAATAATCTTTAGTCATAATTTTTTTAATCAAAACACATGAAATCGTGCATTTTTCAGGAGTTTTGAAAAATTCACTAGGATATAGTAGTAGGTTAGGTTAGTTTGCAAATCAAATTAAAATAGTACTTACTGTTTCAAAAAATAAACTTTATGACTAATGAAAATTATATTTTATTGAATCAGGCGTTACTTTGCGGAGGTCCATTTCAATGAACACAAAATATTTACCTTGCTACTCCGCTACTTACGTGCAAGATAACCAAGCTTGTGCGAAATATGTACGTTTTGCATGCAAGCCCTCCCACCACTACTACCACACAAAACGCACACAAATCCCACAAACTTAATTAATCCTAACACCACACAAACACTGACGCGCGTTTCGATCCCTCTACGGGATCATTCTCAAAGTTGCATGCAAAACGTACATATTTCGCACAAGCTTGGTTATCTTGCACGTAAGTAGCGGAGTAGCAAGGTAAATATTTTGTGTTCAATGAAAATTATGGCTAACCATACATTCGAAACATCAATTTTATGGGACAAAATATAGACCCTTACAGTTGACAATGACGACTGAAAGGCCCTGGAAAGGACCACAATAGAAATCGCTCAGCCGACAATAGCCTAGTTCTTAAGTTTAAGAAGACAATATTGAAAACTTAAACTTCAGGACACTTTCTTATTTAAAAGACAAAGTGCCAAACTAAGCAAAGCTTGAAATATAAATGCTGGAGTGAAATTGAATATTTTATGTTTATCAGTAACTAAAATAAAATGGCCTCACACTGCATACATTTTGCTTAAGAGCAGGGCTCTGTTAACACTGGATTTTATAAAAACTTGCCGAATTTGTACGGAACCGTCGATGCGCGAGTGCGACTCGCACTTGGCTGTTTTTTTTATTTATTTTGACGTGACAACGTCTTATAAATTGGTTTGCCGGGTGACACTTCAAGAAACTGCGTTACGCTCCGCTCACGTTATGCGCTCACAATGAGAGCGAGTGAGAGGCACGCGGGCATGGTTAGCCCGCCTAAGAGCGAGAGAGACAGACATAAAAAGTGAAAGGCACGCGTCCCTTCCACTCGAGCACAGTTAGTGTTAAATATAATTCTTTGTATAAATAAATGTTTTAAATTGTTACTATTATTTCATCCTTCTTCCTACTATACGAATGAATATTCACATTAAAATTATTTTACCACTCAAAGTCGTTGTCACGTAAAACTTTCGCCCGTATACCGACTTTACAGGCAACCAATTTTTTTTTTTTTTTAATTGTATCGACCTTAGTGTGTCGCAGCCTCCTGGCAATAAGGACATATCTGCGGTGTGATTATTAACTCCCGCTCGTTTGAACGAAACGCGCACGACTTTGGCATCGGGGTAAACTGCTGTAAGTGCGAATTTTTTACTTTACATAAATCACGTCACGGCACTTACGAGATCGACAGAACCTAAGGTAACAAGAGCTAAAGGCTATGTTTAGCTTGATTGTAGGCGTATAGGCGGAAAGGGGATTTAAAATAGTGATGGGTTGCTAGCCGTCCCTCCGAGAGAGAGAAGTACAAAAGCTACAAAATTTTAAACCAAAATAAAATTACCGCTTTGAGTAAAGTGTCGGTCACAACACAGTGACGGTGATCAAATAGGTATTATTAATAGAGTTAGCAATTATGACCGAAAATTGCGAATGTTTGAAAAATAGATCCATAGTCAAAAGATTTAAATTTACCTACTCTGAGTTGTCTTTCAGAGCTTCGTTACTAAATAAGTATTTATTAAAATAGAAGCATTGAAATTTCAAAATTCACACTTACCTCGGTTCACCGTCTTCCTTCTAATGTCCCGTCTCACTCATTTGCAAATGGCGGCATGGAAACACATGTTCATTTCCAAAAAGCTCAAACATATGCCCACGGTGAAATATAGGGCGTTGTTAATTAGGGTAGATGAAAAGCGGCTCATTTCCTGCGATGATTTGACAAAAGCTAAGCTCAAGTTAAAATGTGTTCTTAATTTTGGGTATTTCGCAGTAATTAATTAAGATTAAGAAATAAAAATATCCCTAGAATTAGCTCTGCAAGGTTGCCAATCATTATAGATTAGATTAGATTAGACTAGCTGTTGCCAGCGACTTCGTCTGCAAAGAATTCGTTTATCGCTATCCCGCGGGAACTAAGCAATTTTCCGGACTTCTCTATATCTATGTGCCGAATTTCATCCAGATTCGTTGGGCCGTTCTGGCGTGATTGAGTAACAAACAAACATCCATCCATCCATACTTTCGTAGCCTAGTGGTTTGACCTGTGGTGGCCTCTCAAGCCGAGGGTATTGGGTTTGAATAGCGGATAGCGGGCTCACACCTCTCGGAGTTTTTCGAAATGTATACTGTGTGAAATTACATTCGTTTACCATGTGCTTTTCGGTGAAGGAAAACATCGTGAGGAAACTCAACCAATCCCAATAAGACTTAGTTTACCCTTCTAGATTGGAAGGGCAGACAGATGGCAGTCGCTTCTGTAAAAACTAGTAGTGTCTATGCCAAATCTTGGGATTAGGTTGTCAAAGCGGACCCCAGGCTCACTGAGCCGTGGTAAATGCCGGGAAAAACGCTACGAAGATGATGATTATATTAGATTATATTTATACATAAGTACATACAGTCACGCCTCTTTCCCACAGGGGTAGGCAGAGACTACTTTGTTCCACTTGCTACGATTGTGACATAACTTTCGCTTCATCCACATTCATCAATCTCTTCATACATGCTCGCCGGTTTCCAGTCGCTCCTGACCTGCCCTTTTTTCAAAACGTCTCCTATTAAAAAAGAAAAAACCGGCCAAGTGCGAGTCGGACTCGCGCACCGAGGGTTCCGTACCATTATCTAGAAATATCTATAAACCAGTGTAAGCAGAGCCCTGCTCCAAAGCAAAATGTACGCACTGTGTATGTAATGGGTCACATTATATTGGTCACTGATATATACAGACATACATACATATTTACGGTTTTCGCAATTATTCCTTAATCTGTGCTATAAGACCTACCTTCATACCAAATTTCAAGATTCTGCGTTCACGGGAAGTACACCTGTAGGTTTTGATTACCTTGAGAGTCGAAAATTTGGGGCATAAACGGCTGTATCTTTTGATTGCATTGGCTTAGAAGTTTGATTTTTTCACAGCTCCAAGGGACAGTAGACTTGAGTATTTGATATAAATTTCAGCTTGATACCTCCACGCGTCCCTGAGAAAAAGGGTCTTGACAGACGGACGGACGGACGGACGGACAACAAAGTGATCCTATAAGGGTTCCGTTTTTCCTTTTGAGGTACTGAACCCTGAAAAATCATTTTTAAGTTAGGGGAATTTAGATTGAAATCGTCAAGATTAAATAAAATATAATAAAACAGGGTTCTACAGGGTCTGTTTAAAATAAAATTGTTCCTGAATTACAATTGGTTCGTTAAGTTTGACTAAATAGCCCAGGGGCTTATGATGACGTCTTAATGCGATTCAAATCCGGTTCAGTTTAGGTTCGCTCGCTGTCAGATCCACACTAAAAATAACAGCTAAAACCTGAACTGAGTCGAAAGTGAGTCGCACCTGTTAGTGTGTTAGTTTGTATTTTGTATAGTGTGTTACCCCCTTATACATAAACGCTTTATAGGCCTCTGCTAACTTAGCAATCCTTATTCTGTCACTTTGACATTTACCTTTCATAGATAAGGACAAACGATTGCTAAATTAGAAGAAGCCGGAAGAATAAGGAGGTTCGTGCTTAGTGTGTTAGCGTATTATGATTCTGTCTCATGGTAGTTCTTGTTGAAAGTGTTTTCAGGATCTTTGAATCATCATCGTCATCATCTCCAGCCTATACGTCCCGAAACAAGAGGGCTTGGGCTATTTTGAATCAAAAGTTTAAATAAATAAAAAATGTAGGAGTGGAATGGATCTCACTCGACCTCAACCACCCCATGTAATTTTTTTTTTTATTATTTTTATTGAAGTTTTTTTTAAGTAATTAGCTGTCGAAAATAATTACAGTTCCAACCAGAGCCTCCGCAGGCATAAAACATTGTTTTAGCGAACCCATCAATAACGCTTTAGTCACAGGGCGGCTGTATTTGGGGAACTGCTAAAATATTGGAACATTCTTATTGGATCAGAGATTGATGTTCCTTCAGTCTTGTTCCGGAATATCATCAACCTTTTAAATTATTATACACCAATAGTATTTATTTTTTGTTAAAACATTCAGTTTCAATGCCTACTGTATGCTGTGTATGCTCTTATATTTGTGTGTCGTGCAAAATGAATAAATGTCTTCTTTCTTTCTTTCTTCTTTCTACTAGCTTTTTTTTCGACTGAAAGAACTTTTTTTGAAATTACACTAAACTTCTTTCTGGAATTTTTGTTTTTTTTTCTTCGATTTCCACTCATACAGGTACCATCGATCTTAAGAGAAGAAAAAAAAATGACCTTTTCCATTGCGTTACTTCATTTACACAAATTTGAATGATGGTAACGGTATGGAACACAAATTCAGGTCACGAAATGTATGGAATCTTTGGGACGCATTTTTTCTCCTAATATAATATATTATGATCGATAGCGCTCGTGATTCAGAGTAGAAAATCTAAAATAAAAAAACAAAATCCCAGAAAATAAGTTGAGTGCATAATTTCAAAAAATTACCCTTCTTGACCGTTACCTGCGTTTAATTTCACTTTTTGACATCTCTTTTACGATACGAGTAGTTCTACATTTATATTTAAAAAATGAAATTGCTCCCAGAAACTCCTAATTTCCTCAGATAAAAAACGCAATACTCATTGCAATAACAAAACGCATATTTTTAAATATGCGGTGCAATAACGAAACGCAGCCCACCTCCGCCGTAACTTTTTAATTATCCGTCGCGTTATGCCGTGGGTCGTTCTTTCCTGCCCTCGAGAGACGTAAGTTGTGGCGTGAAGATAGTTCACTTGGATAGTTTTAGTTTAGTTATTTATTTATTTACTAAGAAGAATTCATTTATCGTTACTAATTTTCCGGGATAAACAGTAGCCTATGTGCTATTCCAGACTTTTCTCTATCTATGTGCCGAATTTCATCCAGATTCGTTGGGCCGTTCTGGCGTGATTGATTAACAAACAAACATCCATCCATCCATCCATCCAAACTTTTGCATTTATAACATTAGTTATATAGATTCACTAGCTGTTGCCAGCGACTTCATCTGCAAAGAATTCGTTTATCGCTATCCCGTGGGAATTACGCAATTTTCCGGGATAAAAAGTAGCCTATGTGCTATTCCAGACTTTTCTCTATCTATGTGCCGAATTTCATCCAGATCCGTTGGGCCGTTCTGGCGTGATTGAGTAACAAACAAACATCCATCCATCCATCCATACTTTCGCATTTATAATATAGATTCATTCATAGATTCATAAACTTACTTGACTTTCTTTGACTTGTCGTTTATTATGGTGTGCTAAGGGGGAGGCCTTTGTTTAACAGTGGACGTCTTCAGGCTGATGATGATGATGATGATGAGATTCATAAAAACTTACTCAGCGTGATAGTTTACACTAAAGTACTGAGTAAGGCAAAAAACAAACAGTATAAAAAACAAACAAGAGGAAAAAAATATATAGCATAAACACAAAACAAGCATTAAAATGAATAATAAATAAATATTTTGCTGATTGGGTAAAAAGATCTTAGTAGTCAACAGGGTCCCTATTTTTGAAAAAACTCTCTCGGTAGTAGTAAGTAATATGCCTTTAATAATTTTTTTCAAATTATATATTGAATAAAAATATCCCTAGACAAGTGTACAAATTGGTCTATAAAATAAAATAAAAAATAGCGATTGCACTCGCTGTTTCCATTTTAGCCACGACAAAGCCGAGCCAAGTTTGAGCTCGTTTGCGACTTAATGATTCTTTTCATCTGTGTTTACGGACTTGTTTTAGCCGTGATATTAATATTATTCCGTTTTTACATTTTTTTACAGTTTTTTTTGCGTCACAAAACGCTGACTCATTTTAATAAGAGCTGGAGTCAAATACGTCGAGCGACACTAATTTGTAAAAGCTTTCTTGTATGCTGTTCTTCCATTCTGGTCTGGGAGCAATATGAACAAAAGAATGTACCAGCTGCTTCTCTTCCCGCGCTGATGTTAAAAGCCCATTGAAGGATTGGGCGAAAATCTTAGGAGTAATTATAGCAACTGACCACTTTTTGATTCCACTTTCCACTGTGTCTTGCTAAACGTGGCCTGTAGGTCTTGTTAAATAAACCTTCAAGTAACCAAATCGTTCAAGTTAAACAATACAGGCTGCTGAAATATCCAGGATCAATTTTAGAACATCCTGTATTTTACGACGTGCGAAGTTATGCAACTTTGCGGGATTCAAAATTCAAAACTTTATTTTGCAAAGCGGCCGCCAAGGGCTCTTTTAATAATAATAATAATAATAATAATTTATTTCAGATTTACAAGAAAAATCTATAATTTGTTAGTAACAATGGGACTTAAAACTTCTTTTTTTTTTTTTTTTCTTTTGCGTGGCTTTTTTTAAACTACCAGAGCATTCGGAAATACCATCATTGCCAAGAAGAATGCGCCGCAAGAAACTTGGCAGAAATTCAGTCATCGGTATGTATATATGTATGTAATCAAGACATTAAGGTGCGACCAGACACCGCCGCGTATACGCAGTGACGTGTCGTATGCGTCACGTTTTCTCACCGTTTCTTCATACATTTTTTTGCGATTCCGTAACGTCACCGTTTTTAAGCAGCAGTGTGGTCGCACCTTTATTGAATATCTCCTCGATACAGCTGTAAACAAGTACCTGACGCTAAGCCTGGTGAAATTGCAAGCGTCCGAATATTCCCGATAACTCAGGATGGCCAATTAGCTGGCAGTCAGCTCCAATTCAACGGGAGCTAGTGCCAACGCAATACAAAGGGCAACAGTAGGGGAATTGCAAAGTTAATAGCAAAGAGGCAAAGCTATTGCAAAGAGGCAAAGCTATAGAAAAGAAGCAAAGCTTTTGCAAAGAGGCAAAACTATCGCAAAGAGGCAAAGCTATAGCAAAGAGGCAAAGCTATAGCGAAGAGGCAAAGCTATCGCAAAGAGGCAAAGCTATAGCGAAGAGGCAAAGCTATCGCAAAGAGGCAAAGCTATAGCAAAGAGGCAAAGCTATTAAAAAAAGCAGTAATCTTTTCACCGCCAAGTTGTATGCTTAGTGTAAGTGTTCACAAAATACGACTCTAACGCGTTTAAAAATGTATCGTTACATTTTAATTTTGGACCGATAATTGTTGTTTTAATGTTGATAAATGTATATTAACACTGACAACCTACAGTGTTTAATCGTTTTTATAAACCAGAAGAAAAAAAATAATTTAAAATGATAAATATGATATTTGCGCTAACTTTATATTTGTTAATAAATTTTTGAAGTTGTATCTTCGACTTATTTTGATATTTAAAAAAATCATCACTTTTGCATAATGCATAATGGAGGTCAAATAATCGCAAATAATCACACCTATAATCTCCTAACAGGAATACATTGCCAATAACCTTTTTTTAAATTTAAAGTGTGTTAATAGCCGAAGCCGTGGTAGCCTAGTGGTTTGACCTGTGGCCTCTCAAGCAGAGCGTCGTGGGTTCAAATCCCGGGCTCGCACCTCTGAGTTTTTCGGAATTTATGTGCGAAAATTACATTTGTAATTTGCCATGAGCTTTTCGGTGAAGGAAAACATCGTGAGGAAACCTGCACACATCTGCGAAGAAATTCAATGGTGTGTGTTAAGTTCCCAATCCGCACTGGGCGCGCGTGGGAACTATAGCCCAAACCCTCCAATACACGGAGGAGGCCTATGCCATGAGGCACGCCGAATTACGCGACAATTTAATAAATAAAAAACGACAATAACATCAACAACAACATGTACTTACTGAAATTGTAGCGGATTTGGAATAAAAAGGCTTATAAATAAATAAAAAAATAGCCGAAGCTACCCTTCTGTCCGTCTCTATCCTGCGCGTAGCCAAAAGGGATGGGCGACAGAGACAAACGAGCGGAATATTTCAACAGGCGCGCTAAGTCAGTTTTTGCAACTGCCATCTCTTAAAACTCCTGTAATTACCGCTAGTGCCTGGACCGTATCGGTTAACTTTAATTGTAGTTTAAGTCTGCCGTTATTGCTTTTGGAAACATTAAAAGATTTTTCGTTCTTTGAAATTGGGATTTCCTTTTTTAAATATTGGTGGGGCCATACCAGATCCTGGTACGCTGACCTGGGAGTAAAGAAGAAACATCGAATGTACCAATTGCTTCTCTTCCCGCGCAGATGGTAAAAGTCCATCGAGGGAATGGGCGAAAATATTAGGAATCATGTTACAGGCAATGCGGCTAGCAACCCATCACTATTTTGATTCCTTTTTCCTATACGCCCACAAGCATGCTAAACGTGGCCTTTAGGTCTTGTTACCTTAGGCTCTGTCTACCCCGTAAGGGATAAAGACGAGGTTTATGTATTACTAGCTGATGCCCGCGACTTCGTCTGCAAAGAATTCGTTTATCGCTATCCCGCGGGAACTACGAAATTTTCCGGGTTAAAAAGTAGCCTATGTGCTATTCCAGACTTTTCTCTATCTATGAGCCAAATTTCATCCAGATCCGTTGGGCCGTTCTGACGTGATTGAGTAACAAACGATCAATCATCCATCCATCCATCCATCCATCCATACATCCATCCATCCTTACTTTCGCATTTATAATATTAGTTAGATTAGATGTACGTATGTATGCTTTAAACTAATAACGACGCAAATAATTTATTCTCAAAATATCCTTATTTTAATCTTAATCTTATATTTCATTTATAGGCATGCCATGTTGCCATGTTGTGGCTACCACGAACCGGAAGACGCAGTGTTGGCAGGCCCCCACCAGGTGGACCGACATCGTGAAAGTTGCGGGAAACCGGTGGATGCAGGTGGCGAGTTGTCGTTCATTATGGTGTGCTAAGGGGGAGGTCTTTGTTCAACAGTGGAAGTCTTCAAGCTGATAATGATGAGGCAAACCATTATATGCGGGAAGAGAAACGCTTCAAGGTCAACGACACTTGTCAGTGTCTTAACGTGAGGACACAATTTTTCTAATACCTAGTCTTTCTTTGTTGTATTCTTTTTTGTGTCAAAAACCATAATGAAATCAAAACAGCCGTTATTTCGTTCATAAGTATAACCATTATTTATGAACCTATTAAGTACTTCGTAGAATCTACCTCATAATTAATCATTCAAACATAAAAAAGCTTTTCAAAAGTATCGTGTCTGTACCTAGAATATATTTTTCATAGAAACTCAATTTGCTTACTAATATGAAATCAAATTAAGTACCTATGGCTTTCCAGCTTGTATTACGTAAATAATCAATAGTTAGTTGTTTCTGAAAATAATAAAAAAAAATGAAATATTATTTTTTTTGTTGTTGAATTGTCAAAGTAATAAATCCGTTCATCCACGCAAAGGTTGACTGGAAGAAAGAGAAGAAGAATCTCTTAAAGGGTGCATGTATCTCATTGTTTCTCAATTGATTCATTTTGCACAATAAAAAGGTTACATACACGTACCGTTATTACAACCAGCCATCCCGCAGCGCAAAACTCTTCCGAACAAAAAACGCCCGAACTCACATCTCTGCTTACATTTTCTGAACTAATTTAAAATTTCCCAGTAAAAAACGGCTGGCAAATTTGAGAGCAGATGTGTCGCGTGAAATACGGCCGGCATAGTTTTATATTAAATTTGTCGTCCCCCGAGCTACGTGATTGTGACTGTCGAAAACCGACGCGTCGACACTGAATAGGGACGTAGCGTTTGTGAATACCGTTGAGATAAAGTTATGAAATGTTTGACGTATGAAATTTGCGAAATGTGTGTAATACCTGCATGCAACGACTTCTTCAGAGCCTCTCTAGTGTAAGTTTTCACACGAACAAACGTCTAGAATGCGTTCACGTAAACGTCTCAATTAAATATGGAAAATTTGGCAGCGCCACTTGCGGATCAAACGGCAACAAACTGATCTTATAGTATTTGATATTTTAACGAAAACGCTTTCGAGGCGGTGGTCTGTGACCGAAAACCTAACCCACGCGTACAGTACTTCGGACCCGTGGTTAGACGAGAAGCTGACAACCTAGAGCAACTCATTGTAGTTGGTCACGTGGAAGGAAAGAGGAGTTGAGGAAGATCTCCAACCCGATGAACTGATACGGTGATAGGTCTGCAAATGCAACTTGCAGACTTCCATCTGGATGGCCGAGAACTGCTGCCTGGAGAGAGCTGGTGCGCCGCAACGACCTCGCGTGGTCACGACCCTCAGTCATGAGGAAACGACAAAAGAAGATCATGCAATTACTCTCCACTGAACACCACATCGCGCATCGTGAATTAGCTCGTTGAAGTGGCAATGGGCAGGCATATAGCACAGGGAAAAGATGGTCATTGGGGCCGAAAGGTGTGACCGCGGATCGATAAGTGCGTAAGACGTCCACCAACGAGGATGGATGACCTGGTTAAAGTCACGGGTTCACGGTCGATGCAAGCCGCTTCCAACTGAGTCCACTGGTGGTCTATCATATGGCCATATATACGGGGAGGCCTATGTCCAACAGTGGACGCCCAATGGCTGATGATGGTGATGGTGAACACCAGTACAGAAAACAGGTACATAGAAGAAATTAACTACAATGTAACCAAGAGACAATTAGTTACGTGTCGCTACCACTTTATTGCGTAATTCATCAATCCTACTAATATTATAAATGCGACAGTTTGTGAGGATGGATGGATGTGATGATGTGAGTGTGTATGTTTGTTCCTTCTTCACGCTGAAACGACTGGACGTATATGGACAAAATTTGGAACGGAGATAACTGATACCCTAGATTAACACATAGGCTACTTTTTATCCCGAAAAATTGCATAGTTCCCGCGGGGTAGCGATAAACATATCAATTGCTAATTCTACGCGGACGAAGTCGCGGGCAGAAGCTAGTATATCTATAGACTTCTTACATAATCGAAGGTAGTGAAATCAAATACGATAGTTCAATAATCCTTGTAACAATTTCCGTTAAATTTGATAGGGACTAGAACAAAGTAAACCGTAGCCCAGTATTAAACCCACTCAGGCTAAATTTTATTGCTTTTAGTAGAACTAGATAGTTACGTTGTTCTGTGGTAGGTAACCTAGCCTTGACATATTGAAGCTTTCATCCGTCCGTATTTCAAAAAGAACAAACTTAACGACCACTCAACAGAAAATGGAGGCCGACTTAAAGTTTCATTTGTAAAACTATAAAATCAATTCACATAAAAAAGGCTTAATTTCATGCAATAAAGTAGGCAAATGGGTGGATAATCATAAAGAATGGTTTTTGTTTTTTGTGTATACTTGGGCCATCCAGAACAGAATGTAGCGAAGGATTTTACAATAGAATCCTGAGCGTAGCTAGGAATTCTAAAGTAGAATCCAGAGCGTAATGAGGGATTCAAGTGAAACGCTCAAGATGAAAAATAATTTTGCTCCAGAGTGGCGGCTCATACAACTTTTCACACCGAAAATTAAAAACTTGAAAAATAATAATTCTAAATATAATTTATAATAAAGAGCTACTACCACCATAGAAAATGGCGTGGTTTTACAATTATCAATTTCAAATAGGTAATTGCATTTTTTGCAAAAAAAAAAACACTCAGAAAAGCTTGTTAACGTTGGTGGTTTACGCGGGCATAGCCACAGGCTAAAGGTAGTATTTAATAAACAAGAGATTCCTTAAGCAGGTAATTTCGTGAATTAATGACGCGCAGGTCACCTCCCGACGATTAATCTAAGCGCCAAATGTAAATTATAAGATAGTCGTTGAATATTATATTAAACATTACATGGATTAATGGACCGTTGTGCAAAAGAAAGACAAAATAATTTTGCTGAATTTCACGCTTCACATTGTATTGTACAGCTAACTTCAATACAATACAGGAGCGTTACCATGACCATGACGTCTTAGTACGATTCAATTTTTTTTTATGTGTATAGGAAGGGAAACGAGCAAGTGGGTCACCTGATGGTAAGCGATCACCACTGCCCATAGACACCCGCAACCCCGGAGGGATTGCAAATGCGTAGTCAACCTAGAGGACTTAGATGAAATGCCTCTTGTGCCCGTAATTTCCCCAGCTGTCTTACTCTCCACATCGGAACACAGCAGTGCAAGCACTGCTGCTTAGCGGCAGAATTTGCGAGTAAGAACCATCTTACTCGCAAATTCGCTACCACCAGGTAGCGATCCGGACGGACCTTGCACAAGGCCCTACCACCCGCAAAAGGTGCAGGTTCAGGTTTTAGCTGTCACTTTTAGTATGGATCTGACAGCGAGCGAACCTAAACTGAATCTGAAATGAATCGCATTAAGACGTCATGGTAACCGCCCAGTATAATGAAATGAACAAAAAAAACACATACCTACTCCACTATCTTATACTTCTTACTAATATTATAAATGCGAAAGTATGGATGGATGGATGGATGGATGTTTGTTTGTTACTCAATCACGCCAGAACGGTCCAACGAACCTGAATGAAATTCGGCACATAGATAGAGAAAAGTCTGGAATAGCACATAGGCTACTTTTTATCCCGGAAAATTGCGTAGTTCCCGCGGGATAGTGATAAACGAATTCTTTGCAGACGAAGTCGCTGGCAACAGCTAGTCTATTATAAATGCGAAAGTTAGTCTGTCTGTCCGTCCGTCTGTAACCTTTTCACGCTTAAACCGCTGGACTGATTTAGTTGATATTTGGTATACAAATAGTTAGTAGAGTCCCGGACAAGGACATAGGATACTTTTTATCCCGAGAAATTGTACAGTTCCCGTGGGATAGCGATAAGCGAATTCTTCGCAGACGGAGTCGCAGGTAGCAACTAGTAATTACATACATAAATCACGTCTTTATCCCTTATGGGGTAGACAAGACCTAGACTAACCACACCCAAATGCTACGTTTAGTATGATCGTGGGGTATCAAAACATGATTCCGATTTTTTTTTAATTATAATCATAAAATTCTAGCAAATGTGATTTTAACAAACCAGTGGCCTTTGCGATATACAGACAGACATCAATTTACGAGTCAACATAAACATGTCCTCTGTAACCTTTACTTATATACCTCTCAAGCGTTGTTTATCCGCAGTAATCGACCTCTATTAGCATCGAATAATAGTCCCACTACCATTCATAATAGGGCACATAATCGTTAATCAAACGCTCCGGCTTTAGTGGCCCGTGAAGGACCTAAATAAATGATATCCTGCTCACAATAAATGTTATACGAGTTCTATACGATCTCTATAGGGGTTCTATATGACCTTTATATAACTAACGGGCGTTTAGTGGCCAAAGGACGGAGTTTCGAGCCGTTTGTTGATTGCAAGTAGTAAAGTGGTCGGGAATAATGGCGTAAAATTTTACTTTATATCCCTTTTAACAATGGCAATGATTTTTGTAACCAGTGAGATTTTGTTGTAGATTTACTTAATGAAAAGGACTGCATTCCACTTAAAGTATTTTGGTTTTATTATCAGCGTGTTAGCGGTAAAAGCAAGGGATTACTTTCGTTCTATGCCGCGTTGAAGATCTATGTTGACGACATTGTACTATGCAATAATTAGGTTGTGAAAGTACATGGACGAACGTACACCGTGGATCAATTTTAAAGGCTAGTAAATTTTTGGACGAGGAAAGATAAAAGCAACTGCCAACTTTTAGTAATGGAGAGGCACTTGAAGAAGCAAATAATATCTATGTTCGCGTTGACATTGATGCATTCGAAAAAAGTCCAAAATGAAAAGAAACGCACCGTCTTTCACCGGCCTCATCCAGCGAACTCCTGCGACCTTCACCAGATCATCAGTCCATCTTGTAAGGTGATGATCAAAGTTTACATTCGTCAACCAGAATAGCTACTGTAAAATACAAGGGTGTTTAACTCAACCACCAGCGGAAATATTTCAAATCCATTTTACACCATTCATTTTGATAATAGCATATTTCTAAAACTAGAGCGAGCCCAGCCTTGCGTGAAAGTACTGATATTTATGGATATAGGTGTTCTCAGCTGATCTACATTCCTTGGCCACAGTTCAATCGTTTTTCGTGCCCATAGTCGGTAAAAATCTTGACACTAAACTATCTTTGACTTAAGTTATGGATTGCGATAAATGTCGTCTGAATCCTACTTAATCATTTCTTGTTCTAGTTGCTACTCTATTAGCAGAGAGGCCGTGGTTGTCGGTTAATACGAATTTTCAATAAACTTCCATTGGAAATTAAAATGTTGAATCGTAATAAATTTAAAGTAAAAATGATTTTTTTAATTATAAAGATGCAATGTGATGTAAGGATTGATATTGTAACACATTATGTTTTTATGACTATGTTAGTATTTAGTATGACTTCCTTAAATTGTATGCCTGTTCAGGCCGCTGTTGATACCAATCTGTTCACCCTTATGTACCTAACCTACACAGTTAAACAATAAATGATTCTTATTCTTATTCTTATTCTTACACATCTCACTGCTGGGCACAGGCCTCTTGGAATAAAGGTTTGGGGCCCATTGCAGCCTGGTAACTTCACAGACACCACCGAATTCAGTGGCAAGGCTTCACAAAAGAAACTCTCACAACGTTTTCCTTCACGCAAAGCTCATGATGAATTTGAAATGAGAATCCTACTAATATTAAATGCGAAAGTTTGTGACGATGTGACGATGTGAGTGAGTGTGCATTTTTGTTCCTTCTGCACTCTGAAACAACTGGACGGATTTGCTTCAGATTTGGAACGAAGATAGCTGGTATCCTCCCTTGATTAAAACATAGGCTACTTTTTATCCCGGAAAATTGCATAGTGCCCGCGATATCAGCGATAAACATGTCAATTGCTTATTCTACGCGGACGCAGTCGCGGGCAGATGCTATTTCTCAAATAAATTCCAAGGTATATTCCTGGTACGACCCTCTGCTTGAAGAATCATGGGTCAAACCACCAGACTACCACAATTTGGTACCGTAT
The DNA here is from genome assembly GCA_963854515.1 of Pandemis heparana. Classification (NCBI taxonomy): domain Eukaryota; kingdom Metazoa; phylum Arthropoda; class Insecta; order Lepidoptera; family Tortricidae; genus Pandemis; species Pandemis heparana. The sequence goes on from OY978020.1 coordinate 14,679,156, forward strand.
ACCTTGGAAAATTTGAAAAACAAAATTCTTTCTTAGTGCATCTGTTCTAGTAGTTCCAGCATTGTCTATCAGTCTTGTTACTAAAGAGTAAAAGTATAGGTAAAATATTACTTTCCTCTAGCAAACTATTATGATACAATGTAATAGCATGTTATCGTCAAGTAGGTATTTTAGCCTCACCTGCATCGAGGATTATCCGCGACACTCAAACTTCCGCAGACTATGGCACACAGCGAGCTAAGATGTTTATCCGTTGGGAAAAATCGACGAACCTTTAATATATATGCAGATAGTAGCCGAGGTAATACTAGAGATGAGGGGCGAGAGAGTTTACCCTTAGCTTGGGAAAGTTAAACGTTTTTATACGACGAGGAAGTTAAACCGTACCCGGACGATGATGACGGGAGACGAGTCCGGAGGACGAGTTACCCGGGACGAGTGGCGGAAAAAAGGGAGGCCTTTGCCCAGCAATGGGACACTCAATTAGGCTAATATAATAATAATAATAATAAGGAAGTTAAACGAGCAATTGAGTCACCCGATGGTGAGCACCAGTAATTCCACCGGTTGTCTTATTCTCCTCGTTGGAACACAACAGCGCAAGCACTGATGCTTGGCCGTAAGATTGACGAGTAAGACGGTGGTAGCAACCGAGGTCTCTTTCCACTTATTTTTACAATCATACAAATACAAAGCAGCCTTTAGGTCTTCATACCCTGGGCTCTGTCTATCCGTAAGGGATAAAACACATGGTTAATTCTATTATATATGTATGTTTGATTACTCCATGCTGGTCTGGGAGCAAAAACATAGAATGTACCAGTTGCTTCTCTTCCCGCGCACATGGTAAAAGCCCATCGAGGGTAAGGGCGAAAATCTTAGGAATCATTATAGGCGATGCGGCTAGCAACCCATCACTATTTTGATTCCCCTTTCCACCTCACCTACAATCATGCTAAACTTGGCTTTCAGTTCTTGTTACCTCAAGCTCTGTCTATCCTATAAGGGATAAAGACGTTATTTATGTATGTATTTTTAATACCCTTTGTTTTAATGTAAACAAACGGATAACTCACGTTTTATTACGTCGGAAAAGGTCCGAATTTTAACCGAGACGGCGGATGGTCGGTGCCTCCTAGTTGGAAAACGGTTTTGGGGGGTGCTGTGTGTGAGGTTAATGGGGATGAGACTGAAGGTGATGTGCAACCCTACTGTTGACAGTGACAATCGTGATCAAAATGAGGGTAGTTGTTCGCTGTCACCGCACGCGTCGGCGGCGAGGAGCCGGGCGGACAGCGCGCGAGCGCAGCGCCCGTCGCGCCTTGGCCCCTGCCGCACCATGATTAAGAATCGCGAATCGATTCGAAACTCACGGACCTTTTTCGACGTAATAAAACGCGAGTTATCCGTTTGTTTACATTAATATGTCTGAGCCTCACGGTAGTTTTATATTAAAAAACACCCTTTATTTTGGTTAAATGCCAGTCCCTTTTTTACGAGGTCACCTCTGAGCTCTCTCATCGCTGCTCCTCCAGCTGGCGATGGGCGGTAAACAATCGGTTTGGGCGGTGAATAATTCATCGCTCGCTGGCTTATTTGCCCACTATACACTTCCTGATTTAAACGTAAAACTTGCTGCTTGCTTTATTTGCACACCGTAATTATTTAAACGGCACACGGTAAAGTAATGTAAATAGCCGTGGTAGCCTAGTGGTTTGACTCGCACAGTAGTTGGGCTCGCACATCTGAGTTTTTCGGAATTTATGTGCGAAATTACATTTGAAAGGGTCTGGCCGGAAGGTAATAGTAAAATCGCCCCTGGCTGTATTTGAAATATTGTTATGCACGTTTGTTTGTTTTATTATAAGATATAATTTTACTGGATATTAAGACTTAAATGCTTACGGTTAGCGAAAAAAAAAAAAAAAAAAAAAAATTTAGTTTTTATTTTTTTAGCCAAACTACGTTACCGATTTACTTGCCCTTTGGATATTTTGTACATAATATTTAAGATACATTTCTGGAAAAAAAATAAAAGTTCTAGCGTTTTTTAAAGTACACAATTTTGGCTGTTTTAGTTTTTCTTTTTTTTTTTTTTTACTTGCAAGTTAGCGACACCTACCATATTTTGATATTATATGCGCAATTTTATATTCTATTACATATATTTTTTTCAAAATTATTCATTAGGATCAACAAAGTGAAAAAATTTTTTTGTTTAAAAGGGTGGAAAAAAGTTCTTCCATAATTTGTTCAATCGTTCAAACATTCGTTCATAGTGTTAGTAACAATTATCTTATTAGCTATGTTAGTAACATGAAATAAAAACAGTAAATACGGATAAATCAGAAAAAAAAATGATTTAAATTGATTATTCAAAAAAATGTTTTGTAGTTTTTTTTTTTTTTTTCGAATGGACTTTGCTGTTAGCTTCAGACGGCTTTTACAGCTTACCGGAGAGAGGGCGAGCTGCCAGACGGGTAGCTCAGCAAAAGGGTAGTTTTACTTAGCTGCCAAAGGGTGCTCCTATTGAGCCGACCTTGGACTTTGGACGCTAAAGAGAGTCATGCAAGCAATCAGATTTTGTTTTGTAGTTGCAATTTTTTACTTATTTTGAAAAATCAAAAATAATTCATAACAATAATAATAATAATAGGTATAGCCCTTTTTATTTCGGATTCACTACAATTTCAGTAGACCAGGTAAGTATTTTTTTTTAAAAAATTCAAATTATTTTTTTGTAAGAATACAGTATATACAGGGTGTATAAGACACCCCCTAACAATAATCCACTGGGGTATATATAACCATAGCTATAGAAGCTGAAAAAAAAATAAAAAAAATGTAGTAATTTTTTTTTCTATAGGAATGGTAGTATTATTTAACTGTAAATACTGTAATCATTCCTATAGAAAATATAAAAAAAAAATTTTTTTGGAGTAAACTCCAATTTTTTTTTAGCTTCTATGGCTATGGTATGGTTATATATTCCAGTGGATTATTGTTAGGGGTGTCTATACACCCTGTATACATATACTGTATTCTTACAAAAAAATACACCACACCACCACATATACCTATTTTACATAATTAAATATATTAGAAGTAACATACAACAATTTCCAACAAAAACATTTAAAAGTGCACGTATTATGCAAAGAAACAAAAATATTTTGGACTCAGCATGTTGTCGACTTACGAAATCCAAGAAAACGGTGGATATAGCGGGGCCAGGTATATATAATAAACTACCCGACAGCATTAAGAATATCAAAAAGGACCTGACATTCTTTAGTCAATTAAAAAAATGGCTGACTAAAAACGCCTTTTATGACATGTCAGAATATAGCAACGAAACTGTGATTTAATTTTAATCTAATTTTTATATTTTATAACATTAATTTGAATTTTTAGTTGACATTTGAATAGAATAGAATAGAATAGTCACTTGTATTAATGAATTTATATACTTAATAATTTGACATGTAAAATTTGTAATTTTATGAATAAATGAATATGAATATGAATATGAATATAACAACATAATTTGCAATAAACCATATGAATATGAATATGAATATGAATTAATTTGAATTTTTGAAAAAAAAAATACTTACCTGGTCTACTGAAATTGTAGTAAATCCGAAATAAAAAGGGCTATATTATTATTATTATTGTTATGAATTATTTTTGATTTTTCAAAATAAGTAAAAAATTGCAACTACAAAATATATTTTTTTAAATAATCAATTTAAATCATTTTTTTTCTGATTTATCCGTATTTTCTGTTTTTATTTTATGTTACTAACATAGCTAATAAGATAATTGTTACTAACACTATGAACGAATGTTTGAACGATTGAACAATTATGGAAGAACTTTTTTCCACCTTTTTAAACAAAAATTTTTTTTTTCACTTTGTTGATCCAAATGAATAATTTTGAAAAAAATATATGTAATAGAATATAAAATTGCGCATATAATATCAAAATATGGTAGGTGTCGTTAACTTGCAAGTAAAAAAAAAAAAAAAAAAGAAAAACTAAAACAGCCAAAATTATGTACTTTAAAAAACGCTAGAACTTTTTTTTTTTTTTTTCATAAATGTATCTTAAATATATGTACAAAATATCCAAAGGGCAAGTTAATCGGTAACGTAGTTTGGCTAAAAAAAAAAAACTGAATTTTTATTTTTTTTATTTTTTCGCTAACCGTAAGCATTTAAGTCTTAATATTCACTAAAATTATATCTTATAATAAAACAAACAATCGTGCATAACAATATTTCAAATACAGCCAGGGGCGATTTTACTATTACCTTCCGGCCAGACCCTTTACCATGAGCATTTCGGTGAAGGAAAAATCGTGAGGAAACCGGAACAATCCCAATAAGTCGTAGTTACCCTGGGTTGGAAGGTCAGATGGTAGTCGCTTCTGTAAAACTTTGCCTACGCCAAATCTTGAGATTAGGTTGTCAAAGCGGACCCCGGCTCACTGAGCCGTGGCAAATGCCGGGAAAAACGCTAGGAAGATGATGATGAGATTGATGAGCGTAAAATAATGTATTATGTAATGTAACATAACAGAACGGTGGAGAAACTCCTTAATTTATACCAAGTCCAAGTCTAGTTGTGCATGGAGTATTAAATTGCTGCCACCTTTAGGTTGGCTCTGAGTATGGCATGCAGTGGGGTTGTCAGGGTATGCCTACCCTTTTTTCCGGAGTGAAAACTCTTTACGAGCACCACCGGCCCCGGAAAGGCCCGGTTATGTACCCATGCGAGAGCCATATCTCTCTCTCTTTCTTTCTCTCTCTCTCTCACTTTCTGACTGTTTTTAAACCAGGCTAAGTTAGTGACTAACCTCCTTATTCATAAACGCTCTATAGTCTTCTGCTAACTTAGTAATCGTTTGTCCTTATCTGTGAAAGGTAAATGACAGATAAGGACAAACGGTTGCTAACTTAGCAGAAGCCTACAGAGCGTTTATGAACAAGGGGGTAAGTATTTGATACTCAATAACTAAATACATCTCATTTGAAATTTACCATGAGCTTTTCGGTGAAGGAAAACATCGTGAGGAAACCTGAACACAACTGCGAAGCAATTCAATGATGTGTGTGAAGTTCCCAATCCGCACTGGGCCCGCGTGGGAACTATAGCCCAAGCCCTCTCATTCTGAGAGGAGGCCTGTGCCCAGCAGTGGGACGTATATAGGCTGGAGAGATGGAACTAAATACATCCTCTTCTTGTATTAGTCAGAGTCGTAAGACTAACTGAATTATACATCTTAAACGCTGAAAAATCTGTACCTAGCAAATTCATTACCATAATATAATACTTGCGTCAACTTTGCTACACACTGCAAAGCTTAGTAATCCCGACATAAACTAGTTCTAAAGACTCGAGAAAGTATAATAGTTATTACTCTGTTGTACTGTTAACTCCGAGTTTACAGTTTGCGGCTAGTAGAGCTATTTTTCTTTGTTTAATCTCGTAAAGTTAGTTTAAACTGTTTACTGTAGACTATTCCCAGTTTAACGATTTGTAGAAAAACAACTCAAATTTCTAAATGACACTGAAAATTAGAACACATAAAATTCCGAAGAGTAAAGCTATGGCCGGGAATCGAACCCGGATCCTTGTATGGCTCTAAACTGAAAGGGTTGAGTTCCAAAATAATAATCGAGTATTAGTTATCACTTTGAGTTGAATTTTATAATCAATAGTAACAATAGTTTTTAAAGTGTGTCAAAAACATTCAAACAACCTAGTTAGAGAAAACGTGCATCGAGAACTGTGGACTGGAACGTTGCTCCACCTCGCAGCAATAGCGGCTGATTGCAGGCGGAACGCGCTGCGCCGGAACCAGGTGGAGTAACAACACAGGCGGACTGAAAACACGTCGGCTATACAAATATTAATCTTTGGATTACTTACTTACACGAACTACGTCTACATCCCTTATGGGGAAGACAGGGCTTAAGGTAACAAGACCTGATGGCCACGTTTAGCATGATTGTAGGCGTGTAGGTGGAAAGGGGAATCAAAATAATGATTGGTTCCTAGCTGTATCTACTATAACATGATTCCTAATATTTTCGCGCACAGACCGACATAAAAATAGCGGCAACAGATATACATCATCCGTCTACCTATCACGGTTCCTGAGATTTAGCTTGGTGACAGACAGACGGACAAATAACACACAAAGTGGAGTCTTAACAGGACCCCGTCTTTAGCCTTTAAGTACGAAATCCAAATCATTGAGTTCCCCGAAATAGATCTAGTTGAATAAGTATCTTTCTCCTTCTCTCTCCATTTCTTCTTCTCTTGTTCCTTCCACCTTACCAATGATCCAGTGGTAATATAGACCCACCGCTTAAATTAACCTCTCCCGCGCCCCTGTGGCGAGTAGTGGTATAGTCGTTATTACAACAGCAGATAACGTAATGCATTATATGCACGCAACGAACAACACATTATCGAATCGTCAACTATCCTGTTATCATTATTCGTTGTCTGTTGTCAACGTTGTTCATACGCGCACTATTGCCGCACTTGGCATAGAAGCGCAAGCGAGTGCGCAACAAATCAAGTAGCTGTGTGCGAGAGAGCGCTATACGCGCGAACTCGCATCGCAATCGCAATTCAAATAACTGACTTTTGGTATCATTATTAGCTGTTGCTGTTTGTTGTCAGTCAGTACAATAACAAAGTAACAGAGCGTTGTTTTGCTTTTGTTCCCGTACGTTTTTATTACGCTGGGATCGCGACGAAATAAGTATAACAATTATTTAATAATAAGTTCATTATCGTTTTGTAAAACAACAATATAACAGGATAACAGACAACAGTTTACAATAACAGCAATTTAAGAACACAACACTGTTATTCATTATTGCAAAACAACCGTTATTGCAACCAGTAGTGTCAAGGACTAATTTAAGCGGTCGCTCTATAATCGCTAACGGCGGGGCCCGACGGACACAGCCCCAGCGATTTGCGCCGTGTCGTTACCGCCAATACAATTCGCACATAAAGGCTCAAATATAGCTCGTTTTATCCTGCATACTGCTATAGCTGGAAAACATGGAGCTGAGAAACTTTTGTGCCAAAATGCTTCAGATAGCTGACACAAGGCAATTCTTCTGGACGTTCTGCGTGTTGGTAAGCGAATAATTTAATTCGCCCGATCATAGCCATAAAGTTCGGTGTAGTTTGATGTAGTGCGATTAAAGTATATTTACCCGACTGCGTCAGAAGGAGGGTTATGTTTATCGAGTTTTTTTTTAAATGTGAATAGGAAGGAAAACGAGCAAGTGGGTCACCTGATGGTAAGCGATCACCACTGCCCAAAGACACCCGCAACCCCGGAGGGATTGCAGATGCGTTGCCAACCTAGAGGACTTTGATGAAATGCCTCTTGTGCCCGTAATTTCCCCGGCTGTCTTACTCTCCACACCGGAACACAGCAGCGCAAGCACTGCTGCTTAGCGGCAGGATTAGCGAGTAAGATGGTGGTAGCGATCCAGACGGACCTTGCACCCTTGCCCAAAGCCCTACCACCCGCTATTATTATGTAAGTATGTAGGTATATTTCTTTGGCACGCTCTAGGCCTAAATGGCTGGTTCGATTTGAGCTTGAGAGGTATCATTAGATTCGTCTTAGTCGTGAGAGTGTCACAGGGTTGGGTAAATCAAAATTATAAAAAAAAATACTGACGCAGTCAGTAGGCCTATTGTCTAATTCGATCGCCAGTTCTGTTCTGTTCTTGTATGAATGTGACAGCTAGCTGATTCCGATGCCAATTGTCAGCACATACATGAATTGTCAAAATGAACGCGATGGCAATTGCGAACGAGTTAGACAATAAGCCTACAGGTTTTGTTTATTTTAAATAATTCATTGTTTAGTTAGATACCAGTTTACATACTTAGAAACATGCTTATTCACCCTATATTATTAGTTACTACGTACGTCCAAAGTCACCTAAAATCTTCATACACATACATACATACATTATCGTCACGCCTCTTTCCCACAAGGGTAGGCAGAGACTACTTTGTTCCACTTGCTACGATCCTGACATACCTCCACACACATAATTCATACACATAATTAAAATTTTGTTGTTGCGTCTTGTCACACATACAAAGTGTTTTCAAAAGAGTTTTCCATTACTAAAATGGTCCGGGTTATATTGAAAAATTTCAAAAGATTTGCATATTTAAGACTGAATATCGGACCTCTCCGGTCACCGAGCTTAAATCCCATCTTTATTCATATTCAAACAATGAAAAGAAAATCTATTAACGAGCAAAAAAGTGCTAATATTTCTCAACTGCCCTAGAAACTCATTATTGCAAGTACTCTCCAATAAAAATACTCGACACCTAAAAGTTTTAAAAGTCGTTTAGAAGTCAAACTTTGCGTTCTGTTAGGCGTGAAATCTGTGATATCTATCTCACTTTGTTATGGAGATAGCACACGCGTCAATAAGGCGAAAGATCATTCCTATTAAGTTTTTGACGTGACAACGTCTTATAAATTGGTTTGCCGGGTGACACTTCAAGAAACTGCGTTACGCTCCGCTCACGTTATGCGCTCACAATGAGAGCGAGTGAGAGGCACGCGGGCATGGTTAGCCCGCCTAAGAGCGAGAGAGACAGACATAAAAAGTGAAAGGCACGCGTCCCTTCCACTCGAGCACAGTTAGCCCGCCTAAGAGCGAGAGAGACAGAGCGAGAGAGAGAGAGTGAGAGAGATAGGCATACACACCGGTTCATGTCTTGCGCTTCTATTTCGATTTAGATTCTTTGTATAAATTAATGTTTTAAATATAATTCTTTGTATAAATAAATGTTTTAAATTGTTACTATTATTTCATCCTTCTTCCTACTATACGAATGAATATTCACATTAAAATTATTTTACCACTCAAAGTCGTTGTCACGTAAAACTTTCGCCCGTATACCGACTTTACAGGCAACCAATTTTTTTTTTTTAGTTTTGATTCAAAATAAAGCCGCTTTTGATGGCGCACCCAATGTATGTTTTTTTTTTATACTTCAATTAAATAATTGTCAGGATCATATATCTAAGTTAAGTTTTCCGGATTATTTTTAGGATATAGTTTGTATTTACCGATACAGGGTGTCGGCTTAGATGATTGTTGTCCAGACAAAAACGATCGATAGATTGGCTTATGGAGTATCCGGAGCACGCCCACGTATGTTACGTGAAAATGTATAGTTCCCGAGAAAATCGCTTTTATCCTCTTTTTTCTAGCATTTTCATAAGTACCCAGAATTTTTCGTTTCTTCTTAATTTTCTTCTAATTAGAGCAATGAATTACCTTATTTACCAATAATGATAGACAGTAAGCCCACCGACAGAATGTTGCACTTGTAAGATATAGGTACTTTGTACTTTTTTTTTGTACTGATTTGTGGTGTTCAATAAAGAGTATTTGTATTGTATTGTACTTTAAGTATTACTTTTTGAGATATAAAATAAAAACGGTTACTTTTTTATTTGGTTTTACTATTTTACTTATTCTTGTAGATGCATAATATAAATAAGTACTCCATTTATCCATTCATATTTTGTTTCAGTTATTGAGCGTTTTTTCAAAAAAAGACCACGAACATTTTTTCCAGAATTTAACTGTTTTGGTTTTTTCTTACTCAGAATCGTTTACCCTATCGATTTGTTATATAAAAGAAAAAATATGATTCAAAATTTTCATTCCAGTTCGTCACTTTTTAAAATATAGATAGAAATGGAACGTGACGAACAGGAACAAATCCATAGTACTAATATCTGCGACACATTTTTTTTTTTAAGGTAAACTATTCCGAGTAAGATAAACCCAAAATATTAAAAATTTAAAAAAAACTTTCACTTGTGGACTTTTCTTGGAAAACGCTCTACTACACAATGTTTATTTTAGTTTATTTAATCAGTCGCATTTAATGTAGAAATGTAGCTCAAACATACTAAATAATTCAATTGTTAATTTTACCGCCAATTCATTATGAAACTGCACATTTAATTAATATGCCATCAATTGCTAATGTAGTAACAATGTTACCATTAATTAATTTGCAAAGGTCAAAATTTTCATAATTCAAATAAAAACTTAATGAACAGCGTACTGGTAAGACTAGTGTGAACGTTATAAAATAAAAAGCGGTCAAGCGCGTGTCGGGCCACGACCACTGGTTCCGTATAAAATTAAGCTGTGGTGAGAGAGAGAGATATATATTTTTATTCACACATATATAATACACATAGAGAGAAAAAAGAAAACGTACCTTTGGAAAAAAAAACATGCAGACAATAATTAAACACTAAACTATTATGAAATGATAGGAAATAGCTTTACTTTTCGCATTTTTTTATGTGTTCTAATTTTCAGTGTCGTTTAGAAATTATACTAAACTATATCTTAAAAATTGTTTCAAAATAGTGGAAACGTCACTAACAGGGACTGTGTGTGTGTGTGTGTGTGTGTGTGTTTGTGCATATGCTATGGTTACGTTACATACAAAAACTTAACGACAATTAAAACGACAAAACCCTAAAAACGACGAATACTCCAATCAAAATTATGTATAAACACTGTTAACTGTTGGTCATCGACCTCTGATCAAAAGCAGATGCTTTCTCTCGCTCTAGTTTGCTTAAGAAGGCGAACTACTCAGAATCCACGTTTATATATGTTTATTTTCAACTTGACTCGATGAAAAATCTTCAAAGGCCTAATGCTCAAAGGGAATTCTTCTTTACTAGACTATTCTTAGGTTTGATACGAGCGTTGTAGTAACTTGCATGTTGATTTTAAAGTTGATGTTAATGGTGTTTATAAACGAAAGGTAATTGCAAAGGAGTTAGATGTGTGATGTAAGTGTGTTAATTTTGATGTCTACAAATATTTATGTGCCTGTTATTTTCTTGACATGTTTATTTGAAACGTTGTAGGGCTTTGTGGACTTTTGAAATGCAAATGGATTTCATGGGTTAGCACGGATAGGTATTAAATTAAGGTAGGTAGTTTAAGTTTTTTTTATTATATAAATTTTTGTAACTTGACAAAATCAGTTTTGTTTAAATAAAGTAAGTAGCACTGAATTAATGACTAACGTTTTACAATGTTTAAATTTTCACGATTCCCATTTGTAATTATCATCACCCAATAGTTTAATTACTTACGTCTTTTAAACTGCTGAAATGACTACAATGACTTACAGCAATTTTATACCTAAGTACAAACTACAGGTAGAGACTAGTATCTTTCAGTTTTGTTTGGGTCAGTTTTGATACTTTATATTTATTGAGGTAACAATAATAAGTATTTAGCCACGACCCACTGTAAAGTTTGAGACACTGGCTTCTCATATAAAAATCAGTAGTAGGTATTTATTTGATTCTGAACGCCATTCACTTTTTCCGAATTCTGAGAAAAAACGATAATCGGTTCTCAATTCGACGCGGGTACCTACGTATTAAAATCCATAAAGTTTAAAATGTATAATGTGCTAAAATACATAATGGTTCAAAAAATATAATGCGATTTATTCAGAAAATTGCGAGTTAACAGAATTGTCATAAACTAAACCTAACCTAAACCAATCTATAGATTACGCTATAAAGAAAACATATACCTAATAGTTTCACAGAAAATGGCATTATACATTTTGAACTATTATACATTTTAACCCATTATACATTTTAAACTTTATTATATTCTGATCCGCTCCCATTCGACGCGAATTTTTATTTTGTTTCTTGGAACTTTTTCTTACGTATGCATGTAAAAACTCATTTTACAGAGCATCGTCCATCCTAATTTCAAAACCTGGGCAAATTAGCCCTTTGTTACTGTGGACCGATCACTCTAGATTACTTTGGGGGGTGACTTGAACCCAATTGTCCTAACGAGCCCTAATTTAACCTGATCGGGACCCTTTGTTCCTGTATTACCTTTATTCTTAGACCTTAGAATACAATGTAAAATGGATAAGCCGTTGTATCTACTCGTATATCGAAGGAATATGTGTTGTCGCTGCCCCAGGAGAATAAGGGTGCGACCAAACCGCTGCGTATACGCAGTGACGTGTCGTATCCGTCACGTTTTCTCATCGTTTCTTCATACGTTTTGTTGCGATTCCGTAACGTCACCGTTCTTTAAGCGGCGGTGTGGTCGCACCTTAATATAGCTGTATTGTTTCCATACATTGGTATATTGTGGTCTATGTTTTAATTATGCTGCGTCAAAGCAGTCGGGCCGTTCGTATCTTCAAAAAGTTTAATAAGAGCTGCTTAAACGGTTTGGTTTTCTCATTTGAGATGCTTCCAAAAAGTTTCATAAAAACTGCTATAATGGATCCGTTCTATTCGTTTAATAATGCAGAACTCCGTAAAAATAATATCCACTGCCAGCGTAATGCTTTATGAATTCAGTATATCAAAGTTAATAATGAAAGTGAAACTTTCATCTAGACTAATAATGATGGAGATGAAGACAGACTTAATTCCAAACCGCAAAGTTAAAGTTCTGGAGGCGTCGCTCGATTGTCTAATAATTTAGTTTCTGGTTATTTTGAAGTTAATTTAACTTTGACTGAGCTGAACTTGTGTGGGGCATCCGTTTCATCACATAATTAATATCAAGGTAAAAGTGTCGACCATATCACATAATAGTTATTTACGATACTAGTGCGGAAAGTAGGCAATTTCCAACGAGTCCAACATCGTTAATGCATTATGTGAGAAAAATCGAGGCTCCAATTCTTTTTTCTTCGTAAAATGCTGTGTTGTGACAAAGATACCTACTAACTAATTAATAAATATTCACTTTGTTGCGTCAAATGGTTTGTTTTTGGTGTAAAACAAAATACTTATGGAATTTATCAACAAAAAAAAATGAATGAATGTCTTCTTTCTTTCTTTCTGTCTTTAAAAAGCCATACAAATTTATAAAAAGCGATATAAACTTTAATCGCAATGCAAATCTACTCGCTCAACGCCATCTCTCGCCACAAACTGTAACTAAATTAAGCGAATCGCGTAAGAGTAATGAACCGCCTACCGTCTACTCTACCGTGATCCGCTTAAGCACTAAAATTGTTTGCGACAACAGGTAAAGTTATTCTGGTTTGTTGCATGAGTCGCTCTTTGCGCCCATTTACACGTAATACCCAGTATCAGGGCGTTTGAAGTGCTAAGAAGGTAAATCAGGTGCTCTCGGTCGAGATTGTATGGTAATGATCCGTTTACGGCGACGAGACTCGCTGATTAGCGCTAATGAAGAAGGCGAGGACGAGGATACTGGTGTTTTTAAACTAGCTTTGTACACGCCTTGTAAGAAGCTTAGGTGGCACAACGGGGAAAAATCATTAAAATTGGAATAAAAAACACCTAGTAGGACTCCAGGAGTGCCGGCAGAAGTAAAAACTACACACACGCATATTCGCGCAAAAAGAAAAAACTTTTTCTACACGAGATTTCAACTGCGGTCACTTGAGAGAACGCACTGTTTCCACGCCTTATACCGCTAGGCCAAACGCACATACGTTAAAGCGACGAAATCAACGTATACTTCTAAAATCTAACGCGATTCTAGGTCTTTTCCATGGTTTTAGGCATTTTTGGCATAAAATAATTGTTTTGAGGGTTGTTTCTTAAGCTATTAGTCTTTTTTGCGTGGGGGGTTTCTTAAATTTCAAATAAACACTTTCCTCTATGATAATAAGCTATTAAATTCAACTTGGCCAACTTCTATAGCATTCTATTAAATAGCTGGCGTAGTAAGTTGCATTCACCCGACGCGCGAGTTTATGCACTTCCCGAGTTGTTTAGTGCACGTGCACTCGCCACCTGCGACCGATTTATGTGTTCTTTGTGTTTAGCGAGTTACTAAATCAGGGACAAGTTACACTAATTGAGCTAGAAGCAATTGTTATCCTGAATGTTGATAATGAAGTGTTGATATTTTACACAAACATGCGCACAATTGAGCATTTTTCAAAAAAGGTCTGCTTTCATCGTTTTTTTTTTCAGAATCCAACTATTTTGGATTGTTTTACTCAGAATAGTTTACCATAGGGTAAAGTGTCCCAGAATTTCAATTCCAGTTCGTCACTTTTATGTTCGTATTTTTTATTATAATAGTATGAAACGTGACGAACCGGAAAAAATCCATAGTAAAATTTGGGACACATTTTCATGTATAGGGTAAACGATTCTGAGTAAGAAAAACCCATAATATTTAAATCCTGGAAAAAATGATAATTTGGATTTTTTTTGGAAAACACTAACTTTAAGCGCCCTCCGAAACCGGCGCGAAACTAACTAAGCAAGTTCTATTACCAACATAACGAAGTGAGCGTAATACAGTTCCCTTCGAGCTGCACTCGGCACCTGCGGTGGTTTAATTTGCTTGTTCCAAGTTGCCACTGTTGCCAGCACTGGCTCGAGTAGGGTACGCGCGCGAATAGTAGGACTACTAAGAATTCATTTGGCAGTAGCTTTTGCTCGCGGCTTCGCTCACATGCATGAGTATTTTAATTCCGTGGAAAACCGATATAAAAAGTAGACTATGGGTGCCAAACAAACAGGAAGCGTGAAAAAGTAGAGTTAAGGAATTTATCCTGACCCATCGAGGAACCTCTTCACATAAAACGTCATAGTGACATCGCACTACAAAGCAAGGAAAATTGTTACGACGCTTACTATAAAAAGGTTCCATGGTGGGTTAGGAATTAAATTATTTGGCTGTACTCTATCACGCCAGAACGGCCCAACGGATCTGCACATAGGCTACTTTTTATCCCGGAAAATTGCGTAGTTCCCGCGGGATAGCGATATGCAGTGATGAAGTCGCTGGCAAAAGCTATTAATTTATTAAAAAAGCCGATTGTCAGTCATGTCGGTTTGTCGGTTGTCGGCGATAGTTTTACGCGATAACGTCATAAAGAAACATATTCGAACTGCTAGCTCTGACGTCACACGGGAAGATCGTGCCTCTCTATCGCTTATTCTGCTCTCGCTTGCACACTCTGACGTCACGCGGAACGTGACAATGAGTCATGCTTTTTCGTGAGTGCAGCCTGCGTTAATCGATTTAATAAGTTCGCCATAAGTAAGAAAAAGAAGTGAGTACGTTCGTGATTTAGTGAGTTCGCCTTTGTACTATTTTCTGTGTGATTCTGTATTTTTGAATTTCTATGTGCAATAAAGAGTTTACATACATACATACATAATAAGACGTTATCAAGTCAAAAAATATCGACTGATAACTTGAAGGTTTGATTGCATTGAGCGCAATAATTATTCTGTGTAGACGTTTAAATACTTAAACTCAGCAAACTTTTATTGAGCCGCTAGTATAACTTACTACTCAACAAAGAATAATAACATAATTAAGCAGTTTAAAGTTTAAATGGCGAGCGCTGGATAGAGAAATCAGATTCAATTACAAGTTACAACCAAGTTCGTTGTCATTATGATGTAGTAGAACTTCAAAATGACATTAGTCAAAACATCAGAAGTTCTCGAATGAAGGATTTATTCCTAAGTTTGGATTTTGAGGGTATTTTGGCCTGAATTAACCCACGTGTGGGCGGGCTGCGTGGAAAGTGAACGTACTCGTGTAATTTAATTAATTACATTATTAATAGTACTATTTGATAATCTTGAATTCTTGTGAAGGGTTTTGTGTGGGTTTGTACAAGTTGGTTGGAGGGTTTTGCAATAAATTTTACTATGTGAAAGCAAATAATAACTAAAGTTTTGCAAGTTAATTATAAATATATATCAAAATAAATGGTGCGTCATGTCATATCGATAATTTTAAATGAAATATTTTTTTGTAAGAAAATGTTCTTTTTAGTAAATCGTTAATGATTAAGTGGTGATTATGTTGAAAATTTTTATTTTTCAAATTTTTTAACATAAAAGATACTAAATAATTTCATGGTAATAATATTAAATCAATAACAAAATAAAAAGTGAAATGTATTAAATAATCTACATTTTTGACTCATATTACTGTTATGGTATTGGCCAGAATTGTATGTTCTAGTACAACAGGCTTTACTGAGTTCGGAAGTAATTGGTGTAAATTGTCCAGTATTAACTATAATACTTAAAGTATCACTTAAACAACTAAGATATACATAAACCCCCTTATTCATAAACGCTCTAAGTATAGGCTTCTGCTAACTTAGCAATCGTTTGTCAGATAAGGACAAACGATTGCTAAGCTAGCAGAAGCCTAACCGTTTATGCATAAGGGGAATAAAGTCTGTTAAAAACAGTTTTTACATGCGTCCGTTGACCCATCAAAAGGCTCAAAACTGATAACATTTCGGTAAAAACACCCCATACGGACCTAAGAATAACTTATGCGTCGAATAAAGAACGGCCCCGTGATCGGTGTCCTACCCTACCGCAATAATATATTTTCCGGTATCGCGATGTCCCGGGACATGTGTTCGTGGGTGGAATTACCTGGTCCGGGTATAAATGTAGCTATATTTTAGTGTGCGTGTTGGCTGTGTGTGAGGGAGCGATTGTGAGCCGTGATTGATTGTTATGTTGGTGTGGGTGCAGTTATTTACGTCAATATTTCTAGATTTTTTTTTGTCCTGTACCTAATTGTGTCATCCTCATCAACTTCGTATAAATTGCTACATAATACTTTATTTTGCATAATTGATAAAAAATGTACTTAAGTAAATAGGACTTGTCTTTTTTAGCCATGTTAGGGTGCGACCACACCGCCGCTTAAAAAACGGTGACGTTACGGAATCGCAACAAAATGTATGAAGAAACGGTGAGAAAACGTGACGCATACAACACGTCACTGCGTATACGCGGCGGTTTGGTCGCACCCTCATTCAACTTTTTTTCGTAAAATTATTTTTCAGTAAAATGATAATAGGCGATGCGGTTAACAACCCATCATTATTTCGATTCCCTTTCCACCTATACGCCCACAATCATACTAAACGCGGCTTTTTATGTCTTGTTATCTACCTTAGGCTCTGTGTACCCTGAATGTGTGTAAACTCTTTATTGTGCAAAATAAACAAGACCAATACAATTGACAAACACTGAGATACATACACGTAGGCGGACTTATCCCTTTAAGGGATCTCTTCCAGTCAACCTTTGAGTGGAAGGGATAAAGACGTGATTTATGTTATACGTTTGAAAAAAAATAACGTTTCCGCTCGAATTATTGCCATCCTCGATATAATAGTAACTAGCGACCCGCCCCGGCTTCGCACGGTAAATTATGCATTTAATTATTATTTACCTTCCATTATAAACCTTCCTCTTAAATCACTCTATCTATTTACCTATTAAAAAAACGCACCAAAATCCGTTGCGTAGTTTTAAAGGTTTAAGCATACAAAGTGACAGACAGCGGAAAGCTACTTTGTTTTATACTATGTAGTGTGATATACGCCTTTCCGGTTGACCGAAGCAACAATAGATACTAATCTACCAAATGATCTCATTACAGTTGTATTAGGCCTTAATTAGTTCCGAGACTCCTAATAACGGTAGTCGTGACTTAGTTGTTCGTGTTTCTGAGGATTTCTGCCATAAAATACACATACACACAAATACACACGCGTTTCTATCCCTTACCAGGGTAGACCGAGCTTAAAGTAGCAAGATCTAAAGGCCACGTAAAGCAGGATGAGGGCGTATAGGAAAGGGGATTCAAATTAGTGATGGGCTGTTAGCGGCATTATCTATAATGGTTCCTAAAAATTAATTATCGATACTTTTTCTTACTTGCTCAACGCTAGTGTTGACTCCTTGAGCCTTGCAGCAATCACCGTAGTGGTTCAGCGCATTTTTTTATTGTTGACGTTTCCACTCTACACAAATTCATAGCCAAAGCTTTATACCAAGCATGTACGACCGTTCCTTCTTCTGTCTTGTAACTCGTATTATATTTCAGAGTAACTTAAGCCTGTTCATCACATTAGTACCGCCTATTGTATACTTTGTTCTTTGTTTCTGTATTGTTTTGTACTGATTTGTGGTGTTCAATAAAGAGTATTTGTATTGTATTGTATTGTATTGTAGTATCTACTAAAGACTCTACTCCTAATCAATTCACAGTTCCTATCATCATCCCTATCACTCTCCCATTAAACAGTACCTATAAGTGTAAGCGAGACAGAATGATACGGAATTCGTATTTCTAATTTCGTAGTATACATAAGGTGTTGTTACGCACGCCACGCATTCCGGGATTGCCCCAATCCTCTGTGATATTGACAGATCAGCGCCATCTGTCTCGCTTACAGAGAAGGATGGCAGAGGATTAAGGGGTGCGGCGGGAGCAATCTGTGAAAGGTTTTGTTTAGTGGTTTATTTAAATGGTCATAGGTTCTTATGTGTTTACAGCAAGGCTAGCACGACAGCGCACAAGAGTCGCGTCGCGCGTGAGATACATTACCCGTCTTTTGTTTATACTGAGCCTCTAGTGTAAGTTTTCGCATATGAAAAAGTCTCGAACGCGTTCACGTAAACGTCTTAATTACTATTATAGAATAATTGGCAGCGCCAACTTGCGGATCGAAACGGCAACTAAAATTTCTCATAGTATTTGACATTTTAACGCAAACGTGGTCGAGACGTATTTTGTGACCGAAAACCTACACTAATCATACTGTTCGTTCTACAGAGAGACTGGCAATCTATCTCGCGCGCGACGCGACTCTTGTGCGCTGTCGTGCTAGCCGGACAGAGAACCAACTATTCTCCACGCCACAATGTCCAATTCGTTCTTTTAATTTTCTCCAGTCAACGTCCATACATTTCACAGCTACCAATAAAACTTAACAACAAACCAACGAAACACGCTCCAACCAAACTGTAAAGTAAAATTATCAGCGCCATTCCAAGCCCAAAGTAGTTTGCCCATTAACATTTATAATTCAGCAAAGTTGCCCAGAAAGGTGAAGCCTAAATAAGCCGAAAACTGTCAGAGCATTCCGAACAAGAACTACAAAACTAACGGGGCAAAAACGGAAAACCTCAGTTGCTGAGTACTTGGCCTTAATGTCCGGAAGTTTGCGTTGCCTCCAGAAGGTCGTAAGGGGTTTAAAATTGGGTAGTTTTTGGGTCGTTTTGTGGTTGTTTGTGGGCCAGCGTATCGTAGGTGGCAGGACTGTCAGGCGTTTGTCTTGCGTCTCGGTCAGCCGGGCGACTGGCTTTGTAGTTAGTTTGCTGGCCCGACATTTTGAGAAAGAAAATGATGGGCTAATTTTGTTGGGCACGTTTCACGGCTGGCTTTCCGTTACAATTGTTTGTTTTAAAGGGTTTCGAATGGTCGTTAATTTGACTTTGTTAACCCAAGGGATTGTTTGCGCTGCGACCACCGATGCAAAACATGACAAAAAACTACGCAAAAATAGTAAAAAAGTACGTATTTGGATTTCAAGGAATGAAAATAATTGTCGGCTTGAATGTAAATAATATAATCTAACTAATATTATAAATGCGAAAGTATGGATGGATGAATGGATGGATGGATGGATGGATGGATGGATGTTTGTTTGTTACTCAATCACGCCAGAACGACCCAACGGATCTGGATGAAATTCGGCACATAGATAGAGAAAAGTCTGGAATAGCACCTAGGCTACTGTTTATCCCAGAAAATTGCGTAGTTCCCGCGGGATAGCGATAAACGAATTCTTTGCAGACGAAGTCGCTGCCAACAGCTAGTTATTATATAAACTTTATCCCTTACGGGGTAGACATGCAGAGCCTAAGGTAACGCAACCTTAAGGCCACGGATAGCATGATTACGGGCGTACCTACAGGTGTAAAGGGAAATCAAAATAGTGATGGGTTGCTAGCCGCATCGCCTATAACATGAGTCCTAAGATTTTCGCGCATTCCCTCGGTGGGCTTTTACCATCTGCGCGGGAAGAGGAGAAACTGGTAAATTCTATGTTTTTTTTTCTTTTAATGTAAACTAGCGACCCGCATCGGCTTCGCACGGTATAATAATATTATGCATGTATTATACGTATAAACCTTCCTCTTGATTCACTCTATCTATTAAAAAAACCGCATCAAAATCCGTTGCGTAGTTTTAAAGATTTAAGCATACATAGGGACATAGGGATATAGGGATAGAGGGACATAGGGACATAGGGATAGAGAAAGCGACTTTGTTTTATACTATGTAGTGATGATGATGATAAACACTTCAGTAAAATGTGACGCAATATTTATTTTTGAAGTGGGATCATTTCGTGACATAATGTTTATGTTCTCATGTTTTTGAATAAATGTATTCTTTTTTTCTTTCTTTCTTTCTTCTAAAAAACTATACTACCTTTGTCCCCTTCTTGATGGGAGGAATAACAACAATAAATAGTAGTTGATCCACACATTTGGTGATGTGAAATAAAAAACCGCCAGCCATTTTGCTCTATGTCGAGTACACACGCACGACAAAACGTTTTCAATGGATACTAGGGTTGTCTCATTACTTCTACAGTCGTGTAGTTTTTATCAAAGGCAGACATTTCTTTGTAGGTACCTATTATTATTATATTCGTAATAAACAGAAATTGTTATGTTATATTTTATTTAGTAGGGTCCTACTTATTCACATCCATCTAAATTTAAAAAAAGATGAATATTCACTGGCATGTTGGAGGCAATGTTATGACATTGATTTCAAAACATTTTATTGAATCAGGCGTTACTTTGCGGAGGTCCATTTCAATGAACACAAAATATTTACCTTGCTACTCCGCTACTTACGTGCAAGATAACCAAGCTTGTGCGAAATATATACGTTTTGCATTCAAGCCCTCCCACCATTACTGCCACACAAAACGCACACAAATCCCACAAACTTAATTAATCCTATCACCACACAAACACTGACGCGCGTTTCGATCCCTCGGATCCTCTTGCATCGGTTGTGCTCTAACTTCGAGAATGATCTCGTAGAGGGATCAAAACGCGCGTCAGTGTTTGTGTGGTGATAGGATTAATTAAGTTTGTGGGATTTGTGTGCGTTTTGTGTGGCAGTAGTGGTGGGAGGGCTTGCATGCAAAACGTATATATTTCGCACAAGCTTGGTTATCTTGCACGTAAGTAGCGGAGTAGCAAGGTAAATATTTTGTGTTCATTTCAAAACATCATGCACTTTGCTTACTGGTCTGGGAACAAAGAAAAAAGAATATAGCAGCTGCTTCACTTTCCACACATATTGTAAAAGCCCAATGGTACGGTGGCTGCAATATTATGAACTTAATGACGTGAATTTTAGTGCTTAATTGATACTGGCCAGTTACAGTTAGTCCGAGAAAATAAAAAGTGCTATATTTGTGCAACCGTACTAATATTTGTGAGTGAGGATGTCAAACTGTGTATGTTTGGTCCTTCTTTACGCTGAAACGACTAGACTGTTTTGAATCAAATTTGGAACGGAGATAGCTGATACCATTAATTAAAACAGATTTTTTTTATCCCGGTAAATCGCATAGTTCCCGCGGGATAGTGATAAGCGATTTCTCCGCAGACGGATTCGCAGGCAACAGCTAGTGTTATAAGTTCCTTTGTCTGGCAAAATATTAAGTTATATTTCTTTAGTTTAGTATTCTGGCGAGCTGCGGGCTTAGGGCTACAAGCGAATAGAGTTAATTCTATTAACAGCATTTCAACAAAGAGCTCCAGAGAAAAAAACATTTTTTATTCTTTTTAGTTTTTGCAATACAAGTTTTACAATACTTAAAGACTGGAATGTATTTTGAAATTTTTCACGTAAGCTTTCTCCTTGGTCTTTGAAAAAGTTTTGAGAAGCACTTGTAACTACTATTTAACCGACTTCAAAAAAAGGAGGTTCTAAATTCGGTTGTATTTTTTTTTCACTTATTAAAATTGGAATACTTCCATGCTGCTCTACGAGCAAAGAAAACACATAGAATGTACCAGTTGCTTCTCTTCTCGCGCAGATGGTTAAAAGCCCATCGAGGGAATGGGCGAAATTTGTAGGAATCATGTTATAGGCGATGCTAGCAACCCATCACTATTTTGATTCCCCTTTCCACCTACACCCACATCTTGCTAAACGTGGCCTATAGATCTTGTTACCCGAGGCTCTGTTTACCATAAGGAATACATACATAAATATCATCACGCCTCTTTCCCACAGGGGTAGGCAGAGACTACTTTGTTCCACTTGCTACGATCCTGACATACCTTGTTTCGCTTCATCCACATTCATCAATCTCTTCATACATGCTTGTCGGTTAAGGCGCTGTCAACAGCAAATGACCTTGAGCAGCGCCACTCTTCACACATACGGTTCGCGTGCCTGTGAGTGAAAGAGAAGAAACTATTCCGGCAGCTTGGCGCGCGTCTAAAATTTTGCAAATAAGACACAAATACGAAGAAATAAAAAGAAGTATGGATTATTTGTGAAATATGACTCGTTAGCCGTGTAGGTATGAATACGTTGACTTCATGTTTTTAATTGCAGACCCATACGTCGAAAAAATAAAGACATAGAACCGTTTAATGATGATTTTAAGACCAATCTTCGCAATTATTTTCTATCGAACCGATTTTGTTCAATTATGTATCGAGTCCGTCTAGCGTGTTCGAAATATGATGAAAATTAACATTATAATTTTTTTGTATTTTTTTTGTGTGTAGTTTTTCTTAAAAAAGTGCTTAAATAACATCAATTTCAACAAAATTAGGTGTTGTCAGCCTCTTAAAGGAAAGGAATAAAAACGTGATAATATATATGTATATAAATTGTATTATACGATGAAATAAGCGGAAGAAGTCGTGGGCAGCAGTTATACACAAAAATAAATCTTTAATAACGTTCCATTTCCTGGGAGTTGTTGAATGTTCACATACCAACCTACACACTTAATAACCAATTAGAGATCCATGGAACCAAGGGAGGAGCTGCGTAGGCATTATAGCGCCATCAATTTATCTTTTCAAAGAACGTTAGGTCGTTTGTGACCTTTCATAATGTGTGCCTATCATTATTTACACCTTATCTTCACTCACATACGTACATAACAATTTACCCAATTAAAGGAAAACCAATAATCATACGTAGGTTGTATTGTCGTGGAGTATTTTGTTAGGTGGGTGGTAAGTTTCACTTCAAAGGCCGGCCACATATATACGGAATTTTTATACGGTTTCCCAATGATATTTCATAGTATAGATATGTTACGTTCCTAGTAAATTGCGTTTGAAAAACGTTCCCTCTGTCAACTGTCACATTGACTGTCACGGACTACTCATACTGTGGCTTGTTTGAGGTAAATGAGACAATTGGGTCATTTATGAATCTTCATTTCGGGCGCGGTAGTGACATATCTACTCCCAGTTTATATGTAATATCATTGCGGTTTCCATACGGAATGACTTCAGCGAACAGTAGGTTTATTGCCTAACTCGCTCGCGATCGCCATCGTGTTCATTTTGACAGTTCATGTATGGGCTGACAATTGGCATCGGAATCAGCTAGCTGTCACATTCATACAAGAACTGTCAATATGAACACGATGGCGATTGCGAGCGAGTTAGACAATAAGCCTACGGGACTTCGCTATGTAACGGAACGGGACAGGGCTACTAATTGACGTCATTCCGTACGGAAACCGTATGGAAATTCGGTATGTTTGTGAATGTTTTTTTAAGATTTTTGAATCATAGCTGACTGTTTCCATACATTAATCGATGTTTGAAGCGAATCGTATCATAATAACACGAAAAAAACGCCATAAAAGGATAGATAAACCATCGACTCGAATAACTTGTGCTGACAGTGACAGCTCGTCACTTGTCAAAATGACAACCTTACAGGCGACCTTGCAAAATAAACTTTTTGTACTTTGAATATCTAAATAATAATTGCAAACGAGTAGCCTACATAATTTGGTCGAAGTTGTAGAAGCTTATATGTTTACCCAACTGCGACGAAGCCTAAAAATGAGGGTCATGTTGATGATGGTTGAACTTGGTTTCACTCGCACTGGCCAGCCCTGGATGCACTGAACCGTTGCACCTGTCGAGCCGGCGTAATTGGCGGCAGTGCTGAGTGAGGACTGTGAGCATACACCATACAGCGATAGTATCACAGTTATGTAAGTTGCTACCACGGAACATTGACAATGATGTTAAAGCGCCGTCTGCCAAAAACGAAAGATAAATCCACATCTGTCACCCATTTTTCAAGTCCGTGGTAAAAGTAAAAGTGGTAAAAGCCTAGGTATCGAAGGAATGGGTGGAAATCTTAGGAAGCATCAGGCGATGCTAGCAACTCATCACAGGCTCGTGGAATTATTGGCCCATAAGGTATTCTACCTTAACTAGAGGGACAACACAATTTTGTGGTGCAGGTGTCCAACGGTGATAGTTCTCTCTTACCATCAGGTTTTTTCATACGACAATACAAGAGGACTGCTATGCGTTGCTAGGCTAAGATAGAATACCTCATGGGCCAGTAATTTCAGCACAAGCTCTATTGCTTGGCGGCAGCATCAGTGAGTCAGACAGCCGAGGGAGAGAATGAGGGAGAGGTGACCGAATAGCTATTTTTCCAACCTTCTCCATAAAACAAAATATACATCAACCAACATGGGGAAACTAAAAGGCTTAGGACCTGTTTCATCACTGTCAGTTAAGTTGTAGTTATCTTTAGTGTCAGTTATCTATGATGACGTATCTGTCTGTTTCATAGTAATAATCATATCTATGATATACCTGACATTTAAGTTAACTGGAAACATTCCCTTAAATTCAACCAAACCTATTCAGTATCGCACCAATTTGTCTCGAAATTTGAAACTGTCGGAAGTTAAATTGGAATTTTACAGCGTGATGCAGCATTAAATTTATCTGTCAGACAAGTGCCGTAAACACGAGTCTAACTGTTGGATAAATTAACCAGCTAATTGCTCCAAAGTCCAGGATAGCTCTAACTCACTGTCAACTCGACGTATTTTTGGAGCTTTGTTCGTGTAAAGTTTTGTTCGGTCATTGATTATTGAGTTCATTGCTGTATTTGATTATTTTGAAATGTTCAATTTTTGCTATTTTTAATTACTTCGGAAAAAGTTAAAATATGCAGTATACAGTATGCATGAATTACGCATTTTAATAGTTAGGTATATTAGATATCTGATATTTTTATGGTTACGCAAGAAGGGTCATTGGAAGTTGAATGAACTTTCCTCATAGCATGATAAAATTTGAAGAAATATTTCAGTAGCAGTAAATAATACAAATAATGCGCCAAAAATAGAAGCGAATGCTGTTTTTTACATAGAAAAGTAACCCAAAGGAATAACATTTCGCGCCGAGCTGCGAGCAGCCATACTGCGAAATAATAAACACATTTATTTTACATTCGCACTCATTCCTTAGTAAAATGCGTTTTTTATATTTTAACGAGTCCACCGACCACTCCAGTCGCCCTCAGTTTTTATTTGCATTTGAATAAATGAGAATGTCAGAAGAATTACTGGGCCTTTGAGAACTTGCCTTTGGACTTTAGAATGAAGTTACATGAATATTTTAGTCGCTATAACTGCCTTGGAGGAGTGCATGTAACATTCATTTTTGAATGTTTATGACTTGCATTCGGGAGTCGTGATTGCCTTATGCGGTCTTAGTTCCAAGTATGTATCACTTAGTTTTGCAAAATATAAATATTAGGGAACAATTCACACAAATTGATCTAGTCCCAAAGTAATCGCTAGTAAGGCTTGTGTTATGGGTACTAGACAACGATATACATACTTACATAGAGAAATACATACTTAAATAGATATAAACATCCATGACTCAGGAACAAGTATTAGTGCTCATCACACAAATATTTGCCCTTACCAGGATTCGGACACGGGACGCTTGCTTCGTAGGCAGGGTCACTACCAACTAGGCCAACCGCGTCGTCAAATATAATAACAATCAGTACCTACCAAATACGCCCACAATCATGCTAAGCGTGACCAGGTCTTATTACCTTAGGCTCTGTCTACCCCGTTAGGGATTAAAACGTGTTTTATGTTTATGTATCTATACAAAAATATCGGGTCACTGCACTCTTCAGTCTCTTCATACAACGTTGTATGAGAACTGGGAAGTGGCCCTTTATTTAATTTCGTCCGCGTAGAATTATACGTTATAAACCTTTCTCTTGAATCACTCTATCTATTAAAAAAACCGCATCAAAATCCGCTGCGTAGTTTTAAAGATATAAGCATACATATGGTCAGTCAGACAGACAGACAGGGCGACTTTGTTTTATAATATAACTAGCTGTTGCCAGCGACTTCGTCTGCAAAGAATTCGTTTATCGCTATCCCGCGGGAACTACGCAATTTTCCGGGATAAAAAGTAGCCTATGTGCTATTCCAGACTTTTCTCTATCTATGCGCCGAATTTCATCTAAATCCGTTGGGCCGTTCTGGCGTGATTGAGTAACAAACAAACATCCATCCATCCATCCATCCATCCATCTATCCATCCATACTTTCGCATTTATAATATTAGTTAGATTAGATTAGATAGTGAAGTGTTGAGGCTAGTTACTCTACTCGCATTAATTATAAAGGTAGTTAAAAGTCTTACATGGTATAAAATTTTAGCTTCAAAATATTTGCAAACGGAATGATTATTTTCCGAATTACCAGCGTTACATTTCTAGCCAATCGGAATATTGGAAATGAGTGAAAATCGGATTGAAGGTTTTTTACACAAAAAAAAAACAAAAAGCTACAGATAAATAAATTGTCACAAAACGGTCCCAACTCAGCATTTGCTGGCCTAACAAGCTTACAGCCAGCGCTGGTCTTCCATTAGGGCCATGATGGCATCGTTGTGAGTTATAGTAATAAATAGTACGTATATCTATCGTAACATAGAATGAATTATAACTTTATGCACCCCTCCTTCCGATTTGTAATTATGACTCCGCGCAAACACCACCTCAATTATACATGAGCCTCATTAGAATAAGCGGAGTGGGGCAAACGCGATATCTTCATTCATACGCGCTAATGTCTCATGTTATAGTCGATTAAGGAGTTCCTTCCTACCCCTAAGAGTCAAAGTTTGTACCGCTTTTGACACAGACTATTTTAGTTTGCCAATGCGACAATGAGACCAATTGTTTCTTATTTCTGATGCTTTGTCACCCATTTTTTATTGGTCATAATAAAATTATTAGTTAGACATAGTTTCTTCTTTCAATATAATCAAGCATTTTCAGGAGTTTTTTAGATATCCAACTTTATTATGTTAATTATTATTATGCGAAAATTATTAATTACCGATAAACGGGTGAATAGGGATCCAATTGAAGTTCAAACCTCGATAAAAAAATATATTCATGATTTTGTGGTAAGTTGTTTTTTATAGATAAAAAAATGTTTTAGCGGTAGGAATTTTATTTTGTATTGATTATCTGTCGTTTAGTATCATAGTTTAAACAACGAACACTAAAATAAAGTCAAATCCCAGCCCAGCTCACCCCGTAGTGAGATCAGATCAGAAGGGATAGGAACAAATAAAAAAAACGATAACAAATTAGCAGAAAAAGATGATTTATAATTATGTCTAAAAATATAACTAACTTATTTGTAGAGCAAGCTGAGCCACAAATTTTAAACAGCAAGTGGAAACACAAAATACTAAATAAATAAATAAATAAATATTAGGGAACAATACTACTTCTATCTCTAATAACTAATAATACTAGTAATAATACTAGTTCTATCTCTTCTCCCCCCGCACTCCCTTTGCCCCCCGTTTTACGGAAGAATATAGGCTTTTGCGGGTGGTAGGGCCTTGTGCAAGGTCCATCCGGATCGCTACCACCATCTTACTCGCTAATCCTGCCGCTAAGAAGCAGTGTTTGCACTGCTGTGTTCCGGTGTGGAGAGTAAGACAGCCGGGGAAATTACGGGCACAAGAGGCATTTCATCTGAGTCTTCTAGGTTGGCAACGCATCTGCAATCTCTCCGAGGTTGCGGGTGTCTATGGGTAGTGGTGATCGCTTACCATCAGGTGTCCCACTTGCTTGTTTGCCTTACTATTCACATAAAAAAAAAGATGACCATGATGATAATTTTTTAACCTCTTTAATCCGAAATTACGTCATTTTCCGAAACAAATACTACATAGCCTACGTATGATAACTGCTAATATCCAGCCCCAGCCATTTTGGCGTAAAACGGTAACAAAAATACATACAGACAAACTCACAACACTTCAAATATCTAACATTAATAGAATTACAAGCAGACATTGCTGTCCGTCTAAATAGCTGGTAAACTTCTAGTGTTATTCCATCGTCTCAAACGATTTAGAACAATGAATGTCGGGAATGGACCGTCTAGACTGAGCCCTCATTCTGAGAGTCCTTGGTTCGTAGTTTACTGAATAACTGTACCTTTTCTATTCTCGTATAGTACCTATTTAAATTCATAGCTATGAATTGTTATATAGCGATGTCCCATTTGCTGACGTGTTCGTACGAAACCGTATGAAAATTCGTGTGAGGCCGGCCTTAAGGATAAAGATGTTATATATGTATGTATGATCGTGTAGGTATTTTGTCGTCCAAAACGAAACCAAACGTGTTATTTTGACGATGTCACATAATACTCCAGTAAATATTATTTCCAGTGTTAATATCATTTCCTGGTACGGTAATCTCATTCGTCCCTGGAATTATGATCAAAGCGTCTTCGTGAAAGGAACGCGTAAACGTCGTATACTTTGATTCTGTTGCAACAAAGATACTGCTTTTGTTCGGATAATATTTGTATTAGGTTTGTTGAGCGCATGGAGCCTCGGAAAGGCGTCATGTTTATAAGAATAAGAATAAGAATAAATTTATTTCGTAAAAAATACATCAGCAGTATACAAAAACGATTGTCTGGCAGACCCCAAACTAGGCAGAGCCTGTATCTTGGGCCCTTGGAGTGCACTATACAAGACAAATTAACTTACAGTGGTTAGTAGACGTCAGTTAGGTAATTTCAAACTAAAAATAAATATAAAATTAATAACGCATACGCTCCGTTCCGTCGTGGGTAAAAATAGGAGCGAAACACAAAAGCAAAAAAAAACAGCTTTAAGAACTTGTGCGCATGTGTGTGTCTGTGTGTGTGCGTGTATGTGTATGTGTGTTTTGTATTTATGTTGTTAGGAGTTGACGCGAAGTAAATGAATGAATGAAGGAAATGTTTGAATGTTATTTATTCAGATCAAAGGGCAACGTATTATATAATTTGACGATTCACAATGTAATTTGACGACGCGGTTGGCCTAGTTTCCTGGGTTCGAATCCTGGTAAGGGCATATATTTGTGTGATGAGCACGAATATTTGTTCCTGAGTTATGGATGTTTCTATCTATTTAAGTATGTATTTCTGTATATAAGTATGTATATCGTTGTCTAGTACCCATAACACAAGCCTTACTTGCGCTTACTTTGGGACGGGGTCAATTTGTGTGAATTGTTCACAAATATTTTATTTATTATTTATTGTTTGTTGTTTACTCCCTCTTTAATTTAATTCCACTTTCCACTTACGCCCCTTTGCCTTGCTAAACCTGACCTGTAGGTCTTGCCACCTTAGGCTCTGTCTACCCCGTAAGGGAGAAAGACTTGAACTGTGTAATTGTATGTATATATGTACTAGCTGTTGCCCGCACGTTTGCGCAGAAGTCGCTCATCGCTATCCCGCGGGAACTAGGCAATTTTCCGGGATAAAAACTATCCCATATCCATTTCCTAAACTGAAAAGGTAACAGACAGACAGACACTTTCGCATTTATAATATTAGTAGGGATGTTTTTTTTTTTTTTTGTAGCCTATTTGGTGTCCCACTGCTGGGCAAAGGCCTCCCCTTTCTCTTTCCACCAATCTCTGTCTGTTGCATGGCTTTCCCAGTCCGGCTCAAAAGTCTCCAAATCGTCCCGTCATCTCCTTTTTGGTCTGCCTCTGCTCCGGTGCCCGTCGCATGGAACCCAGCGATCCGGATGCATTCGGCAGACATGTCCCGCCCAGTCCCACTTGAGTTTAGGGATGTATATATTAATTTAATTCTGAATACCTACTTCAGAATCATGCTAAACGTGGCCTTTAGATCTTGTTGCATTAGGCTCTGTCTATCCCGTAAGGGATAATGACGTGATTTATGTATGTTTGTATGTATACAAAATAAAGCTATGATTTGGTACTCGTGCAAAGTCATTAACAATCCAATATGTATTATTATTAGACCTTGAAGGTATTTCCTATCAAATTCTTTGTTGAAAGTCAATCCACGCCAACCTCTTCATTCCGTGGTGTACGAATGGTAGATAATGAATGTTTCATTAATTGTGTGGTACAATGCCGCACGAAAGCGCTAGTGGGCAAATAGGCCGCGGCGCCTTCCACGTACTGGCGGGGAGAAAAGTGGTTAACAATATTTTGACTTAACTTTGACACGGAATGAAAGGGATAAAGGAAGAAATATTTATTTTTTAAAACAATAAATACAAATTTCTATTCAAAAAGAGTCTTAACATACAGAAAACAACTATAAGTTCCAAAATAGATGTTCAACTCAGTGTGTATCATTGCAACAGCATTTTGTCAAATATTATGACAGCTCAATTAAAATCAATCTAATCCTATCATACTAATATTATAAATGCGAAAGTTTGTGATGACGATGTGACGATGTGAGTGAGTGTGTATGTTTGTTCCTTTTTCACGCTAAAACGACTGGACGGATTTAAATAAAATTTTGGAACGAAGACAGCTGGTACCCTAGATTAAAATATAGTGTACTTTTTATCCCGGAAAATTGCATAGTTCCCGCGGGCTAGCGACAAACATATCAAAGGCCGCAGCTGCCTAGTGTAAATCTAAGTCTACGCAGACGAAGTCGCGGAATTAAGCTAGTTTAAAATATAAAACTGGAATGCCGTACCCATACCACAACACAAGCCCCCATAACACAAACCTTACTAGCGCTTACTTTGGGACTAGGTCAATTAATAATATGAATTTACTAGCTGTTGCCAGCGACTTCGTCTGCGGGAACTACGCAATTTTCCGGGATAAAAAGTAGCCTATGTGCGATTCCAGACTTTTCTCTATCTATGTGCCGAATTTCATCCAGATCCGTGAGGCCGTACTGGCGTGATTGAGTAACAAACAAACATCCATCCATCCCTCCATCCATCCATCCATACTTTCGCATTTATAATATTAGTTAGAGTTATTTAAAGTTAAACTTTCATTATGCGGACAGAAGGAGTGGAACTCTCTGCCGAAGTCAGTTTTTCCGGAACGCTATAATCTGGACATCTTTAAGACCAAAGCGAACAGACACCTTCTAGGCAAACGTGTACCATCTTAGGCTTCATCTTCGCCTTCCATCAAGCGAGATTGAGGTCAAACGTAAGCCTATTTTATGTAAAAAAAAAACGAAATCAAAAAGCTCTTTGCAGCATTACAGAACAAACATTTCTTATTAACGCTAGATTTTACTCTCACCCAATCGCTTAATTTGCGAACTACCTTTTCGTTTAAAATTGAACGCACCAAAATTTCTAACACTTCTCCCCTCACCCATACCTTCGAGAGCTCGATACCCCATTAATCAAGCCGCAATGATAGCGGTGAAAAATGGCGGCTATAATTGAAACATCGCGTGCGGCCCTGATTCATGCGCCGGCGCTTGTGACGTCACCGCGTGTCCGGACATTAACAAGTCATTAACAAATTAAAGAAGTTACACTTCTAGGAAAAAGCGTATCTTTACAATACAATACAATGTAGGCCCTTTCGACGTGAAACTGCCGTGAGACTCAAACATAATTACAACAAACCGGATAAGTCACGTATAAATAGCCGAAAGAATGCTCCGACATTGTTTCGGACTATTCCGTAGACCTTCATCAGAGAGCGCTCGCCCCAGCGGCAGCGGAACGAACACCGTCGCCGGGGCGAGCGCTCTCTGATGAAGGACTACGGAAGAGTCCGAAACAATTGTCGGAGCATTCTTTCGGCTTTTTATACGTGAGTTAATCCGGTTTGTTGTAATTACAATAAAGGCCTATTTAGACACATGCAATAATTGCATGCAAGTTTCATTATATTGCGGGTTGCCGGAGTAAACCGAATTCAACTGATCCATCAAACTTCGCAATGTAACTATAACGGCATATTATTATGATTCTTACATTGTGTCTAAATGGGCCTTTACTCTTTATTAAACACTAGCTGTTGCCAGCGACTTCGTCCGCAAAGAATTCGTTTATCGCTATCCCGCGGGAACTACGTAATTTTCCTTTTTCTGTTTTGATTGTTATATTGTAGTCTAACTAATATTATAAATGCGAAAGTATGGATGGATGGATAGATGGATGGATGGATGGATGGATGGATGGATGGATGTTTGTTTGTACTCAATCACGCCAGAACGGCCCAACGGATCTGGATGAAATTTGGCATATAGATAGAGAAAAGTGTGGAATAGCACATAGGCTACTTTTTATCCCGGAAAATTGCGTAGTTCCTGCGGGATAGCGATAAACGAATTCTTTGCAGACGAAGTCGCTGGCAACAGCTAGTTTTTCAATATACATTTAAAGGGTCTGGCCGGAAGGTAATAGTAAAATCGCCCCTGGCTGAATTTAAAATATTGGTATGCACGTTTGTTTGTTTTATTATAAGATATAATTTTACTGAATATTAAAACTTAAATGCTTACGGTTAGCGAAAAAATAAAAAAAATAAAAATTCAGTTTTTATTTTTTTTTAGCCAAACTACGTTACCGATTAATTTTCCCTTCAGATATTTTGTACATATATTTAAGATACATTTATAGAAAAAAAATAAAAGTTCTAGCGTTTTTTAAAGTACACAATTTTGGCTGTTTTAGTTTTTCTTTTTTTTTTTTTTTTACTTGCAAGTTAGCGACACCTACCATATTTTGATATAATATACGCAATTTTATATTCTATTACATATATTTTTTTCAAAATTATTCATTTGGATCAACAATGTGAAAAAAAATTTTTGTTTAAAAGGGTGGAAAATTTTTCTTCCATATTGTTCAATCGTTCAAACATTCGTTCATAGTATTAGTAACAATTATCTTATTAGCTATGTTAGTAACATGAAATAAAAACAGAAAATACGGATAAATCAGAAGAAAAAATAGATTTAAATTGATTATTTAAAAAAAAAATTGTACTTGCAATTTTTTACTTATTTTTAAAAATCAAAAATAATTGATAACAATAATAATAATATAGCCCTTTTTATTTCGGATTCGCTACAATTTCAGTTGACCAGGTACGATTTTTTTTTCAAAAATTCAAATTGTTTATTTGTAAGAATACAGTATATTAATTAACTATCAATTATTTTATTATTTGTATATAATTATATATACAGGGTATATCAGATACCCCCTAAAAATAGTAATCCACTGGGGTATACATATAACCATAGCTATAGAAGCTAAAAAAAAAAAAAATTGGAGTAAATTTTGTTTTTTATATTTTCTGTAGGAATGGTAGTATTAACTGTAATCATTCCTATAGAAAATATAAAAAAAAAATACTCCAATTTTTTTTAGCTTCTATAGCTATGGTTATATACCAAAGTGGATTATTGAGAGAGAGAGAGAGAGAGAAACATTTATTTACACACATTCGATACACGTAGATTTAAAAATATGAAGAAATACAATATAAATTATTATTATTAGGGGGTATCTGATACACTTAGGTACGCTTGCTTGCATGCTGAATAGAAGGACCACTTTTATACCATTTAAGACCACTGTACTGAACATATATGTATATACTGTATTCTTACAAAAAAATAATTTGAATTTTTGAAAAAAAAAAAACTTAAGTACCGGGTCTACTGAAATTGTAGTGAATCCGAAATAAAAAGGGCTATATTATTATTATTGTTATTAATTATTTTTGATTTTTCAAAATAAGTAAAAAATTGCAACTACAAAATATTTTTTTTTTTAATAATCAATTTAAATCTATTTTTTCTTCTGATTTATCCGTATTTTCTGTTTTTATTTCATGTTACTAACATAGCTAATAAGATAATTGTTACTAACACTATGAACGAATGTTAGAACGATTGAACAATATGGAAGAAAAATTTTCCTCCCTTTTAAACAAAAATTTTTTTTCACATTGTTGATCCAAATGAATAATTTTGAAAAAAATATATGTAATAGAATATAAAATTGCGTATATTATATCAAAATATGGTAGGTGTCGCTAACTTGCAAGTAAAAAAAAAAAAAAAAGAAAAACTAAAACAGCCAAAATTGTGTACTTTAAAAAACGCTAGAACTTTTATTTTTTTTCTATAAATGTATCTTAAATATATGTACAAAATATCTGAAGGGAAAATTAATCG
Source organism: Pandemis heparana (assembly GCA_963854515.1). Taxonomy (NCBI): domain Eukaryota; kingdom Metazoa; phylum Arthropoda; class Insecta; order Lepidoptera; family Tortricidae; genus Pandemis; species Pandemis heparana. Next base: position 14,713,661 of record OY978020.1, read on the forward strand.
GTAACGTAGTTTGGCTAAAAAAAAATAAAAACTGAATTTTTATTTTTTTTATTTTTTCGCTAACCGTAAGCATTTAAGTCTTAATATTCAGTAAAATTATATCTTATACTAAAACAAACAAACGTGCATACCAATATTTTAAATTCAGCCAGGGGCGATTTTACTATTACCTTCCGGCCAGACCCTTTCAATCTGTAGGCTTATTGTCTAACTCTCTCGCAATCGCCATCGTGTTCATTTTGACAGTTCATGTATGGGCTGACAATTGGCATCGGAATCAGCTAGCTGTCACATTCATACAAGAACTGTCAAAATGAACACGATGGCGATTGCGAGCGAGTTAGACAATAAGCCTACTGGTATTCATCAAGGGTCTTATCACAGATGTTATAACGTTATTAAACATGTGTTTTATAACGTTTTAATAACACATGCGATAACCTAACAAATTGTAACAAATTGTTTTGAAGTTTTAATTAAGTAATTCTATCTTCAAACAGACAGATCATTCAAACAGAGGACGGGAGGTCACGGCTATGTGTGGAGTATAGGGGTATAGCACGCGTCACGAATGAAGAGAATCCAGGTACCGTCCAGGTACAGGTCCGTTGCCTGGTACCCATAGCACAAGCTCTGCTTAGTTTGGGACTGGGTCAATTGGTGTAATTTGTCCCAAGATATTTATTTTATTTATTTATTTTAGGTTCGATTCCCGGCCATAGCTTCAGTTATCGGATTTTTCTGTGTTGTAAGTTTCAGTGTCGTTTAGAAATTTAATTCTATCTTGTTTTACTGTGTTATACGATACTTTATACTTAACACACCATAACACACAGAACACAGAACTTGAGATTTCAAAAAGCCAAGTTTATATAGGTGCCTAAACAAATTTCATACAAATTCGTCCAGCTATTTTAGCGTCAAAGATACAAACATACAAACGACAGACAAACACACTCACAAACTTTTGCATTTATAATATTAGATGAGTTTCTAGAACAAACGTAACAAAGTTAGCTAAACCTACAGTTCAAAAGCAGGTGTTAACCGAAAACGATTCAGAGTAGAAACAAACAAACAACGTGAAACGCGGCGACCTATTATTGTTTGAATAACATAGGCCCCGCACCCGGCGCTGCCTGAGTCAACAAATAGCGTAGGCTTTAAAAAATATACGCTCCCAATTAGCTACACAAATATAACCAATCTATAGCAAAATGCTGTAAAGCAAACAAAAATGGCATGTCAGTATTGATGGAATAAATTAAACTTGTAATGTATACATTATATAATATACTAGCTGTTGCCAGCGACTTCGTCTGCAAAGAATTCGTTTATCGCTATCCCACGGGAACTACGCAATTTTCCGGGATAAAAAGTAGCCTATGTGCTATTCCAGACTTTTCTCTATCTATGTGCCGAATTTCATCCAGATCCGTTGGGCCGTTCTGGCGTGATTGAGTAACAAACAAACATCCATCCATCCATCCATCCATCCATCCAACCATCTATCCATCCATCCATACTTTCGCATTTATAATACCTATTAGTTAGATATAATGACTGCTGAACAGTCTGGGGCATACTCGTATAGAGGCCTCCGAAATTAAGAGAGCTTCAGCAAGATCGTTTTCCTTCAACAAAGTCATTGCAATTCTGTACATTAATTCCGAAAATTTAATTAATTTGTGGTGGTGGTCCAGCCAGGACCGTCTCCGCAGGAGGAAACTCCTCAACGGTTGGTCCGATTGACTTGAAATTTGGTCCACATGTAAGACAGTTGACAACGCAATTAACAGTCAACAAAAAGTACCTACAGCCAGCAAAATCTTGTATCTAAAATGAAAAACTTGCTTGCCAAAAAAGTGCTGGCCGCTTTTCAAGACATGCTGCACTCAATGACATCATACGCCGGTCCCTTACCACTGTCAACGTGCCATCCTTACTGGAGCCCACGGGTATTGCGAGGGACGATGGTAAGAGACCTGATGGTATGAGCCTGATTCCATGGAAGATGGGTCGCGTGCTTGTGTGGGATGCCACTTGTTCTGACACGCTAGCGGCTTCCCATCTCCATGGTACATGTAACAGAGCCGGTGCAGCATCAGAAGCGGCTGAAAAGGCTAAATATATCAAATATAGGGGTCTAGGCGCCGAATACGATTTTGTCCCATTCGGTGTCGAGACCCTTGGTCCGTGGGGTCCTAGCGCTCTGAAACTCCACAAAGAAATTTCGAAGAGGTTAGTCGACGTCACAGGGGACCGAAGAGCTGGCAGCTTCCTCGGACAAAGAATTAGCATTGCAATTCAAAGAGGGAACGCTGCTAGCATCTTCGGAACCTTGCCTAAGGGGTCTGGTTTGAATTTGTATCCTTAGTTTTCATTATTATTATTATTAAGTATTTGTATTATAAATGTCATTTTTAGTTTAGGTTATTGAATATCTATCAAAATGTCATCATAAAATTGTCTAGTGATCTTCCAATTGCACCTTTGAACCTGCCTACCGTCTCTCCTAACCGAATTTCACCATTCCCCTGTTATGTAAATTGCCAGCAATTAGTGGGCCTCCGATCAAAGCCCGCCTGTAATTACGTTGTTTGATTGTGTTCAAATTTTGTCTCAACTCATAAACTTCGGACTTCGGTTATTGCATTGCGGGTAATTGGTTACGAGTTATAGTTGGGTTATTGGGTAACGTCGCATTAGTTTAAAGATGGCTGGGATAATTTGAGGCAAGTTTGTTGACTGAAGGCGAATTAATGAGAACAAATAATTGTTTATTGAATGCATGCACTAATGTACGGTAGCAAAAGTTGGGTATGGCAAAAGAAGCATGAGAATAGAATAAATGCAGTAGAAATGAGAGCGTTAAGAAGTATGGAAGGTGTATCACTGAAAGATAGAATAAGGAATAGTGTGATAAGGGAACGTGCTGGTGTGAAAGAAGATATAGTGACTAGGATAGAAAAAGTATGCTTAGTTGGTTTGGTCACGTAGAGAGGATGGATGAAAGAAGATTAACTAAACAGATTTATATGGGGAGTGTAAATGAGTGCGTTGGGATGGGAAGGCCTAGACGGACGTTCCGTGATCAAATTGGGGACGTTTTGGAGAAAGGCCAGCACAAGAGTACCCGAAACCGACGAGCAAGTATGAAGAGATTGATGAATGTGGATGAAGCGAAAGAGGTATGTCAGGATCGTAGCAAGTGGAACAAAGTAGTCTCTGCCTACCCCTGTGGGAAAGAGGCGTGACGATATGTATGTATGCATGCTGGTCTGAGGGTACAATACAATACAAATACAAGAATATAGAACACCACAAATCAGTACAAAACAATACAGAAACAAAGATCGAAGTATACAATAGTCTTATCGCTTTACAGAGATCTCTACGACAACCAATAAGACACAGAAATAATTTGAAGACAGTTTAAGACTACTGAATTGACTACTGCTTAGATTACTGGGAGTAAAGAAAAAAGAATGTACCAGTTGCCTCTCTTCCCGCGCAGATGGTAAAAGCCCATCGAGGCATGCTGGGCATAGGAATCATGTTATAAACGATGCGGCTAGCAACCCATCACTATTTTGATTCCCCTTTCCATCTATATACCCACAATCATGCTAAACGTGGCCTTTAGGTTCACCTTAGGCTCTGTCTACCCCGGAAGGGATAAAGACGTGATTTATGTATACGTCTTATGTATGTATGTATCAAATTCACCAAGTCTCCCCTCGCTAACTGAGCGACTGTATTTATTTAAGTACTAGCTGTTGCCAGCGACTTCGTCTGCAAAGAATTTATTCGCTTATCGCTATCCCGTGGGAATTTTCCGGGATAAAAAGTAGCCTTTGTGCTATTTAAGACTTTTCTCTATCTACGTGCCGAATTTCATCCAGAACCGTTGGGCCGTTCTGGCGTGATTGAGTAACAAACAAACATCCACCCATCCATCCATACTTTCGCATTTATAATATTAGTTAGATTATTTCAAGAGCTATGGATTTTGTGACCGTGTCCGCCGCCCGCGCAGCACGTCTAGCACGAGAGAGAGAGAAACATTTATTTACACACATTCGATACACGTAGATTTAAATTATGAAGAAATACAATATACACAGGAATAGTACTGGTATGGTGTAAAACGCTGTTTTTCAGTGGCGGGTGGTCCAGCTCCGGCGCTGTCGTGCTAGCCGCGCAGACGCACAAATCACTCGCAACGTCGTTTGTCACCTGAACTCTTCGGCCTCGATACACAAACACCTCATATTTGAGCGTGTAGTGCAAGCGAGGGTCTGATAGCGTTATATAAGACGTTAAAGCTGTGGGCAAGTTCACGAATTTGTCGTTGGCTCAATGGCTTTGCCATTTTGAAGCATTGCAGGCGGTCGTTATAGCAAATAGAAGATAAATTCTTAGTTTGTTCCATCACTTTTGTAACAAATATCCATCCTCACAAACTTTCGCATCTATAATATTAGTAGGATTCGTTGAAAATATTACTTAAAATATTAGGTAACAATTTAAAAACTAATCTTAAAGTTAGTCACATCATCATCATCATCATCAGCCTGAAGACGCCCACTGTTGTACAAAGGCTTTCCACTTAGAATACCACAATGAACGACAACTCGCCACCAGCATCCACCGGTTTCCCGCAACTTTCACGATGTCGTCGGTCCACCTAGGCACCTTAAAATGTGCTTTCAATACAGAAATTTACATAATAACTTAGATGACATTCGACGGCACGGAGGTCGAGACTGGATGAGACGGGCACAAGATCGCCAAGAGTGGAAGTAGTTTGAACAGTAAGAGTTTTTAATGATTCACGGTTAAGTTCATTCGAAATATACTTACCCGTGTGTCTACCCGTGATCATGATGCATGCAACTGTATCGAAATATCGGGTGCTCAATAAAGGTAATCGCGGTTCACATCCCGTTTATAATATTTCGAATGAAGTTTGAACAGGCCTACATCCAAGATTCAATTGGATCACCAAAAGGCCATGATGATGATGATGATGACTATAACTTGGTCATTTTATCGCTCCCGCTGTCGCGCCCGCTTCCTCCTCTGCCGTGGACCGTCAGCTCTACTTTCACTATTCCCGAAACTTATTCAAAAGAGCACTGGCCCCCATTCCTGGTTGTCACACAATAAATTATTGGAGTTATTTATTTGGCGTTTTTAGGGTTCCGCGCCAAACCGGCAAAGGAGGAACCCTTATACTTATACGAACACTTCGTAGTCCGTTTGCCTGTCCGTCTATCACGGTTTATTTTCTCAATGTGTATCAAGATAAAATAAAATGTAATGCAGATAATAATTATAGTTTATTCCAGCCGACGGCTCAAAAATTTAGTTTCTAAGTCAGCATGAACAAAATATACAAAGAAAAATGTGTGGTTTAAAATAAAAACCGTGGCACTCACAACACAATTTGCTTAAAAGAAAGAAATAAAGAAATAAATGTACATTTAAAAAATCGAAATTACTGACTTTCATCTAACTAATATTATAAATGCGAAAGTATGGATGGATGGATGGATGGATGGATGTTTGTTTGTTTGTTACTCAATCACGCCAGAACGGCCCAACGGATCTGGATGAAATTCGGCAAATAGATAGAGAAAAGTCTGGAATAGCACATAGGCTACTTTTTATCCCGAAAAATTGCGTAGTTCCCGCGGGATAGCGATTAACGAATTCTTTGCAGACGAAGTCGCTGGCAACAGCTAGTTTGTAATAATTGTGTAATTTTATTTTGATTTACTTTACTTAAAGTGCACTTAAGCCCTACCTAAACATTTTTTTAATTTATAATTTTTTTTAATAATTGATTAGTGATAATAAACAATATTTTCTTTCTGTCTTTCTTTCTTTTTCTTTTTGTTAAAGGTACAAATTAAAAACCTATTTTTTACGGAACCCTCAGTCCACGAGTGCAAGTCGCTCTTGGCCAGCTTTTTTTAGGCGCGGCGACACGGAAACTTTTTCTGTAGGGAGAAGCTACCAATACAGTAAAACACTCTGTTTCCCGGGCTATTGGGTAGGTAGACTACCTGACGACCGGATAGCTTAGTGGTTAGTGACCCTGATGAAGCTAGAGGTCCTGGGTTCGAATTCTGGTTGGGTCAGACATTTGTATGATGAATACGAATGTTTGTGCCCTGAGTCATGGATGTTGTATGTATTTATCTACATTATAATTAGTGTGCTTATTCGTTGCCTGGTACCCATAGTACAAGCTTTGCTTAGTTTGGGACTGGTTCAATTGGTGTAATTTGTCCCCTGATATTTTTTTATTTATTTTAAAAACATCATCATTTTGCTCGTTTGCGTTCCTATTCACATATAAAAAAAAAAGAAAAAAAAAAACACCTCAATGTACAAAAATTATAAAATTTTATCACTTTATTGGGATGATAAACAGTTTTCTAAAACAGTGTCTTGAGCTACAAAAACGGACAGACAAACCTATCATTGAGTAATCGATAGTCGATACTTTTAATTCCCCCGCACGTACTGAACTAAAAGTGCACTACTTACACTTTATTCTTACCTTAAGAGTCGTTAAAAACCGTCGATAAGGCGGGAGTCAAACCCGCAGCGAATACTAACGGCCTTATTAGTGCACACCTGGGCCGGTATTCTGGCACCACTCGATATTTTTGAAGTGAAAACTTCTTTAGTGGCACTGAGCACTTTTTGGGATGGGTAAAGTATTAAACTCGCGTCAGGCGTAAGACGGAGGGAGAGTTTAAGTACCAGGATATCAGGATCCTCTAAAAGCTTGTTTTGAAATAATGAATGAAATCGTTTGATTTTTGAAGTGTTTTTTTGTTGAGTCGTGGAGCGAAAGTACTAGGGCTTTAGCGCATTGTTAGGGGTGTATCCATATAGATAATACGTACGTTTTTTTTTGTAAGCGGCCAGTACGGTACGCGTCTTGAGCGTCATGGAGGTCACAACATTAAAATCTAATCTAAGCTACTGTTTTTAAATCGGGTGATAAATTAAAATAAAAAATAAATTTAATTAAATTTCTGAACAACACTGAAAATCAGAACACAGAAAAATCCGAAAAGTAAAGCTGTCGGGAATCGAACCCGGATCCTCATCATTTCGTGATGCGTATACCGCTACACCACCCATAGCAGCCGCTTTTTCTATGTCTCCTATTTCAGTGTTGTTTTCAAATTTAATTTCTAACGGGTCAAACCGTAAAAATAAACAAAAAAACAAGAAGTAAAAATTCTTGATTCATTTGATATCGTGCTATAAATGTCGACTGCACAGCAATAGCCGCCCACTAATGAATAACGAACGGCGGCAACTGTACTCAATGTATATCAACCTCAAATTACTTACTACAGGAGTTGCTTTTAATTTAGTAATGAATTTTATCAGACTTCAAAAATGAGAAAGTTCCCAATTCAACTGAATGTATTGTTGCTTAAGTAAATAATAAGGCTCTGTTTACTTACCAATTATATTTTTTAATTATATAAGGAGACATTTTTACAACGTACTTCGTTCATGACACTTGACACATACCATAATCAAGCAAAAACACTTTTTTAATAAAAAACATAAAAATATGTAAAAAAAGGTTGTCTGTCGCCAATAGAATGTTTTTTCTACCAGTTTTCATGGAACAAGCATCGATCATCAATTTAATATATCATCCGCTCAAATATCGGTCTCTTCCCATTAGTTCCTTTATCAGTTCCATTGATGGTACTAGGTACTTTGATAACTTGAGTTTATTTATTAAACTCAAGTACTTTGTATAGTGATAATAGAATTAGTGGGAATAGACCCAAATATCATCATCGTCATTGGCCAAAAGACGTCCACTGTTGGACATAGGTTTCTCCCAAAGAGCGTCGTAAAGACCAGTCCTTATTCTGCGAAATTACGCGCATTTCACCAGTCAGTCCATCTAGAGAGAGTACTTCCTCTGCTGCGTTTTCCGGTACGGGGTAACCAGTCGAAAACTTTCGGCTCCATCGGCCGTTGGTCCGCTCAAAAATGTACCGGCAAAATAACTCAGGGTCACTTTGAGAGCTGTTTTTTCGCAGTCATGCGTTTGATCACGATTGCGATACGACGTCTCAATAGTTATTTATGTGGCTAGTGCATAAAGAGAGGCATTAACACGAGTGCGGTTTTATGAAACGAATAAAGTGAGTTTTAAGGAGTTTTAATGCCTAGTTATGACTTTATCTTTATGCATAAAACAAGTTACCTACCTACATGTGTCCATTTTCACAAATTCTTTAAGTAGTTCGTTTGCATGGAATAGCAACAAACATCTATCCATCAAGTTTTAATCTGATTTCCAACTTTTATCTAATTTTATCTATATATATAAAAGAAGAAACTGACTGACTGACTGACTGACTGATTGACTGACTGACTGACTGACTGACTGACTGACTGACTGACTGACTGACATATCAACGCACAGCCCAAACCGCTGGTTCTAGAGATTCCAAATTTGGCACGTAGGTTCCTTATAAGGTCTAGGGGTGCACTAAGAAAGGATTTTTCAAAATTCGACCTCTAAAGGGGTTAAATGGGGGTCCAAAGTTTGTATGGGGAAACAAGATTAGTTAAACTATTTTATTCGAAACTTCACAGGAGTATTCCTAACGATAAATGAGTAAACACCTGTTTCAGGTTTTTTGAAAATTCAACCCCTAAAAGGGGATAGGGGATGACAAAGTCTGAAAATCAACGTGGGTATTATTATTATTATATTATAGTGGGTAGTATTGTTTGTACGGTTTATCGGGTCGCAGATTAAGAAAACAACAACACACATACCTACCTGACACACACACACACATACACTAATTTCCAGGGGAACGGGAAAAAACGGGATTTATATTATTCGATTCCGCGTGACCCTATCTCAGTAGGTAACTATACTTAATAAATATAGACTCTTCAAATTTCGTACACAAATAGATGATTATAAAACTAAGAAAATAATTTCAGGATTTTTGGAAATTCTCACGGGATAAGGAAAAAACGGGATTTATATATTCAGTACAACGAAATCCTATGAATTATAATTACTAGACTTCAAATTTGGCATAGAAGTAAGTGAGTGTAATAGTAAAAAACAGTTTTAAGGTTAAGGATTTTCGAAAATTCCAACGGGATAAGGAAAAAACGGGATGTATTATTCAGTTCTACGGGATCGATTTTTCGTTTTAATGATCGTAGAAAACTGAAATTTGGCCTTCAGGTTCCTTGGGGAGTATAGGGGAGCACTACAAAAGGATTTCCCAAAATTTTGACGGAAATGAACGGGAAAAAACGGGATTTTTTGTTATATACTGCAGGTCGTAGAAAGTTGAAATTTGGCATGTAGGTTGCTTGGCGAATGTAAGGAAGCATTAAGAGACAATTTTCCGAAATTCCCACGGGAACGGGAAAAACGGGACTTTTCGTTTTACTGGTTGTAGAAAGCTGAAATTTGGCATGTAGGTTGCTTGGCGAATGTAAGGAAGCATTAAGAGACAATTTTCCAAAATTCCCACGGGAACGGGAAATAACGGGATTTGTTTTACTGGTCGTAGAAAGCTGAAATTTGGCATGTAGGTTGCTTGATGAGTGCAAAGAAGCTATAAAAGATAATTTTCCAAAATTCCCACGGGAACGGGAAAACGCGACTTTTCGTTTTACTGGTTGTACAACGCTTAAATTCGGCAGTTAGGTTGTTTGGAGAGTGTAGAGGAGCATTAAGAGAGGAATCTCCAAAATTCCCACGGGAACGGGAAAAACGGGTTTTTTTCATTTTACTGGTCGTAGAAAACTGAAATTTGTCAAGTGGGTTCCTTGGGGAGTGTAGGGAGCATTAAAAGATCATTTCCCGAAATTCTTAAGGGAACGGGAAAAAACGGGATTTAAATACTCCTGGTACACGCGGGCAAAAGCTATTTGTCAATAAATGAAGTCTACGCGGACGAAGTCGCGGGAAAAAGCTAGTTATGCATATACCGTTTCCACAGACCTCCCAAAGTGGTTCTGACAGAATACCAGCGCTGCGGTCTTCGCAGCTTTATGCTGAGTCAGCGCCTTTCTTTTTCCGTAGCACATGGTCTACTGTCCACTTAGTTAAGTTGGGTACATTGAATCTGTTATGTTTATTTTTAAGTTCTCTGTGTTTGATATTGTACCTCTGCCGTTTATGTATCATGTGTGTTATGAAAGAAAATAAAGTGTTAATCCATCTATCTATCGAAGTTTTCACGGCAAAATACGAAGGTATTCTTATGCTCAAGGGAAAGTGACTGCGACCATCTCCTGGCTTTTAGTGCTAGATGCAATCAACACTGATATGCACGTACTGTCGTGCACGCTTCATGCAATCCAGAACTGTGTACCAACACTTCAGACAATTTAGAACGAGCCACGACTGAGTCTTTGATATTGTTTCGCATGGATACCGCAAAGGATATTGTGTTGACATAACATTGAATTAAGTCGTAAACGGGATCTAGGAATATACAGACGACAATTGGAATTGCTACGAGCTTTTATTGTTAAGAAACCTTTATTCTACAATACATACGCAAATCGCGTCTTAATTATTTATAGGGTAGGCAAGGCCTAAGCTCAGAACAAGCTCTTTTCCAAAATGGATTAAGGCATTTATGGCATACTAGCTGTTGCCAGTGACTTCGTCTGCAAAGAATTCGTTTATCGCTATCCCGCGGGAACTAAGCAGTTTTCCGGGATAAAAAGTAGCCTATGTGCTATTCCAGACTTTTCTCTATCTATGTGCCGAATTTCATCCAGATCCGTTGGGCTGTTCTGGCGTGATTGAGTAACAAACAAACATCCATCTATCCATCCATCCATACTTTCGCATTTATAATATTAGTTAGAAAAGTTATTATTTTTATTTTTATTTATGTAATGCGTGGTGAGTTTTTAAACGTCATTTTACTGTTCCACTTTCACGACCGACAAATCTGTCTTAATCGCGCTCTCCACTACGTGGTTGAAAAAAACAAATAGACCCATTAGCTGAAGTTTTGGTGTAAATATGATTATCAGGGGGCTTTCATTAATAGTATAAAGTTCCGAATGACGTGTCGTGTTGGCGGCGAACTGATGGGCCGTTCGCGTGAGCTGGTTCCTATCGATACCCCGGCTCTGAGCCCCCAAACACACCGGAACACAACCTCGAATATTCGCAACGAATTTGTCACGAACAGGACTTATTGTCTAACTCGCTCGAAATCGCCATCGTGTTCATTTTGACAGTTCATGTATGGCTGACAATTGGCATCGGAATCAGCTAGCTGTCACATTCATACAAGAAATGTCTAAATGAACACGATGGCGATTCTGAGCGAGTTAGACAATAAGCCTACAGCCCGGCTAGCACGACAGCGCGCAAGAGTCGCGTCACGGGCGAGATTAATGTACACATGGAAGCGACGAATAAATGACTTATGATTACCCGTCCCTTTCTAGAACGAACAGTAAGAAAAAGACAGGCAATCTATCTCGCGCGCGACGCGACTCTTGTGCGCTGTCGTGCTAGACGAGCAGGACCAAGTGAAAGTCAAAAATGTTGATGAAGTTAGGATGAAATAAAAATATAGTAAAAAGTAGCAGTGTTGTCAGGGCATGAATCGGCTAACTGTTTTGTTGCGAAGAAGTAACAAATATATATTTTCACACACTAATTTCTGATATTCTCCTTGCTTGCTTCTTCTTGTTTTGGCACAAAACTTCACAAAATGAACCGTCCTAAGCCTTCCTATACACACCACCGTGGGTTAGTTGTATTGTACTGAGCGCACTTTCAAAACCAAATTTGGTTTCGCCAGCCATTTTCGCTCTCACCTCCAGAGCTGGCAGGGTTCGCCGTTAATGGATACGTTAAGGAAGACACGATGATGACGATGATGATGATGACGATGGTGATGATCTGATGATGAAGCATATTAGTTACATCTGCTCAGCCGTGCTTTCGCCGTTGACGAATACTTCAAGTATGATTATGACGTTGACGATGATGATTATGATTACGATGATAATGATGACGATGATGATGACGATGGTGATGATGAAGCATTAGTTGACGGATACGTTAAGTATGATTATGACCATGACGATGATGATTACAATGATGATGATGATGATGATGGTGATGATGATTATGATGTTGATGATGAAGCATTAGTTACAACTGCTCGGTGTGAGGGCGGCCTGCGCTGACCCAGGAAGCATTTATATTCCAAGCCCTCGCCCGCTTGATTGTCACATTTTGTTTCGATAATTTCTGTTTTCGTCCATCGAGGGCCGTTTTAATTTGCCAAAAGTTAATCGAACGGGTTTATCGTAATAGGTTATTAATGGGGAATGAGGGTGTTTGTTTTATTGACGACCTGCTTTAATGGGGCTAAGGCTATGGATTCAATGGTACAAGTTTAACATTTTTGACTTTTTTAGTGTCATACAGCTTTTCTCAAAAAGTTTGTACCATCGAACAAAATGATCCCTGATCCACTGTGGAACTCTATGACAGTAAATATCATAGTGACGCTACATTGAGTTGATAAAGCAAATCATGTGACGTTTAATGTGAGAACGTTCTACGGTTGGTCAGGAATCAAATGGTTTGACTGTTACCTGATGGTTCTCAAAACTACACTGAGCACAACGTATCAAAAACAAATCCAACAAAACTGAACACCAAATGTAACACTGTATTAACCTTTGAACAATTCTTAGGATCAACATTATAAGCATCCTTCTAGAAACTCCATCTAAAAAAACAAACAAATCACGACTTGAACCGTTTGATTCTAATTTGAGAGGCAACTAGTCGGCCAACAAGTTGTCCGATTAGTCCAAGTATAAACCTTTGATCGCCTCGTTACTTGCTTTGAGTTAGCGCTCACTTGTTTTTCCTTACAAAGGATATTGACTTGCTAAAGAATGTCGAGTTGAAAGTTTTGTTGAGTATGTCTTTAGTGAGAGCGCAGAAGAATTCTTCGTTTTTTGGAATTCAATTGGCTTTTTTGCTAACCGATTGTTAATCACTTCAGTTATTTATTAGCGACTTCGACTATGATATTGAGAAATTTCTGTAAATGTTTTAAACATATTTAAAGGTTATCGTCGACAAATTTAGGTGTTAAATGTTATATTCATTTTTGCACAAGTCTAAGTATGTTACATGAAACCCGGCTTTGCACAAATATGTCATACTAGCATCTGCCCACGACTTCGTCCGCTTAGAATCAGACTTACATTAGGCAGCATATTCTACAGTAATTATTAAAGTCGCGACTCTAGGCAACTACGACCTTTGACATGTTTATCGCTATCTCGCGGGAACTAGTATGCAATTTTCCGGGATCAAAAGTAGCCTACGTGTTAATCTTAGATACCAGCTACCTCCGTTCCAAATTTAATCCAAATCCGTCCAGTCGTTTCAGCGTGAAGAAGGAACAAACTTACACACTCACATCGTCACATCCATCCATCCTCACAAACTTTCACCTTTGTAATATTTAGTAGGATTTGTTAGACGTGACTTAAATAGACCCTGGTGGTGGAAAATCCATACTGCATAGCTCCTCAGGAGGAAACTCCATACCGCATGTTATATCATTCGTATTGCATACCTAGGAGGAGTGATGTAGCATAGGCCCAGATTGATTGTTTATGTAGAATATTTCAGGTAGGGCGTCCATGTCTAGATTACACAGTCATTAAAAATAATAATCTTGCCCCCGAGAATAGCCTCCGTATAAAAATAATCAAAAAATTTCGCTCCAGACGTTAGATCCATAAACGAACACAATTTTAAATTTTAAACGTTAGCTATTTCAAATAGCAGATGCTAAAGTATCGTATTAGTCAGAATTGAGTATAAAAATACGTTTCCACAAATATCCTCCGCGTCCCTTGTTACGCGCCAGTTTACGGTTGACGACGATAGATGCAGTATCAGCGCATGGTTGCGTTGGAGTATTTAACGAACTAGAGTCGGCATTGGCAACTATTTTTAAACAGATAATTTTATCCGACGGGAGAGGCAGCATATCTGAAATGACAATAATAGTTCATTAATGTTATGAGTAGAATGAATGGTAGCCATATCCAGTAGGCTTATTGTCTAACTCGCTCGCAATCGCCATCGTGTTCATTTTGACAGTTCTTGTATGAATCTGACAGCTAGCTGATTCCAATGCCAATTGTCAGCCCATACATGAACTGTCAAAATGAACACGATGGCGATTGCGAGCGAGTTAGATAATAAGCCTACTGGATTATAGTTTTTTTTAATAAAACGATTAATTTATTTAAAGCTAAAGCAAACTAATTAAAGGTTATACTATGGGTGGGCAATTAATAAACAATTAATTACATATTAAATAGCCAAGCCTAGAAAACACAATTTTTTATTTCTCATAACATCTGCCTTGTTAAGGAATCGAACTCGGTACCTCGAGGTTTGCAGTCAGGTTTTTTAATCACTAGGCTATCCGGTCGCTGATTTCTAAAAATGAATGAATTTAGAAGAAAGATTATTAAGAAATGGTCATCATTATTATTACTCCCATGGTGGTTGCATGCATGAAAAAAACATAGAATGTACCAGTTGCGTCTAGTCATGCGCAGATTGTAAAAGGCCAGTCGAGGGAATGGGCGAAATTCTTAGGAATCATCTTTTTTTTACTCCCCTTTCCACTTATAGGTACGCCTACATTCATGCTAAACGTGGCATTTAAGTCTTGTTTCCTTAGGCTTTGTCTACCCCGGAAGGGAATATAGACGTCGTGATTTGTGTGTGTGTGAGTTTGTGTATTATACCTTTTACGGGGTGGGGGGAGGGGTTCTCCAGTTGGTTTAATACTCTAAGGTGGACATGCTTCGCTGTATCAATTAGTTTCCTTTTCTCTTATTTTAAATATCAAAGAGGATTATTTTTAGGATGTCATTTGTGTAAATGAGGAAAGATATAAAATTAGTGAAGCCATGACTCAGGCGGTTGAGTGAGGTATCCTCTTTATTTTCTTAGAAGATACTCGTATTTAGTTTTTTGTCACTGAACTGATTCCTACTAATATTATAAATGCGAACGTGACTCCTGTCTGTATTTCTATCCATTTGTCTGTTTTGTCTATTCGTTTGTCTAGGTAACAACCTTTTTACGCTTAAACAGCTAAACCAATTTAGTTGAAATTTGGTCTACAGATATTTTCAATCCCGGGGATGGACATAGAATAGCTGGATAGCAATTACGCGCAGACGGAATCGCGGGCAACAGCCAGTATTTTATAAACAACGGTGTTTATAAATATCTAACTTCTAACTAATATTATAAATGCGAAAGTATGGATGGATGGATGGATGGATGGATGTTTGTTTGTTACTCAATCACGCCAGAACGGCCCAACGGATCTGTATGAAATTCGGCGCATAGGTAGAAAAAAGTCTGGGATAGCACATAGGCTACTTTTTATCCCGGAAAATTGCGTAGTTCCCGCGGGATAGCGATACGAATTCTTTGCAGACGAAGTCGCTGGCAACAGCTAGTTTACTATAAATATCTAATACTTCGATGCAATTATTATTATTCGCCTCCCTAGACGGACGTTCCGTGACCAAATTGGGGACGTTTTGGAAAAAGGTCAGGTCAAGTGTACCCGAAGCCGACGAGCATGTATGAAGAGATTGGTGAATGTGGATGAAGCGAAGGTATGTCAGGATCGTAGCAAGTGGAACAAAGTCTCTGCCAACCCCTGTGGGAAAGTGGCGTGACGATAATGTATGTGTTGCAATTCCAATTGTCACTTGTCGCCGACGATCGTCGCGTTGATGAAATAGGGGCCTGGTGAGCGGGGCAGGGGCGGCGCCCTAGCTTGCTTGTAAACCTGAAAATATTACTTTTGTTCTGGACTCGTGCGTTATTTGGCAACACAGACTACACTCCCACATACATCAATCAAAAATCTAACTAATATTATAAATAGCTTCTGCCCGCGACTGCGTCTGCGTAGAATTAGCAATTGAGATGTTTATGGCTATACCCCGGGAACTATGCTATTTTCCGGTATAAAAAGTAGCCTATGTTTCAATACTTTCAATCTAGGGTAACAACTGTCTTCGTTCCAAATTTTATTCAAATCCGTCCAGTCATTTTAGCGTGAAGAAGGAACAAACATACACACTCACTCACTCACATCGCCACATCGCCACATCGTCACATCGTCACATCGTCACAACGTCACATCATCACAAACTTTCGCATTTATAATATTAGTAGGACTAGCGACCCGCCCCGGCTTCGCACGGTATATTATGCATGTATTATACATTTATAAACCTTCCTCTTGATTCACTCTATCTATTAAAAAAACCGCATCAAAATCCGTTGCGTAGTTTTAAAGATTTAAGCATACATAGGGACATAAAATATGGACAGAGAAAGCGACTTCGTTTTATACTATGTAGTGATGATGCGAAAGTATGGATGGATGGATGTTTGTTTGTTACTCAATCACGCCAGAACGGCCCAACGAATCTGGATGAAATTTGGCACATAGAGAAAAGTCTGGAATAGCACATAGGCTACTTTTTATCCCGGAAAATTCCCGCGGGATAGCCATAAACGAATTCTTTGCAGACGAAGCCGCAGGCAACAGCTAGTAGTTTTATATGTTTACAGTTTTAATCTAAATTTAGTATGTTGACAGTTGAAAAAGGCTTATTTTAACCCCCAATACAAAAGAGGGGTGTTGTAAGTTTGACGTCAATGTCTGTGTGTCTGTCTGTGGCATCGTAGCTCTCAAACGGATGGACGGATTTCAATGCGGTTTATTTTATTCGAAAGCCAGTTTCCTTGCGGTGGTTCTTAGTTATGTTTTGTAAAAATCGTTTTAGCAGTTAGAAGAGTATCATCTTTTTTCCAAAAAGATGAAGAAAAAAAAAGGAAAATGTGTTTATTCCAAAAAGAAATTAAGTACAGAACTATACAACTAAGAAACTAAAACAACAAATAAACAACACAAACAACAACTAAGAGATGTAAAGCATTTTTGAGGTATCTTTCTTAAACTGCTAGTAAATTTTGCGTTTTTTGGGCTTTTAAAATTTATAGTATTTGTAATCCAATTTATCCATCTATTGACCTGCTATGGGTGGTGTAGCGCTAAAGCACTAGCCAGCCATAGTTTTACTTTTCAGATTTTTCTGTTCTAATTTTGTTAAAAAATTAAAAAAAACCTTGTCGGCCTATTTGCAGAATAAACGTTTTGATTTTTGTTTTTTTTTTTTAGTGTCGTTGAGATTTTTTTCCCATCTAACAAAGAAATAGATGACGCTTTACGCAGTAGGTATACCATTTTCATTCTTACCTGTCCTATTTGGTAAACAAAATTCTAACCTCAATATGCAATTTTTTGTAAAGATTAAGGTGTATTATGTTATCAAATAAACCTGAGGTAATATTTTGTACATAATTTTGCTGATATTTTATCTCCAGTTGCTTTATTTACGCTGAAATAGTTAAATAATAACAAAAATGAGACGTTTGGAGGTTAGAATTTTGTTTACCAAATAGGACAGGTAAGAATGAAAATGGTATAGGAAATAGTTTTTTCTCAAGCATGCTCAGAAATGTACGCGTTAATGTCGCAAAATGAAGCCAAGAAGTTTCACATTTACGGCCTACGCCAAGAAGTAATGTGGTGCGGTCGAAATGAAGCCAAGAAGTTTTACATTTACGGCCTAGGCCAAGAAGTAATGTGGTGCGGTCGGCGCGGTGGCGGGTGTGCGGTTAAACATGGCGCGAGCAATAGTTTGTTCAAACGGCATGTTTCAAAAATTAAAAATGCGGCTAATTAAACAATTTTTACTTGATTTCCTCGCATTGCTTGAGAAAAGCACTATACAATCCTCGGCCGGAAACAGGGATTGCAGGACTCCACTGCGTGTACCCCAATCTCGTCCTGCAATCCCTTACTTCACGGCCTCTGCAGTAATGTACTATTTTTAGCACCGTTGAAACATTTTTAAGGCAGCTCTTTCTCTCGTCTGTGGTGTTTGCGCCGCGTTCACAGCTCGTAAAATTACAAAGTTTTCAGCGGTCGTTACAATTCGTCAATAAGTGCGAGTGGCCCAATCGACCCCGGACCCTTATTCCCACAGTAATACGGCCCAAAATCGATCGTGTACACGCCCGCTGAGGATGGAAAGTAATAAAAACTTAAACGATGAAGATTGGGAGATGTGACGTCATCCAAAAGAGACGGTCGAATGGCTACACAGAGTTCTCAAATGGATTTCATTCTCGAATTGATACAAGTTATACAGAGGGCCGGTTTCACCAATGTAAAGTATGTTTTTTTTTATGTGAATAAGAAGGCAAACGAACAAGTGGGTCACCTGATGGTAAGCGATCACCACTGCCCATAGACACCCGCAACCCCGGAGGGATTGCAGATGCGTTGCCAACCTAGAGGACTCAGATTGAAATGCCTCTTGTGCTCGTAATTTCCCTGGCTGTCTGACTCTCCACACCGGAACACAGCAGTGCAAGCGCTGCTGCTTAGCGGCAGGATTAGGGAGTAAGATGGTGGTAGAGAACCGGACGGACCTTGCACAAGGCCCTACCACCTGCATGCACTGTTTATTATTGTACATAAAACACATGAAAAGTACATGTAAAGTTTAAGTTAGGTATCTCATCGATATCTGACAAGATAACAGAAACTTTACAAAGAGTGGTGCGACAGGCCCAGGGTCTCTTAAAATTGTTCTGGAATATTTCATATATTTATTTTGTATTCAAATATTTATTTTGTATATAGATCGCAAAATGCTTCTTAAGGCGCTGTCAACAGCAAATGACCTGGAGCAGCGCCACTCTTCACACATACGGTTCACGTGCCTGTTAGTGAAAGAGAAGAAACTATTCCGGCAGCTTGGCGCGCGCCTAAAATCTTGCAAATAAGACAAAAATCATAAGAAATAAACAAAAGTATGGATTATTTGTGAAATATGACTCGTTAGCCGTTTAGGTATGAATATGTTGACTTTATGTTTTTAATTGCAGACCCATACGTCGAAAAAATAAAGACATAGAACCGTTTAATGATGATTTTAAGACCAATCTTTGCAATTATTTTCTATCGAGCCGATATTGTTCAATTATGTATCGAGCCCGTCTAGCGTGTTTGAAATATGATGAAAATTAACATTAAATTTTTTTTGTATTTTTTTTGTGTGCAGTTTTTCTTAAAAAAGTGTTTAAATAACATCAATTTCAACAAAATTAGGTGTTGTCAGCCTCTTAACGTCCCTTTTTTAGGACTCCGTTGTCAGCAAGGAAAAGGTTTTACTTTCACTGTTTTTCGACAAACATTTTTTTTTGCGGGATTGTTTTTGGTTTTCCTTTACTGGAGTTGCAATTCGCAATATATTCGTAACTAGCTGTTGCCAGTGACTTCGTCTGCAAAAAATTCGTTTATCGCTATCCCGCGGGAACTACCTATGCAATTTTCCGGGACAAAAAGTAACCTATGTGCTATTCCAGACTTTTCTCTATCTATGTGCCGAATTTCATCCAGATCCGTTGAGCCGTTCAGGCGTGATTGAGTAACAAACAAACATCCATCCATCCATCCATCCATCCATCTATCCATCCATCCATATTACTTTCGCATTTATAATATTTCTCAGATAGGTACGGACCTCTAAAATACAATTTGAATAGTTAAAGAAACACTTCATTTATATTCTATGTGGGTTTATGGTCCCTAAGTTTAGTTCCGTCCTAAACGTCTAAGATATGTAGTCAGTCTCTAAGGGTATTTAATATCGTTCGTGTAAGTTTCTCTTAGGCCTAAATTTTTTAGACGAAAGCCCAAAAAATGTGAAAAGTTATTTGAGAGAGAGAGAGAGAGAAACATTTATTTACATACATTCAATACACGTGGATTTAAAATATTTCACGCCAGAGTAATTGCTTACTCAATACAAAGCACACGCTCGATCGTGTATAGAGTACTGCTGCCTCTTATGGGAATGTTCCGCTATAGTTTTTTTTTTTTGGCCCGTAGAATTCTGACAGCTGTCAGAATTAGACGTTTCAGGGGACACCAACATTTTTTTCTGCTGAACAAATAAATTGTCACACTAAGCTTTCGTTATTTTAACTAACAAATAAAAATTATAAAATACGGTGACGTTCTAACATTAGGTACTCAAATAATGGATCTAAAAATTAATGGCAGCTTTTATTTTAACGACAATTGGCCAATTAGAGTACAGAAGATCTAAGTTGAAAACTTTAAAAGTCATCCTTATTAGCACATACATACATACATACATAAATCACGTCTTTATTTTAGCAAGGCATATTTTGCCATGTCGACGATGTGACATAACATTACACACGTGAGGAGATTGTTCGGTTTAATGTAATTTTGATAATGGAGGAGGAGCTATTAAAATATTTTCATATACTTTTCCGGAAGAATGACAGTTGACTGCTGAAGTTTTACGTTCTGTTCATTCTTTTTATTAAATACTAGCTTTTGCCCGCGACTTCGTCCGCGTAAACATCATTTATTTTCAAAGAGCTTTTGCCCGCGGCTTCTCTCCAGTGTACCAGTAGTATTTCAATCCCGTTTTTTTCCCGTTCCCATAAGAATTTGGGGAAATGCTCTCTTAATGCTACCCTACACTCCCCAAGCAATCCACTTGCCAAATTTCAGCTTTCTACGACCAGTAAAACAAAAATCCCGTTTTTCCCGTTCCCGTAGGAATTTTGGAAAGTCCTACCTTAATGTTCTTCGTCCGCGTAGACTCATTTGTTGACAAATAGCTTTTGCCCGCGGCTTTGCTCGCGTGTACCAGGAGTATTTCATTCCCGTTTTTTTCCCGTTCCCGTAAGAATTTCGGAAAATGCTCTCTTAACACTCCCCTATACTCCTCAAGGAACCCACTTGCCAAATTGCAGCTTTCTACGACCAGAAAAACGAAAAATCACTTTTTTTCCCGTTCCTGTAGGAATTTTGGAAAGTACTCTCTTAATGCTCCTCTACACTCTTCAATCAACCTGCATGCCGAATTTCAGCTTTCTACAACCAGTAAAACGAAAAGCCCCTTTTTCCCGTTCCCGTGGGAATTTTGGGAAATTATCTCTTATAGCTTCCCTACACTCTTCAAGCAACCTACATGCTAAATTTCAGCTTTCTACAACCAGTAAAACGAAAAATCCCGTTTTTCCCGTTCCCGTGAGAATTTTAGAAAGTCCTCTCTTAATGCTTCTTTACACTCCCCAAGCAACCTACACGTCGAATTTCAGCTTTCTACAACCAGTAAAACGAAGTCTCGTTTTTCCCGTTCCGTGGGAATATTGAAAATTAAAATTGTCTTTTAATATTTCTTTACACTTATCAAGCAACCTACATGCCAAATTTCAACTTTCTACGACCAATGTATAACAAAAAATCCCGTTTTTCCCGTTTGTTTCCGTCAGAAATTCGGGAAATCCTTTGTAGTGCTCCCCTATACTCCCCAAGGAACCTGAAGGCCAAATTTCAGTTTTCTACGACCAGTAAAACGAAAAATCGATCCCGTAGAATTAAATATAAATTCCCTTTTTTCCTCATCCCGTGGGAATTTCCTAAAATCCTCAAAACCGTTTTTATAATTATAGTTCATAGGATTTCGTTGACCTGAATATATAAATCCCGTTTTTTCCTTATCCCGTAGGAATTTCCAAAAATCCTGAAATTGCTTTCTTAATGTTGTACCTAATCACCTACTTGTGTACGAAATTTGAAGAGTCTAGTTATTATAGTTACTGGGATAGGGTCACTCGGAATCGAATAAGTACATAAATCCCGTTTTTTCCCGTTCCCGTGGAAATTTGAATGTGCGTGTGTGTGTGTGTGTGTGTGTGTGTGTGTGTGTGTGTGTGTCAGGTAGGTATGTGTGTTGTTGTTTTCGTAATCAGCGACCCGATAAACCGTACAAACAATACTACCCACTAATAATAATAATATAATAATACCCACGTTGATTTTCAGACTTTGTCACCACATATCCCCCTTTTAGGGGTTGAATTTTCAAAAAACCTGAAACACGTGTTTACTCATTTATCGTTGGGAGTACTCCTGTGAAGTTTCGAATAAAATAGTCTAACTAATCTTGTTTCCCCATACAAACTTTGGACCCCCATTTAACCCCTTTAAGTGTCGAATTTCCAAAAATCCTTCCTTAGTGGATGCCTACATTGTATAAGGTATCTGTGTGCAAAATTTCAAGTCTCTAGGTCCAGTGGTTTGGGCTGTGCGTTGATATATCAACAGTCAGTCAGTCAGTCAGTCAGTCAGTCAGTCAGTCAGTCAGTTTAGAATTTTATATATTAAATATTACGAAATAAATCAATATATTATAATCGTAGACCCAAAGGTTTGTAATATATGACAATACTCAAAGTGATACCCCAAACAATTTATATTCTCCCAAAAAAAAAGAACATACATACATACATATCGTCACGCCTCTTTCCCACAGGGGTAGGCAGAGACTACTTTGTTCCACTTGATACGATCCTGACATACCTCTTTCGCTTCATCCACATTCATCAATCTCTTCATACATGCTCGTCGGTAAAAAAAAAGAAGATTATTAATTATGTCTAAATTATGCAATTTAAAATTAAACCAAATATCATATTACTAATATGTAAAAATGATTGTTAGTTTAAGTATTTCAACTTCAACATAATGTTCTACATTTTTTTTTTTCCTTTTCATACCACGGATTTAAGGAACGTTTTTATGACTGGTAATACCGAGAAATGTCAGAATTCTACGGGCCAAAAAAATACAGTATAAGTATCAGTTAGCTGCAAGATCCTGGGCCTGTTTCATGTAAAGTTCATGATATCATAAGCGTCAGTTATCTATGATTGCTCTAATTATTACGAAGCAGACAGAGACGACATCATAGATAACTGATATTTAAAATATCAGGATCTTAACTGAGAGTGAAACAGGCTGTGGAGAGTCGTGCCCGTAGATTCGTAGGTAATGACGTCGTGATGCGATTCACTTCCGATTCAGTTTAGGTTCACTCGCTGTCAGATCCATACTAAAAATTAGAGCTAAAATCTGAACTGAGTAAGAATTTAATGCATTAGGACGTCATACTAAGGCTCCAGACTGCAGTTACCCTTTGCGTTTTTCTGATGAACTGTCAAAAAAGTTAAAGCAATTTCATTAAATATTTTTAAGCATAAACTTTTTTTTTTATGCGAATAGGAAGGCAAACGAGCAAGTGGGTCACCTGATGGTAAGCGATCACCACTACCCATAGACACCCGCAACCCCGGAGGGATTGCAGATGCGTTGCCAACCTAGAGGGCTAAGATGAAATGCCTCTTGACTTGTGCTCGTAATTTCCCCGGCTGTCTTACTCTTCACACCGGAACACAGCAGTGCAAGCACTGCTGCTTAGCGGCAGGATTAGCGAGAAGAATGGTGGTAGCTATCCGGACGGACCTTGCACAAGGCCCTACCACCCGCAAACTCAGGGCCCACATTTCAAAAAATATTCCCGTCACTTGAGTACGACCCTGGTGTTTTAAATGTTTGAGTTTATGTCGGAGGCATCGGCGCCGCGCGTAGGGGAAAGTGGTCACCATTCGTACACAGACCTTATCGTTGAAAATTGGCTATAACCCTTTAACGTTTTGACATAATAGTTTCCAACTTTTTTGTAACAAACTACAATATATTTGTTATACTTTACGCTTAGGTACATAAACCAGTTAATTTTGACAATTAAATAAAAAATAGAAAATGAAATCTAAAAAGTGTACGAATGGTGACCACTTTCCCCTACTTTTAAATCTACCCGAAATTTGAAAAATGATGCCTGGCGCCCGATTTTTGAAAGTGTGAAAATACCTCTCGAAAAAGGTGAAAAATTGTGCTGAATTTGAAATACGAGTAGCTTTGAAGATACGGGCTCTCATTAATCATGTGGACTAGTCAAAATTTGGATAAAAGCCGTAGTTTTGAAGATACAAACAGATTTATACCACTTTCGAGTGATGTGCTTTCAAAAATCGG
The DNA here is from genome assembly GCA_963854515.1 of Pandemis heparana. Classification (NCBI taxonomy): domain Eukaryota; kingdom Metazoa; phylum Arthropoda; class Insecta; order Lepidoptera; family Tortricidae; genus Pandemis; species Pandemis heparana. Next base: position 14,737,810 of record OY978020.1, read on the forward strand.
GGCCCTGTACATATTTTGTGAACCATTTTTTGATCGATGTTTTGCTGCGGAATATATGTACGAGTATGTAATGTATTGCTAATTCACCGACATGTTTTCTCTTGTTTTTTTTAATTGTATTCTGTTTGTTTATTCTGTTGTTAAAAATAAATTCAAAATCAATTATAATATTACATCAACAAAGCTCACTAACATAATTACCTATATCCTAAGGCATGCTTTCTCAAGAAGTGAAATGTATATTTCTTTTGAGATTAATAAAATTTCTTTAACCCGAAAGCACTTGTTTCATTATAAACAGCCTGTTAAAGCTTGTAGTAAATCAACGGACACTCGACGTATGATTTATTACAAACAATTGCCACAGCAACAAAACAATATTGCAATTCCCGCAATACCTCGCAACACTGCTCCATTACTCATTAGTATACTAGTAATAGTGCACTGACACGAATGACAACTGCATCGCGTGCAACACCTAATGAAGTTGTCCCACGAAGGCGGGAAATGGCGGCGTCATAAGTGCATATGCATAAATACGCGGCATAATCCTACTAATGTTATAAATGCGAAAGTTTGTGAGGATGGATGGATGGATGTGACGATGTGAGTGTGTGTGTTCCTTCTTCACGCTGAAACGACTGGAGGGATTTGGATAAAATTTGTAATTGAGTTAGCTGGTACCCTAGATTAACAAATAGGCTGCTTTTTTAGCTGTTGCCAGCGACTTCGTCTGCACAGAATTCGTTTATCGCTATCCCGTGGGAACTACGCAATTTTCCGGGATAAAAAGTAGCCTATGTGCTATTCCAGACTTTTCTCTATCTATGTGCCGAATTTCATCCAGATCCATTGGGCCGTTCTGGCGTGATTGAGTAACAAACAAACATCCATCCATCCATCCATCCATCCATCCATTCATCCATCCATCCATACTTTCACATTTATAATTATTAGTTAGATTAGATTCTCCGGAAGTTTCTCAATCATGTTTTTTATTTATTTCTATTAAGTACCTATACAAAGTGTTATAATAGATTTTATTCTAAAAATAAACTTTTCTATTTGTAAATAAATTGGGTTTGTCAGACCCACCATGCAGCTTTTTTAATGTCATTAGTCTATAGATGATCACCACCAATCTCCCCCTCAATGTCGTAACTACTAACATGACCCTAATGAAAGCCTTATCCTGAATCCACTAAACACCTTCCACTTTTCCTGAACACACATAATCTCACTGAAAAGCACTACAAAGACTCCCAATTCTAAATCCCCAGGAACAACGCATCTTTGTATAATATCCACTAGCGTAACAGTCCAGTAAACCGCTTCTCCGTCCGGCGTTTGTCCGGCAGTCCGGTCCGTTTGTCCGGGTCGTTCCGGCGTCGGATTACCCTTCAGGTTAATTGCAGCTGCAACTACGCTCTCGAGATACCGGGGAATGGTTGCAACGTTGGCATAACTTAATACGCTTGCTTATTTACTTAAAATGGACAGTACAATTTCACTTAACTTGGCTTCTGCTCAGCATCGTTTTTAGGGTTCCGTACCTCAAAAGGAAAAATGGAACCCTTATAGGATCACTTTGTTGTCCGTCCGTCCGTCCGTCCGTCTGTCAAGACCCTTTTTCTCAAGAACGCGTGGAGGTATCAAGCTGAAATTTATATTAATTACTCAGGTCTACTGCCCCTTGGAGCTGTGAAAAAATCAAACTTCTAAGCCAACGTAATCAAAAGAAACAGTCGTTTATGCCGCAAATTTTCGAAATTCGCAAGGGAATCAAAATCTACAGGGTACTTCCCGTGAATTTAGAATCTTGAAATTTGGTATGAAGGTAGGTCTTATAGCACAGATTAAGGAATAATTGCGAAAACCGTAAATATGTATGTATGTCTGTATATATCAGTGACTAATATAAAGTGATCCCACATTGCGTACATTTTGCTTTGGAGCAGGGCTCTGCTTACACTGGTTTATAGATATTTATAGATACGGATACGGAACCCTCGGTGCGCGATTCCAACTCGCACTTGGCCGGTTTTTTAACCCCTGACGCAAAAAGAGGGGTGTTATACGTCTTGACGTCGATTTATGTTGTGTGTGTGTATCTGTCGGTGGCATATAAGCTCTCAAGCAGATGGACCGATTTCGATGCGGTTTTTTTGATTGCGGTCTGGGAGTTAAGAAAAACATAAAATGTACCAGCTGCTTCTCTTCCCACGCAGATGGTAAAAGCTCATCGAGGGTAATATATGTGAAAAACTTATGCATCATGTTATAGTTAGGCGATCCGGCTAGCAACCCATTACTATTTTGACCCCCTTTCCCCCCTTTCCATGTACGTGTAGACGGCAGTTAGCAGTTACATTGCAGCCGGAATGCTGCCCCTGTACTGGCCTTTAGCAGCAACATTTTCTCCGTATTGATGGAAAGGTCACAAAACAAGACGTAGATTTCGCAGAATTTAGTAGCTCAAGCGAAATTTCACTAGTCTTTATCGAGACTTTTCACGTCTCATTAACGTTTGAGAAATAAAAGACTATTTCCAGATAAAAGATTACTCTTGTCGAAACTTGTCTGTCTGCTTTCATAAGGTCGATGGCGGTCAATGAATTTTGCTTTAGTCCCAAACGTTTCGTAAGCGGAGCGTACCAGAATCGACGAATCACGTTTTGTTGAAAACGACGTCACATTGTCTGTGTCCGATCATTTGAACGACGCATTTGACAAAATGTATCGTTGGAAAACCAATTAATTTGACAAATCCTATAATATCTGCTATAAATCTTGTTCATGACCTTTTCAAGAATGGATTGATACTCGTATTTTCGAATGATAGGTACTTTGGAGTGACGCTTTCAAAAATATCTACAAATCTACACAAATTTTGATCCCAATTTGAACAGCTGAATCCTACAAATATTTTAAATGCGAAAGTTTGTGAGGATGGATGGATGTGACGATGTGAGTGTGTATGTTTGTTCCTTCTTCACGCTAAAATGACTGGACGGATTTGGATTAAATTTGGAACGAACATAGCTGGTACACTACATTAAAACATAGGCTACTTTTTATCCCGTAAAATTGCATAAATCCCGCGTGATAGCGATAAACATGTCAAAGGTCGCAGCTGCCTAGAGCCGCGACGTTTATAATTATTGCAGAATATAACTAACAACATCAGTTTTTAAGTCTAATTCAACGCGGACGAAGTATAATATAATGCTGAGATAAATCCTAAGAGCTGAAGACAAGACCTTGTCAAAATATTACGAAGGCTCCAGCCGCAGTTCTGCGGTCCATGCTTCCATTCTAAGCTTGAATTTCGGAGCGAAACCAAAATCTAAGCTTTGCAAGATAGAAGGTGTCACGTTCACTGCATCCGATTCCTCTAAGAGAGGAATTGGAAGGTACAAGGGGATTTTGATGATGGTTCATGTTTTGACTAATAAATTTCTCAATTGCTTAGCTAGAGGCAAATTGAACAGGCGTTATTTTGCGGAGGGTTATAATCGTAACGACTCAAATGATAGACTATGATTCATTTCATTACCTGTAATTTTATTTTTTCCGTTACTTTAAATGCTTCTCTCCCTATTCTAGGGAATCACAAAAAAGAGGAAAATCAGCGGTTTAATGTTTTATTTGCTAAATACTTTCAATGCCAGTGAAATGTTGAAAATGACTGCCAACATTTTATGTAGCCCATTTATAATAATTATTAAGAAACACTATGTAATAGATTTCATCTGGGTATCAGATTTATGAAAGTCGCTCTTAGGTGAGATCTTAGACCAACAGTGAAGTTTGTTTTATTGTACTATATATGTATGTTATACTTACTAATACTACTAGATAGTTAAACACGAAAGATCCCTGTCGGTCGAAGTCGTATCCGTAAGGGAGCATAAAGGAGCTATGCTCGGTATTTTATTTTGGTACGTTTTCTAAGAATGAAACCTAGCTAGATCGATTTATTGCCCCCTGCATACTAAATTTCATGAACATCGTTGGAGCCGTTTCCGAGATTCAGATTATTATAATCCTACTAATCCTACTAGTCACGATGTGAGTGTGTACGTTTGTTCCTTCTTCACGCTAAAACGACTAGACGGATTTGGATAAAATTTGGCACGGAGATAGCTGATACCCTAGATTGAAATATAGAAAACTTTTTATCCCGGAAAATTGCATAGTTCCCGCGGGATAGTAATAAACATGTCAATTGCTAATTTTACGCGGACGAAGCCGCGGGTAGAAGCTAGTACATAATAAACTAGAATAGCTTGTTTAAGAAGAAGAAGAAGAAAAAAGTTTATTTATGACAAAACAAAACATCACAATAAAAAAAAAACACATAATACAGCAGATAAATAAATAATTTGTCACAAAATGGTCCCAACTCAGCATTTGCTGGCCTTGCAGCCAGCGCTGGTCTTCCGTTGGGACCATAGGGTGATACATATACATTGAAAAGAAAAGAATGATACAACAGTTAAAATGAACAGTAAAAAATAAACATTAAATAAAATAAAACATAATTGGATGTGGTTGCCTGGGCCAAAACCCTTTGTAAAATGAAACAAAAATAAGTATAGACAACCACATCACAGACCAATAGAAAAAGAGGAGGAAGCGAAACGAAATGAAATGAAATGACAGCAGAGTAACTTTAGGTTAGAATAGAATGTATAAAATATTAAATTATTAAAATATTAAATGAAATTACTTAATTTATAAAACAAAAAGTTAAACGTTTAACTACAGTTAAAGGAAAAAAACAAAAACATTACACGCAGCTCAAAAGTGTGACGGAGACAAACTACAACAATGACCACATGGTGTATGGGACGCACAAAACAGGTAAAAATACATTGTTTACTGCCCAAGCGAATCGCTTGCATAACCTATATACAGCTCGTGTCGTGTGTTAGAGTTTCCTGTCCTTGCTGATGCTCATACATGTGTATCTTGAGTTTATTGACGTGACAACGTCTTATAAATTGGTTTGCCGGGTGACACTTCAAGAAACTGCGTTACGCTCCGCTCACGTTATGCGCTCACAATGAGAGCGAGTGAGAGGCACGCGGGCATGGTTAGCCCGCCTAAGAGCAAGAGAGACAGACATAAAAAGTGAAAGGCACGCGTCCCTTCCACTCGAGCACAGTTAGCCCGCCTAAGAGCGAGAGAGACAGAGCGAGAGAGAGAGAGAGTGAGAGAGATAGGCATACACACCGGTTCATGTCTTGCGCTTCTATTTCGATTTAGATTCTTTGTATAAATTAATGTTTTAAATATAATTCTTTGTATAAATAAATGTTTTAAATTGTTACTATTATTTCATCCTTCTTCCTACTATACGAATGAATATTCACATTAAAATTATTTTACCACTCAAAGTCGTTGTCACGTAAAACTTTCGCCCGTATACCGACTTTACAGGCAACCAATTTTTTTAAAAGAATTTAAATTTTGCAGGTTCCTAATAGGCGGTGGGATATTATTCCAACATTTGGTCGCTACATAACGGAAACTGCCGCGTTTAAATAAAGATAGTAATAGTTTTAGCTATAACTACAGCTGTAACAGAGGATCTTATCTGCAAAACTGTACCTAAAGGTACTAGTGGTCGACCCATGAATGTATTTTTAACTGCACAATTATTTAACCAAAAACACAGCGGGTCTTTTAAAACCGCGGCGTATTTAAGGTAAAATAGAGCCTCGCTAAGCAGCCCGGGTAAAAATCTTAAATATTTAAGCCGCTATCTTGCCCCGGATTTTAATTGCGGCCGTCAATCTCCCGGGATAAATTGCGAAGCGTCCCGGGGCGAATTACGATCGGACAGTTTTTAGAGCTACCAACTTATATCCAAGAACGTCTTGCCAAAGTGGATGACGGCGGTGGACCAATTAAAGCGCCGCCTTTGTTTTGGTATAAGCTAATTTTGGTATCTGAAAAATGAGGTTGAGCACAGTGAAGTCTTTCACGAGCAGACCAAATCAAACGTTAAGACTGAGTCCTACGAATGACGATAAATGCTGGTTTAATCTGGTTTGTGAGATCTATATGCAGTCAAGGAATTTCATTCCTAACCCACCATGGAACCTTTTTATAGTAAGCGTCGTAATGGTTTTCCTTGTTAAGTAATGCGATGTCACTATGACGTTTAATGTGAAGAGGTTCCTCGATGTACTGTCTTAAAATTAATCTAGAAATCTTCAGCAGGTTGTTTATTGTGGTTGTAGTGTTTCCTTATACTGGGGCCTTACCATGACGTCTTAATGCGAATCACAAATATCATCCATGACTCTGGAACAAACATTCCTAACATTCATCAAACCCGGGACCTCTAGCTTCGTAGTCAGGCCAATCACTAGACCAATTGGACGTCTAAGTTCAAAAACTTCAATAGTGCGAGGTAGAATATGACTGACGTCAATACCTCCCTCGGTCCCCTTTGTCGTCCTACCCCGCGCCCCTGTGCCGCGCGGGCGGGGACTCACTTAAGCGGTCGGTTTAGCTCCCATGCGATGAAGCACTTCATCTTTTTAATAACTAGATGGCGCTGGGATCACTCCAACCCTCGGGGTGGTAAAGGAGTTCTTCAGTCTTTAATGAAGGCATTAACTACATGCAAGACTGCATATCTGAGCATGTCTGATCGTTTCGCGCAAGTATGGCGTAGCGTGAGTTCTAAGTTGTCTAAGGAATTTGCTAGAGCAAGCACGAAGCGTGATTGAATTAACATTCTTACCAACAGTCCATTTGTGAAGAAACATTATTTATTTTTTAAAGAACCAACAACGGTTATTGTAATTCAGTTATGGTGGAAATATAGAATACTAGCTGTTGCCTGCGACTTCGTCTGCAAAAAATTCGTTTATCGCTCTCCCGCAGGAATTTTCCGGGATAAAAAGTAGCCTATGTGCTATTTCAGACTTTTTTCTATCTATGTGCCGAATTGCATTCAAATTCGTTGGGCCGTTCTGGCGTGATTGAGTAACAAACAAACATCCATCCATCCATACTTTCGCATTTATAATAATTATCTAATCATTATAAATGCGAAATCATCTGGAATCTATAAAATATGATAATCTAATCTAACTATCTAGTTAGATTAGATTATTCGAAAATGACTACTTGCCAACTATTCGGGGAAACCAACTCTGTTTCCTGTCAAAGCAATTTAAGGAAATCAACAACAGTCCATCTAAAAAATAAACAAATGAATTAAACAAAACAATCAATTAACCGTGTGAATGGCCCAGTCGTCAACCGGATAATTATACATTCAAAACAAACAAGCAAAAGTCAAACACGAACTCTTTATTACCATCTGTAACTAAGTCCTTCTTAACAAAAGACCGAAATCATTCCATCAAAGTTGGCTTAAAAAATCCATTATACTAGAAACAAAAGGTATGTTCCAGTTTGGAACAATGAGTCTCGTGCGGCTTGTGGGCCTGCCCGGAATATACCCAACGCTAAGTCAACAAAAAGGTTTAAAACGTTATATTAAATTTGTGTATCAGTAATAATTGGGTAACAGTAGTCCACCTAGACCGGTGGATGCAGGTGGCGACTTGTTGTTCAGTATGGTGTGCTAAGGGGGAGGCCTTTGTTCAATAGTGGATGTCTTCAGGCTGATGATGATGATGATGAAAAATGTAGCCAAGTGGTTTGACCTATGGCCTCTCAAGCCTCTGCCAGCAAACACCGGCACGGACGGATAACGATTACGAATATTTTTTTTTTATCAGTAGTAATTGAGTAACAAATAAAAGTGTAGTATTGGGTTCGAATCCCTAGCTCGCACTTCTGAGTTTTTCGGAATTAATGCGTGAAATTGCATTCTAAATTCCTGCATGGGAACTATAGCATCCCGCTGTTTAGCGCAAACTAATAACGTTTAGATATTATAGTCCCCGGCCGCTATGAAGTAAATCCTGACACATCCTCTAGGGTTGTTTGTTACACGTTCGATCATTGTATCGATAAAAATTGAGTCAAGCGTGAGTCGACTTTAAATTCAGTTTTCTACAGCTATAATAAAAAAATAATTATCAGTTGTACGAAAATACGAAAGAAAGCAATGTGTCCTTCCAGTCATGGTCTACGGAGCCGAGTCATGGTCACTGACAAAGCAGGTGGTGCAAAAGCTCCAAGTCACACAGAGGGCTATGGAACGAGCTATGTTAGGGGTTTCTCTCCGCGATCGAATCAGGAACACGGAGATCCGGAGGAGAACGAAATTGATCGACATAGCCTATGTGATCGCCAGCAGAAAGTGGAAGTGGGCAGGCCATATATGCCGCAGACGGGACAACAGGTAGGGTAGACGGGTGCTGGAGTGGAGGCCCAGAGTGGGACACCGAAATGTGGGCAGGCAACCGATGCGTTGGACCGATGACCTTGTGAGAGTAGCGGGGAGGGATTGGATGCGAAAGGCTCAAGACCGTAGCGAGTGGCGTGCATTAGAAGAGACCTACACTCAGCATTGGGTGGATTATGGTTGAGGAAGAAGAAGAAGAGAAGAGACGAAAGAAAGTGAAGAAATACCTACCTATTTATAATTAAAAAGGTTCTGTTCTAATTTCTTAGAAGTTGCCAAATAAATAAACATACCTACGCATTTATTCGAACCTTCCTTTTTATAATACTAGTGTAAATGAAATAGAATATTATAAGTACTTTTACAATCAGTAAATTTAATTTTATGAATGCACATAATCATTTTTGCTATACGAACTTTTCAACGCGTGAATCGATATATTGTGTGGTATTATTGCCACTCACTATTCTATCACACGCAACAAGCAAGTCTAGCATTTTTCTCCTGTGGTTGACAGAGGGTTGACATTAACAATAATCAGGAACTTCATAGTTGTGCAATGTGTCAGGATTGACTTCGTAACGGCCGGGGACTATAAATAGAGTGAGAGATGATAACTTTACTGGCAAGCCCCCTTATACGCTCTGTAGGTTTCTGCTAACGTAACAATCTTGTCCTTATCTGTCACTTTGATATTTACCTTTCACAGATAAGGACAAACGATTGCTAAGCCAACCTAGATAGAGCGTTTATGAATAAGGGGGAAGAACTTCAAATTTCAAACTTGGCAGATCCTATAGGCCTTATCCCTATAACATTATCCGCTATTGCCCGATCGTTTTTCTTAGCTTCCTCGTTCTTATCTCCAAGAAATTACGCTAATTAACTATTAATGACGTATTCTTCATAAATAGGCAGCATCTAATTTTCCCCGAATCATTTCTTTGAAGTTAATTTTGGACAACAAAAGTCGAGCCTTTGAGCGATGCAAGAAGCTCGGAGCCCTCTCCGAACTTCGCCAATTCAGTTATTTCTTTTTTTTAACTAAGTACTCCATAATCTGGCCTTTGAGGAGTTTTTCAAAGAATAATTTTCAATCAATAAGGAAAATTAAATTTAGAAGTTGCAAATTCCCGCTCGCATTGTCGTTGTGATATTATTACACTCTTTTCATGGAAGGACCACAGGAATTTAAAAGAGTATAAGCAGCTTAAATAACTTATTATAAAAAAGCTGAATACCTATTAAAATCCGCACACGTTTTTCATTCCACAAATTGTGCAAATTACGTGTGTAATCGGGGACAGTCGCGCTTGGAATTTGTGTCTTCTCAAACATGCAATGAAATATTTATGTTGTGTTCCTTATAACATCCATGCTGGTCTGGGAGCAAAGAAAAACACAGAATGTACCAGTTGCTTCTCTTCCCAAAAAATAAAAGTCCATCGAGCCAATCATGTTATAATAATCATTTTATCATTTATTTCAGAAACATCCATAATTTGTTAGTAACAAAACCTTAAGTCTAAAATTAGTAAAAACACAATACGTCCTATAACCTAACAGTCTCTCGCTGACAGATGCATAGCATCCCAAGCCTGTAAAAAAGGGCCCTCGATCCTCTCCGCAACAGTGGCCAGGAGGCTGTTAGGGCTGCCGCGCACCCGCCGGAGCAAAGACGCCACGCGCTTACGCATGATAGCATGAAATCCAGCAGTCCGCGTCTCTGCGAACATTCCCGACGCACTGCAATGTCGCGGCAGCCCCAACAACATCCTGAAGGCATTGTTATACTGGACTCGTAGGGCGCTGTAAGCTTTTTGTGTATAGTCGATCCATAGGCTGCAAGTGTAAAACGACTGACAGAAAGCTCTGAAAAGGACAATCTTTACGTTATCTGTACATTTTGCAAACCTACGAATCGACATATTACACCTAGCTGCCAGTGCCCTACGCTCCCGTTCCAAGTCTCGGTCATCCTTAAGTGCTGCAGTGACCCAATGCCCCAGGTATTTAAATTCTGTGACTCAGCTTAATAGGTGGTACTTCATCGGGCAGTTTTACACCTTTCGCCTCAATAATCATTAGCTCACTCTTGAGGTGTTATACCTGAGGCCGTAAGCCATCGCATACTTCTTACATCTACTAACCAATTTCCTAAGGGCGCTGGTTGAGGGACTGAGCAGCACTATATCATCTGCATAACTGATATTATTTACAAATGTCCCATCTACTGAGCATCCTACCATACTGCCGTCATAGTACAGAAGGCGGCAAACTGACAAAACGAACTTTCGAGATAAACGGCAAAAACTTTTAAATATTTCAATTGCTTGTATTTTAGGCAAAAAATGGTTTACCAAAATTCTGTTTACACACAAATTTAGACAAAAAATCACGTTTTTTTATTGATCTAATTCGATCGTAGAATAATTATAAATAGTATTAATTTTACAGCATTTTATGTTATAGCTTAGGATAAGGGAATATTATTATACAAAGATTAATAAACTAAAAAGCCGTTGGCTGAACACCAACGCCTTTTAAGCTTAGTTTTGCACATTACTTTTTTAGTCCTATTATTTTAAATAAAAGTTAGGTGTGAGTTATACACTAGAAAATCGTTATTACGGATAGCCGCATTATAGTCTATTTTTGCTAATGGCATATGCATGTTGCGTTGGAAATTAAAATGAAGTTAAAGTGTCATAGCCGTTTTAAAGCTTAGTTATTCCTTTAACTTTTTACACCAATTTATTAAGCAACAGAATTGTTTACTTTTAATACATTAAAAAGCCGCAATGTGGTCATTAATCTGTACGTTACGGCATTATAGTTTATGATAGGACTACAATTATTGAGAGTTATGCGGTCTGAGAAGCGGTAATCACAAGAAATCAAAAGACATTTCTTACTAAAATCAACATTATATTCTTCAAATTTTAACATTTTTATAATTGCCACTTTCAATTTTATACATGTAGGTAATCAAAATAAAAATTAAAAATAAGAATCGTAAACAACAACAAACTGCGCCGACTTTTTTGGGAAAGCATCTGTCATGAAGCAAAATTGGTGATCCACTTCGTCAAAGTTATTTTTGTTAAATAATACATACATACATACATACATCATACCGTCACGCCTCTTTCCTACAGGGGTAAACAGAGACTACTTTGTTCCACTTGCTACGATCCTGACATACCTCTTTCGCTTCACCCACATTCATCTCTTCATACATGCTCGTCGGTTTCGGGTACTCTTGACTTGACCTTTTTACAAAACGTCCCCAATTATCACGGAACGTCCGTCTAGGCTTTCCCCTCCCAAAGCACCCATTCACACTCCTAATATAAATCTGTTTAGTTAATCTTCTTTCATCCATCCTCTCTACGTGACCAAACCAACTAAGCATACCTTTGTCTATCCTAGTCACTATATCCTCTTTCACACCAGCACGTTCCCTTATCACACTATTCCTTACCAGTGATACGCCTTCCATACTTCTTAACGTTCTCATTTCTACTGCATTGATTCTACTTTCATGCTTCTTTTGCCAAACCCAACTTTCGCTACCGTACATTAGTTTTAATGATTCAAGATCAAATATATTTCAATTATTTACGCAGTTCTACTCTTAAAACTAGTGTATAAAAATACATGTTAAAAAGTATCACTAGTCTAATCCAAATTTGTCTTATGTGTGGGAAAATACAACTCTAAACTAATCAATAAACACGTCAATTTCAGCAACGAAATGTGTGACCTTTACGTCGTAATGTATTCATAAAATAACTGAATTTCAAGAAATTCAAATACAAAAATTTTAATTCAACAAGTTCAAGATTTAAGTATTGAAATTTTGGATTGTTGCATGACATTGCCCACTTAGCCTCATTTTTGTGTAATTAAATACATCTGGACATACATCATCACTTACTTTAAACCTAGTTTTAATATTTCGTGGCACCTGATTCATCTGATCGAAATTCTTGATTATCTTAAAGATTATTTGATTTTAATGAACGCAAAGGTAACGCCTGATTCAGTAAAATATTATTTGAAAGAAAGATTGATTTTTTTACTTATTTTTTAACAGGTTTGAATTTGTTTGTATGCCTTTAACGCAGAAGGGTATTTTTTTTTTCAAAAGTAAAATCGCTCTCCTGTAAAGTTGCACTTTTTGAGTTGAATTAGTATTTACTGAAGGCACAGAAATATTAAAAGATAATCCTACACACAATAATATCCTATTCCAAAGGCAGGCCTCGCTACGTGTCCGTATAGTAAGCATTATGCCAGTCCAACAAGAGCGTACACTGTCCAGCAATCCGTACAATGCAGATCCGTGGACGCACTTGTATGACTTTCTATACAAATAATACTACGATACGCTGGATGCCTTGCGTCCGATGCCTACGATACGGACGTGTGGACGCCTGCCATAAACTTAAACTCTAGTTTGTAGATACTTACGAGACAACGTTATAGAGAAACACATACTCAAATACACAGAAAACATTATACGGCCACTTTTATTACTTACGAGTAAGTTCATTACTAATTTCAGTTCGTTAATATCGAAATAATTATAAGTATTATACTGTTGTGTCTACAGTTACCTTGATGTTGATACGGGCGCTGAGAACAATCAGTGCGCGTAAGCTCCTGCGCAGCTTGCGCACATTAATCTAACCTAACCTAACCCAACCCAACGCAAAGGCTTCGCGCGCACTAATTATAATAAAATGTCCTTTGGGCGCCGTCGTCCTCCGACTTACGGGCGGTGGGGAGGTAAGGGGCTACGTGAGTGACAAAAACCTAGCCACTTTTTAGCTTATTATTGTTATATAACCGCATTATTGACAATATTGCACAAAAAATTAACCCTTTGTCACTGAAGTAAAAAAGCGGTCACCGCTGTATTGACTATTATGCGCTACATAATACATTTTTGGGTTATATCTAAAAATGCGGCTAAGCTCCCATAACGTAATTATAGAGTATAATTTAAAGTATACCGCCTTTAAATCTATAAATGAGTATTTAACTTCGGCCATGGTAATACGTTAAAACCTAGTTACATGACTTTAACCACTTTTTAGTCTATGAATGATCAAAAAACGCTTTTTAGCTTAGATAGGTATCACATTTAAAGTAAGATATAAAGCCGCTAATGTCATATAACGTCTTTTTAGTTTATTAAATACCATTCATGGCTTTTTAGATTATAATACCGCAACAAAAAGCAAAAGACATGTCGTTTAACTGCTGGCTATCTTGAGAACTAACAGTGCTAGAAAAAAAAAGTCAATACCGTTCGACGCAGAATTTTTTGCTTAGTATGCATGTATCAAAAAGTAAAAAAGCCGCAAAAGTCCCTTTGCCGCCTTCTATACTATGACGGCAGCATAGTGCTGCTGAGCTCCTCAATCAGCTCATTAACGTACGTAAGGCGAGCGCTCCAGGAAGAGGGACTACGAATTAGTCCGAAACCTGTCGAGCATCACTCGACTTTCATACTTGGTGTAATTATATGGCCGTTAGATCTTGTTACCTTAGGCTCTGTCTACGCTATAAGATATAAAAGACGTGGCTAATGCATGTATGTAAAAATACTTAAACTGTATCTGACTGTACGTTGGAGCACTCGCGCACATTAACGTGTTCCGTTCAGAATATTCAAATGAAAATTAAAGGCAACCCTTTTCATGAAATATCAATTTTTGTATTGCCCTCACGCTCCACAGAAAGATACCCCTCAAACATTTACCAACAGAACTGTACAAAGTTCTACAAAAACGATACGATCAGCCGAAAAACAACCGTAACTAAATAAGAATAAGACTTGAATTCAAACACGGCAACGACGCCGTTTCTATCATTTTAGTACCGCAGCGGAGTTTTTTAAAATTCTGTGTAAATAAAACGGTGGTATTTCGACTGATTACTTCCGCAATCTCGTATTAGAGTTGAATGAGCAGTTGCAAAAAGCATCTTAGGCTAAACAACATACAGTTTAAATTTCGGTTACCCAATTGATCGAGATAAAACCTGGGAAAAGCAAAATGGCGCTTGAGGTCCAGATAAGCATTAGTTTATGACTTTTCTCTTAAAATAATTTTGTAAATTACTCGCTTTTGGTGTTTTCTAAGTGTTTTTTGATGTAACCTTTAACATAATGGGTATTTAAATACATTATATTAAAATAAGATTAAAACTGTTTAGGTGGTCGGACCTATTGTAGTATTTTTATCTAAGTTGCTATAAAAACACAGGTGTTGTTTTTAGGGTTCCGTACCCAAAGAGTAAAAACGGGACCCTATTACTAAGACTTCGCTGTCCGTTCGTCCGTCCGTGCGTCCGTCTGTCACCAGGCTGTATCTCAAGAACCGTAATAGTAAGACAGTTGAAATTTTCACAGATTGTGTATTTCTGTTGCCGCTATAACAACAAATAGTAAAAACAAAATAATAATAATAATTAAGGGGGGCTCCCATACAAAAAACGTGATATTTTAGCCCTTATTCATGGCTACCACTCGCCGAGCTAGATCTCAAGAACCGTAATAGATAGACAGTTGAATTTGCACAAATTCTAAAATCAAAATAATAATAATAATTAAGGGGGCTCCCATACAACAGAGTAGTTGTTGGCGTTTTTTGCTGTATCTCATGAACCTTAATAGCAAGGAGGTTAATTTCTGGCACGGAACCTTTCGTGCGCGAGTCCGACTCGCACTTGGCCGGTTTTTCTATTAATCTGCATAACATATCTGGTATATAATGCATTGTGTATATCTTTTATTATCTCCCCTATGATACGGCATTCTAAATATCGCGTAACATAACATCCAAATATAACTCATCACGTCATCCATACGTTGTGTGTGCCTACACCGTCAGTGTATTATACAAACTAACACCCGATATTTGTTCATATAACTACGTGTGTATACCTACTAATTAATGTCTGTCGAAGATATTTGCGTTGTTAATGTGTCGGCGACAGGCGGAAGGGCCCGTCGTGGGTGACGCTCGGCAAATAACCGACAACATGGAGCGTTGGGACATTGGGCTGATCGGGCATATTACATACACACATACATTAATAGCACGTCTTTATCGTAAACAACGCACTGGCATCGCGTAAAGCGCTGCGGGTGTCTATGGACAGTGGTGACCATTTAACAGCAGCAGGCTTAATGGTTAAGATTCTACGTGCCCATTGCCTAAATAGCCTAAAACTAAATTTTCTAATTTTAAAATTAGCGTTGTCATTTGATTGTGACCACCGCTCATAGAATAGCAAAGTGGTTTAGCGACGTCTAAATAAAATTAGGAATTTTAGCGGCCGCTGTAGAACCGGGCCCATTGTCTAACTCGCTCGCAATCGCCATCGTCTTCACTTTGACAGTTCATGTATGGGCTGACAATTGGCATCGGAATCAGCTAGCTGTCACATTCATACAAGAACTGTCAAAATGAACACGATGGCGATTGCGAGCGAGTTAGACAATAAGCCTACAGGTGACCTACTAGTTCGTTTGTCTGGCCTCTCTAACATAAGACAAAGCCTTTTTTTAACGGAGAGGAAATCTTTATGGATGCCCTAGGCACGAGGATGCCTAGGGGTTATGTGGGACTCCCAAAAGGGTATACCCAAACTAAAAACTCTCCGTCGTTGCCTCAATCCGGTGTGATGGGGACGCAGTGGGGTGCCACTAAGGGTTTTACCACAAACGCCCTCCCGGTGGCCCCGGCTTCCGCCAGGACCGCGCCAAGAAGGGGAGGTACGCTGGTTCCGTCTTCCCTTAGATTATGAGACCGTGCAATGCAGGTAGGTAATGATCGTAACAAGAGCCAAAGGTAGAAAAGGGAATCAAAATAGTGATAGTAAAGGGTTAAATTTCTAAACGACACTGAAAATTAGAACACATAGAAAAATCCGAAAAGTAAAGCTATGGCCGGGAATCGAACCGGGTCCTCGTCATTCCGTGATACGTGCTATACCCCTACACCACCCATAGCAGGTACAGCAGGTAAAGGGTTAAAGTAAAAAATTTAAAATTTGCCAGCCTGCAACGCAAACAGCCAGTTCTATTTTACATTTATTTATTAAATCCACTGAAGCGTGAGCGTCAATACTCGTAAACGTGAGAAATACCTTTTAGAAACTTCTTTTAACACGTAAAAAGTCGTGCAAACGTTACAAGTTATAACATGTTGTACACATTCGACTCACGTTTGAATATGCCTGTTCCAACATTCGGGGAACACTAATCTACGTCGCAGACATGTACTCTACATACGTTATCTTTTTGATATATCTATGTGTATATTTGAAGGCGATTCCAATCTCCTAATATTAGAAATTCTTTCATTGTTACAAGAGATATAAAAGGATAAAGCTTTTGATTTGGGACGCTCGAATTAGACCTTTGCTTTTATTAGACTACTAGCTACTGCCTGCGACTTCGTCCGCGTAGAATTTAGACTTAAGAAATATTATTATGTTGATAGCATATTCTGCAATAATTACTGACATTGCAACTCTAGGCAGCTACGACCTTTCACACGTATATCAAATACGCGGGAACTTTGCAATTTTTCGGGATAAAAAGTGTCTTATAACCTGGCCGGGGATTTTCTTGACAGATTAATAGTTTGCATTAAAATATGTTCAGCCGTTTTCACGTGATGCGCTCGCAAATATACAGAAGAACAGACAAAAATCTAAAAACTGTTGGAACGTGTTCTGTTATCAAGCCAATTTTATTTCGAATATAATCCATCTTAACTTTCGACCTTCTTCAGCTTTATTATTATGTATGAGGTCGAAGTTCAATGTCAATTTGCGAAAATATAATCAAGGAAACACTTAGAGGTATTGTTTTAATCCCCAATCATTGTTACGAAGGTATCTTTCTTCTGAAAAGGCATTTAGAAGTCGTTCATTTTTAATTCTTTTATTTTTAGGGATCTTTAAACGAAGTATGCACCCGCAACAACAGGGATCACAGATGTGTTACCAGCTTACTAGACCAGCAATGTGCAAGTTATAGGACATCTCGAAACAACAATAATATTCTCAAAAAACAGAAACTCACTAGAATTTGTGGTAAAATCCAATGGGAATTAAAAAACACTTTAATCTAACTAATATTATAAATGCGAAAGTATGGATTGATGGATGGATAGATGGATGTTTGTTTGTTACTCAATCACGCCAGAACGGCCCAACGGATCAGGATGAAATATGGCACATAGATAGAGAAAAGTCTGAAATAGCACATAGGCTACTTTTTATCCCGGAAAATTGCGTAGTTCCCGCGGTGTAGCGATAACCGAATTATTTGCAGGCGAAGTCGCTGGCAACAGCTAGTACATACATAAATCACGTCTTTATCCCACACAGGGTAGACAAAGCCTAAAGTAACAAGACCAAGCCACGTTTAGCATGATTGTGGGCATATAGGTGGAAAGGGGAATCAAAATAGTGATGGGTTATAGCCGCATCGCCTATGACATGATTCCTGATTTTCACCCATTTCCTCGATGGTCTCTTACCATCTGCGCGAGAAGAGAAAACAACTGATATATTCTATGTTTTTTCTTTACTCCGAGACCAGCATAGAAGAAACACTTTAATATGTTACTAGCTTTTGGCCGCGACTTCGTCTGCGTAGAATTAGCAATTGACATGTTTATGGCTATCCCCCAGGAACTATGCAATTTTCCGGGATAAAAAGTAGCCTATGTTTTAATCTAGGGTACCAGCTATCTTCGTTCAAAACTTTATCCAAATCCGTCCAGTCCGTTGAGCGTGAAGAAGGAACAAACATACACACTCACTCACCCACATCATCACATCGTCACATCGCCACAAACTTTCGCATTTATAATATTAGTAGGATTTTAAATAATAGAATTTTCATTTTAGATAATCGATTTTTAAAAAAGTTTACTATTTATCAGATATTACAGTGATGAAATTTGTTGGTCAAATGATCGGATACCGGGCTGATTATCTAAATCAGATAGAAGGTATTATATTCTGATCCCGCTCTTTTAAAACGCTTACGTGCCATCACCATAAATCGCCATGATCCTCAGATTCAAATAAACCGTTGGTGACCGTTCCGAGCCCAATTGACTGCGTTCTTCCTTAAATCCACTGCTAAGGCAATAGCCTAATAAATCCGACGGCATCCATTGCGGGCCGCGCTCTGCTAATCCCCCGGCTCGCCCCGCCGCCGCGCAACGGACACTGAATTACGAGCCGTGATGAACGCGATGCCAAGATATGGCCGATTGCTTGGAATTTAGAGGGACTAGTTCACCACGGTAGGTTTAGCTTTATTTAGCTGAGTAAAAAGGCGGGAAAGCGCTTTATGATCGTTATAACTTTCAATTATTTATTTATTTAATTTGATACGTGCAAAGCCGGGGCGGGTCGCTAGTAAATACATATAATAATGCTGAGCCAGCGACCGTTTCACTTTTGCGAAGACACACGCACATTAATACATTGCTGATCTATTTTCATGTCTGTGTTTTATGTTTCATTTTTGTACAATTGTGTGTATGCTCAATTTCTGCGTCTTTCAAAAGAGAATAAATGTCTTCTTTCTTTCTATATACGAATCATGTCTTTAATCCTTACGGGGTAAACAGAGCCCTTTTTTTAAGGAGAGAAAATCTTTATGGAGCACATGGACGCCTAGGGTTATGTGGAACTCCCATAAGGGGTATACCCATACCACACGGCGGCCACGACGTACAAAATCCACGTTCTGAAATGAACACAGGCACGACGTCGTCTGTACACGCGTCAATGTGTGCGTAAGATACACAGGGCTGTCTATCGCAAAAACCTAGTACTATAAGTACTACCAATGACATAAATATACTAAAGATATGGCTTAGATGTGTGCGCAAATAAATGTACTTAATCGTTATCTATTTATTTAAACTTACTTAAAATGTGTCTGTCTGTGTATTTTTAAGCATTATTATTTTCAATTACAATAGATGTTCGACAACAAACTTAAGCAAATGATTCTGTAGTTATTTCATGTATTAATCGCGATAATTTCAGAAAGCATTAATTTTCTAATGTTTTATAAAATGAAGTAGGTAGGATAGGTTCCCGAACTTGTGACGTGCGGCCGACATACATCGCGTTGCGAGCCCTACTAGTTGCCAGCAGCTTTCCGGCAGACTGCGCTTGAGGCGTGGGGTAACTCGAATAGGTGCGGGGCGGAGCGTGGCCATTCTGTACGTTAGTACTATTATATTATACTAGCTGTTGCCCGCGACTTCGTCTGCAAAGAATTCGTTTATCGCTATCCCGCGGGAACTACGCAATTTTCCGGGATAAAAAGTAGCTTATGTGTTATTCCAAATCATAAACTATGTCTGTTCCAAATTTTATCCAGATCCGTTAAGCCGTACTGGCGTGAAAGAGTAACAAACATCCATACATCCATACATCCATACTTACAAACTTTCGCCTTTATAATAGTAGTAGGAAGGATAGTAGGATTCTGTGCCCATACTAAAAACTCTCCGGCGTTGCCTCAATCCGGTGTAATGGGGATGCAGTGGGGTGCCACTAGGGTTTCACCACAAGCGCCCCCCCGGTGGCCCCAAATGGGTCACCTGAGGCATTGCCGCCTAGAAGGCTAATAGCCCTAAGCTGTTTGTTTTCCCAGTAAAGAAAAATAAGTAAATAATATAGAATACCTCATGCGTAAGTCTGGCTTATCGGCTGTCTTATTCTCCACGCCGTAACACAGCAGCGCAGTGCTGGAAGACGGCACTATGTTTAAATGTTCTTTGTTAATAAATATTCTCATCGACTACAATTTAAATTCTATTCGTATTCAGCCTACATGGTCCGCATCCCGCATCAGTGGAAGTCCACCCCAACTGCACGAATCCAAGCAAGACATCCCCGGAACAAATGACCCGCTTTGATGTCGCTCGGCAACTGCAACTATCATTCAATACGCGCGCGCACCACGGCACGTCACAACACAGTCTAAAAATAAAGCCCTTTGAACTTTTGTTAACTGCCTTTTTGGTACAAACGGTGCAAGGACTCTTGTTCAAACATAACAAGATTGACGGTGTCTGTACAAGCATTTAGTACTGTGGACAATCAATGTTGTTTTGTATCGTGTAAGCAATGTAATAAGAAACGTGAATGCGGTTTCCTTTGTTCTTTGGTTCTTTGTCTCGAACTAACTGAGTTGTTTCGAATGGTTATTTTATTCGATGTGTTTTGGAATTATTGGTGTTTCGTTTAGTGAGATGCTTGGTGAGTCAGCGTTTATTTTGTTTGATGCAAGAGGAATGCGTGAGTAGTGTATAATTGGGGGACCTGGATCAAACGAGATCCAGGATCCCCCAATCATACGTTATATTGATTACTGATCATGAATCAATACATTAATATATGTCAATCGAATTATCTGTTGAGCATATAATTACAGTACAATCCGATAATCAAATACTAGTTCAATCAAAAACTACTTCAATTAAATTCTATTTCTAATAGGTACACTCTGATATCGTTGGTTATGGAGCAAATATATATATTAAGTCACCATTTTTATACAATCATATTATCATTCAAATACTTACGATATTAAATTCTTTGTTAGCAATAGAGAAAATGCAAGCTAGTGCATTCGTGATAATGGCGTGTTGTTTGACGAATCATTGAGACGTAGTATAAACAACGGCTCAGGTGAGACCGAGTTTTTAAGCTGTCATCTTTCACTAGCGATGCTATAATATGAAACAGGGATTCAATTTTGTTATTTTTTTATTTAATCAATAATTCTTTGTTTATAAATTTATTGTAAGAAGAGAATACTTAATGTGAGGTTTCGATATGTTTCACTATAAATTGCTTAATATAATTCAATAATCTGATTTTGACGTACGAAACGGGTAAGATATTAAATAGGTAATATGTTATCATTATTGTGTAACATCAGTGATGCATATTTCATGAGAAACCGTTGTCCATTCTACTAGGTATTCAATTTGGATTGAAAGCTCAATCAGAAAAGTATCCAGCCTACCCTAGAGCAGAATCCGCTGCACACCACTGTGCAACAGACCTACCTCGCTCACCAGTTACTATGCTGACTATGTTATATTACGTGTCTTACGCAGAAACTTATTTATTTTATTTGATTCTTGAATAGTAATTTAATTACGTAATTCTAAATTGAAGTCTAAATTTATTTATTCAGCGTTCAGACTCGTAATTATATAAGATTATTAACGCTATAGTTAAGTATCTGAATTATTATAAATAAAACATATCATATTACATTAACTCCTTTATTTTTAATAAGTAGACAATATAGTAGTACATTATTATACTTAACTAACACATTTTAGTTATTCTCAAATCCATATCATCCTGAATTTGGATTATTACTATATAAATAAATATCAGAGACAATTGATGCCGATTAACCTAGGCCTAAAGTAAGCTAAGCTTACGTTACAGCTACTAGCTGACGGATAAACATACTTATATAGATAGATATTGTGATAACTTGAGTTTTTATATACAAAAGTTTGTATATACAAATCTATTCGCTGGTAGGTAATGCTAATATTTGTACTTAATTTGGATTTAGAACTTGATTTAAAATTGAAAGAAACAAAGTGTTTCTAGGACATTACCTGAACAGCTGTCTCCGAAGGCTTGAGTGATGTAGCTAGATGATAGTTCATGAGTTTGAATGTACGGATAAAAGCTTAAAATTATATTTTATTGGTAATAAGAAAGATAAAGTTGGATCAGAGCGCAAGAACCCATGCTTACTCACGCATTAACCTAGAAGTTTAAAATAAGTTGAAGTAGACCTGGCTACGACGTCGGAGCCTTGCAATATATACCTACTTAAATACTAAACACTTTACATATTTATTAAACACCCAAAGCTCAAGAACAAACTTTCATATTTTTCATACATAATATCTGTCTCAACGGGATCGAATCCTGGAACCTCAATCTTTGTAGCCTGATTCTCTAACCACTCAGCTGTCCGCTCATCGGCATGGATATCGATTATTATTAAATAATAACGAGTATAATAAAATAAACACTCACCGACATTACTGAACTGCTTACCAGTGTATTGCATGAATACTAATCGTTAAATGTTCCCGATTTTTTGTTATTTATATTATTTTTTAAGTATGAAAAAGAAACCACAAGGTTTAATATCGGTTAGTAAAAACGTTTGATCGTTAATATGAGTCCTAACCATATATGAAAGATGTCTATGCTAAATGAGTCTCAATGTTTTGCAATGTTTGCATTTGTATGCACATACACTGAATTTGGAGGTAAGTAAGTATGTCTGTTTGTTGGTCCCGTATATGAAAACTAATAAACGTTTTTATTTTATTTCGTACAATAGGTTACAAACTAAAACCAATCGTGAAGTAATATTAGTTAGTAAATCTGTATTGGCCAAGCAAAACAATAGTATTAAACTATGCAAAATCATCGTTCCCCTTTAAGACTAAGCGTTAACGCAGAAGTTTAAGATTACACCGCTTAAAAGGGTTACTGCTGATACATGGTAAGACCTATTTTAAAATCATGTAAATACTTTCCGTATAGGGAAGATATTCATGAGGATTAGAGCATACTTAAGCGGTTGATTAGCGAATCTAGTGCATCATTTATCTCGTCTACAACCATCTCCTCATCTCCTAAGCTGAAGGATCATCATCAAAAAATGTAAGTGTCTATCTTATTAACCAAATGTACTTATTAAATTGTGTAAGCATCATTACGATCGAATAGTCGATTCGTTAGTACCCACCCTATGAAGCTAGGTTGTGGGTTCTGAGCTGATGAATGTTTATTTATTATTGATTTATTCGAATAGATAATCTAGAAGAGTTAATTACTTTGAAGCTTCAATTATGTTGTCTAATAATTTAAATGTTGCTGTTTTTTATACATTGGAGTAATTAATATTATCAATAAAATTATTCGTCATTCGAATAGTAGTGTAAATATTGTAATTTGATAGAGTTATGCTAACCGATTCTAGGTTTCAATATAAATGATACTGTTTATTAAATAGAGTAATTTAAATTAATATCAACAATAAAATTATGGATCATTCGAATAGCGGTAAAGAATAATAGTTTAATGATGTTGTGTTATTATGCGTCATTCTTATAGTAGTGCAAAATTTTATAATTTCGTGGAGGCTTGCGCTAGTAAATTGTATGTAACAAGACGAATGACGATGCTTTTTAAATATACCTCTACCTTATTTAAATACTTACTATAAAACGATAAGTAGGGTCAAATATTATAGACCACTTAAATACCATAGTTAAAATGTTTTAATATTTATTTCAGGTCGAAGTATCGCTCTAACAACGCCGAAACACTATTTCCATCGGAAGACGAGTCAACAATGCAGACCGAATCGCGTGAGATAAGAAAGAGGAGGCATAGCAAAACGTAAGTATTCAATTTATCTTTTGATTCGAGTCGATACTAAAGATTATTCTGTATTATTGAATGATGTCGTTTAAATGTAATCAGTTCCAATCAATATTTTAATTCCTTTAAATGAATATCCGCTAGTGTAGTTAAGTCTCTGCAAAAATATTATTAGCTCGATTTAATTTAACAATCACTTTTATTTTTTCAGATTGAAACATTCATCTAAAGCTGTAGTTTCTTCATCAAGCTCTGAAGATGAAGCTGCGAGACCGACTGAATCGAGTGAAAAAAAGAAAAACCAAGCAAAGTCACTACAATCATCTTCAAGTGCTTCAAAAAAGAAGGTCAAAATTAATCCCGTAGCTGTGAAACCACACCGCACAACTGCTACGGAGCTTTTTGGAAGCGATAGCGAGGATGAGAAGCGATCCTCGAGTATCATCCCCACGTCTAGTAAATTACGGTCTTATATCACGCGAAGACTAGCCAAGGGGTTTTCACGACAGGAGAATCATTCAAAAACAGGTTCGCACTTTATTGAACTAAAAGTTTACAAGTGCTCTGAGATTCAAAACATGTTACCTGTTAATAGATGGCGACAAGCCATAGTTAATATAAAAACTCAGACGGATGATAATACTACAGCTTGGCAGCACTTATCAGACTTTATTACATTGACTCGTAGGGAATATAGAACTTGTACTCCGATATTTATTAGCAACTACTATTAATGTTTTATTTTTATGTTTTCTTTTTATTCTTATTGTATTTAATGATCACGAAATTGGTATGTTATTCATGATTAGTGCATTATAGAGCGGGTTTACCAACATAGTGTTAATATTAATTTATACCTTTATTATTAACTATGTATAAAATATGTATGTATGTATGTAAACTCTTTATTGTGCAAAATAAAGAAGACAAAAATAAAAAATATTTTATTGTATCAAAAACAATGTAAAAAAAAATACACAAAAAGAAAACAATTTGTCGAATAATCCATCCCGCGACATACCCAGCACAAAGGTGCCCCCTCACCCTCGCAGCATTACCACGCTGTACTATGTATTAGATAAATCTATGACTAAATACTATCAATAAAATCATATTTTTGTTTACAGCTCCGCCTACTTACCTCGACTCATTCAGCAATGTTTTTATGCGATGTGATCATTGTCAGATTGAGATGGCTATAAATAAATACAGATTTCATTTAAGAACAAATTTGCACAAATCAAATTGTTCATCGGAAACCGCTTGTAAACATATTGAAATAATTGGCACAACAGTTAGAAACAGAATTGCTACATATCGCTTAAACCTTCCTAGGAAATCAAATGCCTTACACTCTAGACTTTCCTATGTGGGATTCGAAGTGATATTTTATACCTTATTAAATCCGCATTATTGAAACATGATTGCGTTAAAATGAACAGCGAGCTGTTTGTTCATTTTACATTACCGAATTCATGTAACCACTAGCTTTAGTCTTTTAACACAAAATATAGTATCGTATTTAAAAGCACAAATTTGAATGAATTATAATTATATGACTATGATTGAGAACTTAAAAAAATATACTTATAGGTACTATAATAGGCAGATAGACTAGGTCCACTTCTGCCAAGCTTATCACACATAAATATAACAGTGGGGCGGACTGAGGCACCGACTTCAACATATAAATAATTAGATAGCACTTACCGAAAAATAATTTTAATTTGACATTTTTAAAGTAGCGAATTGAAGACGGTTCTATTTTTTATTTTAAATTTTTTTTGTACAACATTTACTACGAATAAATATTTCATTTCATTTCATATCATATGATAGAAGATTTTGGTCGTGTAAATCTTGTAATAGAACTAAACGGATTAAATATACATGTATTAAAATAGTGTAAATTAATATTATATCTATTAACTGCTTGTTGCTCGTTATTATAGTCTACACTCCAGTCTGATATACTATAGTTCCTAATCCTAGCACAAATGTCAATGTTTAATTCACTAAATACACGAGCTTGCGGGTCAGGATCGCCTTTAAACACTTCATCTAGGAAATAGTTCCTCATTTCCAGAACCTCATGCGATACGGAATATTCCGGCTGCTGACTAGCAAGCTCTGTCAGATGCTCCTTCCATCGATTGTGTCCGTAGTCAGCGGTGATGTTGAACCGAGTAACGTATGCATTTCGCATACTCAACTCCATCCATGCCACAGTACTTTGCGAGATATCCTCATACCCTCGGCCTATGTAATGATAGGCCTCGCAGGTTAATTTCAGCAGGTGATGATGCTCCTCGCAATACCTATTCCGTAGTTGGGTGTAATTGAGGCACGGTCTGCCATAAGTGTTAGCCTCACACTTTCTTAAGTCTTTAAATTTCAAGCTATCTAACCGCTTGTTAATATAACACTTAATGGGAAATATAAACGACATCGTTACACTGTTTAATAGTCTGTCTTTGTTATACACTCCCGTGATCAGCGCTGGACGGTGCTGAATGATAAATATGGACAGGTTTATCATAGAGAGCATAATGCACACATAAACCTTATTTTCGTTTCCAATTGCTCTTGTCTGTAATATAACACATCCCCATTTAAGTTTTACACGTTCCTCGATCCATCGTCATCGAAAATTATATATGATGTCTAGAATTATGTAACTCCTGCTTTATAAGCGAAATATGCGATTCGGACGTGGAGTTAATAAATAAAGTTTATTTTATCACTTTCAAATGTTTTTATTCGATTTAACACAAAATACGTACAAAAGTCCACCTTTTAGTGTAAACGGTAAATAATCAATATTGATCGATTTGACAACACTTTGGGTAATAGTTCACTTTACAGTGTAAACTGTATGTAAAAGTTCAATTCACAATTTAATTATAATGTTTGAAAGTTCAGGTCCGAACCGTCTGAATAATATTTTAGATCTGACTTATCTTTTACTCTCGAACGGTGCATCGGAGCCGTCGCGAGGCGAGCTATCTAAAGGAATTCGCAACGTAGCGTCTGCAGCGCCTCCGGTACGTCGCCAGTGCACAGAGATTAAGTATTCTTAGAACCTATACAGTTAAACGAATTCTTATAATCTAGTTAACTTTACGTGAAGTGTCTTAATAATATAACAAGCGTAGTAATCTTCTCATTTAACATAACAGCCTACTGTGCAAGCGTTAGATCTGTTGAAAATAGGACTCTTATCTATTAAGAAATAGCATCAAAATCCGTTTCATAGTTTTAAAGATCTAATCATACATAGTTGATAGTTGCTAACGAATGCGGGTAATAACCTTTACGCATAGCTTTATTTAATACTAGCTGATGCCCGCGACTTCGTCTGCAAAGAATTCGTTTATCACTATCCCGCGGGAACTACACAATTTTCCAGGATAAAAAGTAGCCTATGTGTTATTCCAGACCATAATTTATCTCTGTTCCAAATTTCATCCAGATCCGTTAAGCCGTACTGGCGTGAAAGAGTAACAAACATCCATACATCCATACATCCATACTTACAAACTTTCGCCTTTATAATAGTAGTAGGAAGTACCTAGTTAATAATATTCATAATACACATACAGATTCTGTACTCTTTACATGCAGCAATGACGAAGCTTGCCAAATGCTGGCAAACGTCTCTATTAATCATCGATCGGGGTTTTAATTGTTACTATAGATTGACGCCATCTGTTAACCGGTAACACCTTCTCAATCTCACTGCTCTTATATATTTTTTAGGTCTATGTAATGTGATCCGGTTTTGAGGGATGGGTCTGTCGTGAATTCGAACTCGAACCCGATGATATAGGTTTTGAAGTAGGTAAATAGGATTGATGTAGGTTTTTATACAACCCGATTTCATGTTTGTATTATACGCCTTCAGCATAGAAATCATTCAGTATTTATTAGAAAACTTTTCATTTAAAACAATGTGATCAATAACAAGTGAGTACTTATAGAATATTATTCGGAATCTATCGAGCTAAGTTCTAAAGTTACACTATACATCATTTAAATTAAACATTTACGTTTTGATGCTTCTTGCGTGCTTGCTTTTTTTATTTTCGCGCGTCTCAAGAGGTATCGCCGATTCGGGCTCAGACCCGGATTAATTGATTGATTGTTGGATTGATTGACTGATTCATGGATTCGAATATTGTTCCGAGTATGGTTCTACATGAAACTTATGTATAAAATAAAAAGTTTTAAAGAATACTTATATGATTTCATACTCAAGAACTGTACTGAACTCGGTAAGAGTATCGGAGGGGAGGAGGTAGTCAGAAACAGGAACCAAACCGTGGGTCACAGGAACTCTGAGTTATGCTTTAAATAATGTTCAAATCATGTGTGTATACAAAATACTATCTAATTTTCATTTGTGCATCGTATACATAAACGTTAATAGCATGCTGGAAAATAACTTCTAGCTTCATATACATATTGGTCAATATCCGCTACCATCTTTTCGTATTAGAATAAACTACATAAAACTAGTCTTCACTCGCGAGTTTGCTGGCTCACAAGAAGTATGGAAAAAATAACATTAATGTGTCGTACAGACAGACGAGTATTATCTTTGCAGCATAGTTGTAAACACAGTCGGTGTTATCTTACTGCCGACGCAGCATAATTATTTTTTCTTATAAGGAATGTTAGCTCTCTTTGAAATAAATTAGCGATTTTGAACTCTGACGACCAGCATTCCGATTAATATAAATTATAAAAAAATTCACTGAAATAATTCATAACTTATTTTCTAAGCGAGCGGTTCTCTATCACTGAAAATGTTGGTAAGTAAAGTGAAACAATTTAACTTTTTCTAGTGAATAAGCTATAATTATTATTTCCATTTCTCAATTAAATATTAGTCATAATTATTACTAAAGGCTCCAACTATGTAATTTCCAGATAAAAAGTATTCTACGTCTTAATCGAACCATAAACTCTCTTATACATAAAACTCACATTAATATTATTGCTTATTCGGGTTTTCACGATACGGAAGATCATCTCTTCAATTTTATTCCATCGAGTCAGCCGCGAGAACATTCGGCCGAACCACGAATGATGGGATTAGCTCGTAAAAGAAAACCAGAAATTCTATGCTTTACTCATACATCAAAAAACCAAACCGAGGTGTCGCTACTAAAATAATCAGAATAGAAATATTTGATGCTGATAAATTTGATCACAGTGATCAAATCTGTAAGTGCGAAGTCGGATTGTGTGCTCAATACTCGGTAAAACGTCTTGACGGATGATACTTACCAGACTGTGCGAAATATTATCAATAGAATTGAGGAGTCTCTATCAGCGGACTCCTATAATAGTTATACGTTATTGTAATGGCGAAGTATTCTATAAATACTGTACTGCGATCTTTCGAACGACGAAGTTGAATGTTGAATACATGTTTTGAATAGATGATTGTTAGTATGAACGATCTCTCGAATAAAGAAATTGAATGACGAATACTAATTTGAATGATGATTGGCGCATCTTAATTTCTTCTGATTGTGATCTTATATTTAATTTTGAAGAATTGCATAAAATGTTTAATAATGTCGGCAATCCGTATATTAAATGTATTAAACAAAAAAAAGGTATGCTTTAAAAAATTTAAGCGTATTAGACAGTTATACATAGAATATAACAATCTTATTAATAGTTAAATAAATGGTTTTAATTATTATTGCAGCATTTTATTTCAATATTGAAAGTTCATAAATAAAACAAGACTAGTATTTGTGATCGATGGTGTTTGTGGCGGTTCTGGCTCAGAGTGTATTAGAACTAGAATTTAATTGAAGTTAAGTAGTTTTTGATTGAACTAGCTTTTGATTATCGGATTGTACTGTAATTATATGCTCAACAGATAATTCGATTGGCATGTATAAATGTATTGATTCACGATCAGTGATCATTATAATGTATAATTGGAGGGGTCCTGGATCTCGCATGCTTTTAAATACAATACTATATTTTGTGTTAAAAGACTTAAGCTGCTGGTTACATGAATTCGAACGATTAACATTATGAATAAAATAATTTCGTAATAGCCTGTAGATCAGCAGTACTTGCTTACGAACGTGAGGGAGTACAGGTTCTGTACTCTTTACATGCAGCAACGACGAAGTTTGCCAAATGCTGGTAAGCTTCTGTATTAATCATCGATCAGGGTTTTAATTGTTACTATAGATTGATGCCATCAGATTCAGATTCAGATTCAGATTCATACATTTATACCTAAAGAAATAGCAATTATTTGCAAAAAAGGTGTCATTGTGTTGTTGATTAAACCGCCTTATCCATTTTATAATTTAACTAAGAAAGAACGGTTGCAAGCCTCATGGATAGAGAGAAACAGAGGAATATTACGGTATGAGGGCTATGTGTCATACTTCAATTATAAGAGTTTGATATTTAACTTTTGTAAAAATAAGCGTATTTATACAAAAGGTACTGAAAAAGTGGTAGAAGATAATAGAAAGTGACAATGTATACAATTTAGAAGACTTTAATTGTCCTAATTTAAAAACACTTAGTGAGAAATATTTGATTTCTTCCGACATTTATAATTGTATTAACCGTATCCAAAACATGTGCTTTTAAAAATGTATCTTGTTTAAATAAGTGGTGTGTAGATAATAATATTTTTATGTAAATAAATTAACAATCATATTATATATTTGTGTAATACCAATATTTGTCAACGTAACAGCTTTATAATAAGTATATAATCAAAATGAATATCAGCATAGGAGATATCGCCGAGGCTATCATTGATAAATGTTAGCTTCATGGTCGTCATGATGTCAAAATATTAAACGCTGAGCACTATTCTGGTGTGCTAATAACTCAGAGTTATTATAAAACTAAACGTTCACGAATCTTTTACACAGGATTACGAGTAGCAGCTCGAGTAATTAAAATAGATAAATGTTATATAGACTTGCTACCAATCTAATTGGAAGTTTCTAAATCATTACGCTGAGTGGTTACAGAAACCTGAGCATGTTATGTATAGAAATAGTAGTGTTGTGAAGGATATGATGGTGTTCTATTTATTCGCTGCTTGATTATAATGTTTGTGTCTTTAAAAATGTATGTTGTATAAATAAATTATGTAATACTTAATCCTTGTTTACTTTCTTCCTAATGTTAGGAATAAACCTAAAGATATAATTTGATTTTATTACCGTCTGCGAAATTCGAGCATAATAATTATCGTTTATTATACGAACAATACGCTAGACTTCAACAGTCGTATCACAACCGTCATAGTCTAGAACTGCTTCTTGTTTTCGAAGAAACTAATATGAATTCAAATACTTACGTAATTAACATTGTGTGATTGAAAACGGGGAGCGCTGTTTTACAATGTAAGCTAAAGCTTGGTTGTTTAGCTAGTGCTTTATTTATTTATACAAACAATACGCTAGGCTTCAATCAGTAGTATCCCCCACCGTTATTGTGTAGAACTGCTTCTTGTTTGCGAAGAAAGTATCATGAATTCAAATACTTACATAGTCGACATGCAAGGCTTCAAGGTGAAGGAGAATAATTTTATAATAAAGGAATTTGCCTTCGCTGCAGAAAATTATGCGCAAAATAGTTTAATATAATCACCGTACCCGTATTCTAAGTTAACAGATGAAGAACGAAAACAGGTGCGGTGCATGAGGAAAAACTGTGGCATAACATGGAGTGAAGGAAATATTGACTATCCAGATTTCAAAGGATATGCTGAGTATTTGTTATTAATATAATATCAGTGCATTTTATTTCACTATTCAAAGTTCATAAATAAAACAAGACTAGTATTTGTGATCGATGGTGTTTGTGGCGGTTCTGGCTCAGAGTGTATTAGAACTAGAATTTAATTGAAGTAGTTTTTGATTGAACTAGCACTTGATTATCGGATTGTACTGTAATTATATGCTCAACAGATAATTCGATTGACATATATTAATGTATTGATTCATGATCAGTAATCAATATAACGTATGATTGGGGGATCCTGGATCTCGTTTGATCCAGGTCCCCCAATTATACACTACTTGCGTGGTTTGATGAGACTGCTATTTAAGTTTGTGTTATGCCATCCGAGGGAAAGAACAATAAGAAATTAAAATTGCTTTTACTCCATCCATCTCCAGCTTATATACGCCCCACCGCTGAGTACAAGATGAGAGGGCTTGGGCTATATAGTTCCCACGCGGGCCCAGTGCTGATTGGGAACTTCACATACAATTGTTTTTAAATACATTTCCAAAATTCTAAATAACGCATGATTTTAGGTGCTACGAAAAAATTACTAACGAATATTATAGACCAATGAAAATTATGAAATACACAGGGATCCATTAAAAAAAAACTTTTAGCTAAACACTTTAAGGCGCGTGTACAACCAATACACAGAAATAATACATACCTTTAGGCGGTGAAATTTCGACAAACTCACCAAAATCTTGTCAAAAACATAACTAAATTTACATTTAAACAACTTCAATTTAAGCCAACGTAATCTTTATGTCCTTGTATTTAGGGAAATCTGTGTAGTTTTGCAACGGCAAGAGGAAGTTAGTTGCAAATCTTGATGTCCCTTGAGGCGAAAATTGGGTTCGATCTAGAAACTAGTTTACAAAATAATATCCCCATTCGTGTTCAGTACCGTGGAAGTGGTCGGAACACGTCGGTCTCTTACTCAGAAGTCTGATGAAGTTTTATGATGTATCACTTTCTAGTAAAATTACACTCAACTGGTGGTCCTAATATAAAATTATTACAGGCAATACACAAAATAAGTTTTTTTTTTAAATACAAGCTATTTTTGCTGAATGTATTTTTTGTTGACCGTACTTGAATTGTCATCTATTTTTCATACGTGTACCAAATTTTAAGGCAATCCAACTGAGGAATGTGACTTGGAAGATTCTACTCAAAAACAAAAACAGGCCAAATCACATAAAAGCATTTTTGTATTTTTGTTAGTAAAAATATTCACATTTACATTTTTGTTGACTTGCTTAGTTATTCCGGGTTAGAAAACTGTTTGGAATATTGCCCAAATGGTGAGTGTGAGCGAATCTTTACGAAGTGACGTGATCAGTGTTGTGTGCTGCCCTACTTTTGACAATAATAAAAATGATTAAAACGAGGGTAGTTGTGCGCTGTCAGTTGCATCGAGTAGCCGCGCGAGCAGAACGCTGGCGCAATCTGGAGCGTAGTTTTCTTAATACGTGACTTTTATATGTCAGTTATCAGTTTGTGTAACTACCACTTGCTTGTCATCCATTGTACATAATAATTATAATATAGTACCTATATTATTAAATTTCAAATCTCAAGTAAACCTGACGGCCAGAAATGTGTCAAAGAATCGCAAGATTCGACTGTAGTTAAAACACACATTGCGTCTTTAATAAATAACATTGCGTGTAAATATGGCGTGATCTTTATTTTTAAACGACACAATCACAACTTCTTCGTATAAACCATATTTGTATTCCTCTTATGAAAGTCTTGTGATTCCTAACATCCCGTTACAGTACCAATAAGAATTGTACACAGCCTACTCCAATACGAAATAATAATAACCCTCGTTAAATATGCCTATTATTTCCTCGTAATAAACAGAACACAATTCCTTAATATTACCTAAGGATATCCTAAAAGAACGCATCGAAAACATTTCAACAGCCAGTAATATAATTAAGCCGTTACGTAACACATCAATACTAATCCCTTGCACAGAAATACAATTCTAACACATAATCATTTTTCTGCGTAACACAGTACCGAAACGCCACAAATCCACCCCTAACTACAAACAAAACTGAACTTTGTACTAACACAGAGACGGAACAGACGCCGGGATGGATGATTCTGGACCCTTCCAGTCCACAATGACAGATGGTCTTGAAAAATATTTGCCTTGCCTTCAAAACATAGGAGACACAAAAATAAAGTTTCCCGAGTAAATAATACATCAAAGGGATAAGTGATTGATGCTGAGGGGCGGGGAGGGGGCACGCCATTAATCTTCCGGGAGTGTTCATCTTAGGGCCCGCCGCTTTGTGCCCAGGTTTATAAGGAATGACCTAGTTGTTGGTTAAGAACGGATGTCTAAAGGTGTGGCAATTTTAAGCTAGTATACATAGTCTTCATACTTCCATTCTGGTATTTCTGGTCTCACAGCAGAGAAAAAACAAAGAATATACCAGTCAGTCAATCAATCAATCAATCCAGTTGCTTCTCTTCCTGCGCAGATGATAAAAGCCTATCGAGGAATCATGTTATGTGGCTAGCATCACTATTTTGATTCCCCTTTCCACCTATACGCCCATTATCATGCTGAACGTGGCCTTTAGGTCTTGTTATCTTACTGCCATAGGCTCTGTTCTCTGGCCTGTAAGGGATAAAGACGTGATTTATGTATGTATGAAATTATTGGAAATGTTGGGATAAGTCAAACGACTTGGAATACAATTTTAAAATCTACGCGGACGAAGTCACGGGCATCAACCAATAAGATCCTATTTGTTTTATGATAATGATGACGCCAAGTACGCACTGGCAGGATCGCCATGTGAGGATGGGCGTTGGGAGACAACTAAGTGTAGTTTTGAGTTGACGCTAGTTTAGTATAGAAACATTTACTTTTGTGTAGGTTGGTATTCAATAGACTGTACATACGAGTATCTGTATTTATTTACATGACACTTTAAAACACAACTATGATAAATATAAATGCATAATATAGGTTACATATTTGGAGAATGTGAGTGTTACACAGCTCATACTATAACGTGGCTAGCGAGCTATATAGACCGACCGCTTAGCTGAATCCTCGCCCGCGCCGGTACAGGGGCGCAGGGTAGGACGACAAAGGGGACAGAGAGCGGTGCGGGCTGGTATTGCAACTGCCGCCCTCGTCTCTCTCGGCCCCCTTTGCCTACCCTGTGCCACGCGGGCGAGGACTCGGATGAGTACCTGCTCTGGACGCATTTTTGGCAAGAAGTTGTACAGTGGTCGCAAGCGGAGCGCGCCTCGCTGGCGTGAAGTCGTCTAGGGTTACCGATCGCTGTTGGATGACACGCTTAAGTGCTGTCGATGCCGCTTCGCCGCCGATCGATGCCCGCCCCTATTAGTTGCGCTTTGCTTCGTCAAGATTCCGTATTTCGTCGCCGCGTGAATAATATAAATATTGGTGTCAAATTACGTAAATGAGCCATGTTTCGACATATCGCGTCTTTTTGTTCATAAACGGTTCTGGCTGAAAATCAGTGCTGCAGGTGTTTGACCGTTTCACTTTTGCGGAGACACACAACGCTGGTAATCTAATTTTCATGTCTGCGTTTCTATTTTGTTTCTTTTCTATAAAATTGTGTGTATGCTCTTATGTATAAATAAGTAACACCCGTGTATGTTCCAGCAAAATAAACTCATTTCATTTCATTTCATTTCATTTGTGTGTCTTGCAAAATGAAAAAGGGTGCGACCACGCCGCCGCTTAAAAAACGGTGATGTTACGGAATCGCAACAAAATGTATGAAGGAACGGTGAGAAAACGTGACGCATACGACACGTAACTGCGTTTACGCGGCGGTTTGGTCGCACCCTAAATGTCTTCTTTCTTTCTTTCATAAGCAGTGTACTAGAAAATTTCAATAAAATAATGAAGTTGGTACGATGTCTGTAAGCTAACTAATCTAACTTAATAGTATAAATGCGAAAGTATGGATGGATGGATGGATGGATGGATGTTTGTTTGTTTGTTACTCAATCACGCCAGAACGGCCCAACGGATCTGGATGAAATTCGGCACATACATAGAGAAAAGTCTGGAATAGCACATAGGCTACTTTTTATCCCGGAAAATTGCGTAGTTCCCGCGGGATAGCGATAAACGAATTCTTTGCAGACGAAGTCGCTGGCAACAGCTAGTACCTATTATAAATGCGAAAGTATTGATGGATGGATGGATGGATAGATGTTTGTTTGTTACTCAATCACGTCAGAACGATTCAACAAATCTGGATGAAATTCAGCACATAGATAGAGAAAAGTCTGGAATAGCACATAGGCTACTTTTTATCCCGGAAAATTCCCGCGGGATAGCGATAAACGAATTCTTTGCAGACGAAGTCGCAGGCAACAGCTAGTACCCATTATAAATATTTTACTTTTCTATCATCCTGACTTTCTTAAAAAAAAACTTTTAAAACAGTATAAGTATTATTATAAAATGATAAAACGAATCGAAGTTGCTCATCCCTGCTTTCATATTGTGCAAAGCTTAGAATCATGCGTCATGGCGGCGTGGTAATCAAAAACCTTAGAAATGCTGGACGCATAATCAATTCCAAACTCATCCGCAGCTTGGAATCCTTAGCACTGTTGGAGGCCAATGCATGCTTGAGAGAGAGAGAAATATTTATTTACTTACACACATTCGATACTCGTAGGTTTAAAATATGAAGAAATACAATATACTTAAGAATAGTACCGATATGGTGTAAAATGGGCCCCACGCTTTGGCTTAGCTTCTATATATTACTAACCCGTTGTATGCTAAGACACGGATCCGTGCTCAATTTAAGGCTATATTTTTATATTTTTTATTTAAATCAGCAAAATTTTGTTTGTATTAAAACAGATGAGGTTAGAATACGGTACTTTTTTGAGCTGCCGCATACGAGGGTCGAAATGTTTCTGTTTCATAATATAAAACCTATGTACAGTTGTACTCAAAACTCAACAAATTACGCTCAATGGACGAGGATTACCTAGGGAATACCTAGAGTTTATTTAGGGATTATTTAGGGTTTATTTGGGGTTTACTTAGGGATTACCTAAGGATTACCTAAAGATTACTTAGGGATAATAATTATATTATAAAAAGTCTTCATAGTGCTAGATGTCAGACAATGTTAGTGCCTTAATTATTAAACCAATGCGAGTAATTTAAGAAAAATATTTCCATTAACAAAAGCTTAACACATCTGGATATTTTTTCCTTTGAAATTAATTCTATTGTAATTTCTCACCCCACGTAATTCCACATACAAACAACACCTAGGGGTCGATACCCCCTGTCTTTCCAAGGCATTGCTGCCCCACAATCAAACAAGCTCCGTATTAAGTGTCTCTCTATCACTTATAATGAAGTTATGTCGTAGACCCATGCGTAACTCCGACCCCAGCGTAACTCCGGCCCGCGCGGCGTCCCCGCGCCTCAGAGGCGTCACAGATACCCGCTTAATGAAATGATCGATCAGATTTCATTACGTGCGAGCAAACATCTGTCAGTGTGAATGTGAAACGGAGCGGAACAGAATACAAACATGAAACAATTATATTATTTCATTCGTCAAAAAAGTAGCTCTAAGATAATTAATCTTCTAAAAAAAAACGCATTTAATTTTATTATATTATAGGGCGCCATGTTTTAAAGAAAATGTTTGATTGTTATAAAGATTTAGAGCTCATTTTATGTTATGTCATTGATTTTAAGTTTTTTTTAACCCCGTAAAACCTTGTATGCGGGAGCTAAAAAGAGTACCGCATTCTAGTCTCATCTATTTATTATCATCTATCTAGTCTTGCCGGGAAAAACGCTAGGAAGATGATGATGCTTCTAGTCTCATCTATTTTAATACGCACAAATTCTGCTGATTTCAATAAAAATACAAAAAGATAGCCTTACATTTGGCACAGATCTGTGTCTTAAGCATACGAGGGGTTAAAATATAACCTTTGGCACATAATTATTTGAATAAGGTAAGAAAAATTGTATACCACAGAACTGACTTTCTTATACGAAACCTATACCTACTAAAATAACTTCAACGGTTTATATGCGCCGTGCGGCTATTTTTTTAAGATTTTTATTTTACGCGGCAGGTCGAGGCGGAGATGGAGGGATGACCTAGACACGTTCTTGAGCGACTGGCAAGAAATAAGTGCGGACAGGGTGCGTTGTAAATCTGAGGGAGAGGCCTTTGCCCAGCAGTGGGACAACATTACAGGCTTATAATAATAATAATAATTTTATTTTACTTTCTTGTTGTCTTTGCAGTCGTGTGATCCACTCACTCAACTATAGAATAGGTAAGTTATAATGACAACGCCAGTATCCATAGATGGATATCATTCAAAACGTTCTGTATAGTTCTATATTGTGACTATTCTAAAACTACCAAGTGAAACCTAATAAAACAACGCAGCATCGCTTTTTCTGTCACTCAATTAAAAAACATAATTTATGAAGAAGTTTCCCCTTCAATTTTCTACACAATTAAGCGCCTGGTCGTGCATCTAATGTATTCAGACAGAGCTGTGTTTGACAGCCCGCGCCCGCAGCGCCCCCTGCCGGCCTGACAGACGCACGCAAAAAATGACTGCCAAGTTATCCAATAAGTTTCTATTTACATTTTTTTGTTTGCCGTACGTATTTTACTGCGTTTGACGTATGGTTCTCACTAATATTCGTGATAAGCTGATTTTTTCGTTATTTTTATGCTTGCAACTAAGATTTCGTTTAAGATTTCGAGGAGACGGGCCAAAATCTTAGGAATTATGTTATAGGTGAACCATCGGTTTTCCTTTTATTTTAAGAGTGTTACTAGTTTTATACAAGGTCTACAGCTTGTAAAAAGATAGTTTCCTATCATACGCGAACAATATCACTGTTTTTTTATTATTTCATGTCTATCTAATAACTATTAAGCACTTTATGTCAATCGATTCTTAGAAGTGCAACCGGGACAAAAAAAATTACCTAAAAGGTGTGAATTACACGACTATTTTTCTTCTTCTTCCTTCCCTTCAGCCACTTGTACTTGTCAAGAACATATACCAGACTAAAATTAATAGAATTTATTTTGATTCACGCTTAATTGAACTAAATAATTGCCAAAAACCTTAATTAACAGTTTAATAGCAATTTGGAAATGGTCGGATAATCACGTGTTACATTAATTGAGTAATAGTAAATTTAGATTAAATGCGTACCTACCTAGATCCAATTTGTCGAAATTATTTTATACCTTGAGTAAATCAAAGTCTGGAGAGCTTAGCAAGGTTTCAACGATTTTGATCAATATGTAGAAGTATTACGCGAGAAATTTTACATTGAAAAGGGGAATCAAGATAGTGATGGGTTGCTAGCCGCATCGTCTACCTACATCTATCTGTACTTACCTATAAAACAGTACCGTGACTGACTGACAGACACAGTCTAAACCACTGGACCTAGGAACTTGAAATTTGGCAGACGTAAATCTTCAGTATCCCAGAGGAGCACTACGAAGGAATTTTTTGAAATTCCCACGGGATAGGGAATAAATGAGGCTTATATATTTCTCAGTAATTGTAATAACTAGACTCTTCAAATTCGGCACACCTGTAGATGATTATAACACTAAAACGAGTTCTCCGGGAAAATGCGAAATTCCCGCGGGACAGAAATAAGTGCATTCAACTTCAGGGCTGTTTTTCAAATTACATAATTTCATTTGTATTACCTACTTGAGTTATTGTCTACGCGTAGGTACGAAGCAAAAAGGTTCGAAGGTTTCGGGCAAAAAGCTAGTATATAACACACGCATAATACATAATATATCAGTCAGTTATGTTGACTGCAAAGTCGCAAATTTTTTCGTGAATTTCGGTTTTTTACGCGAACTTTTTAGGTTTTTGGCACCATTTATAGTAAC
The DNA here is from genome assembly GCA_963854515.1 of Pandemis heparana. Classification (NCBI taxonomy): domain Eukaryota; kingdom Metazoa; phylum Arthropoda; class Insecta; order Lepidoptera; family Tortricidae; genus Pandemis; species Pandemis heparana. Next base: position 14,777,401 of record OY978020.1, read on the forward strand.
ATAAAATAATAACACTTTAGTTTCGCAAATTGGTGTTTTAATAATTTTAATTAGTTTCTAAATACAGAGATAATTATATCAAGTTTGAAAGATCGAGAAAAGAGCGATGAATGAACCTTTGAATGATTGAATGTTCGGTTCGAACACCTACCAAAATTTGTATGTAAATTTCATTTCAATCTTTTGTTTCCTTATGTCTCAAGAAATAAAATTACAAACTCAACTCTCTTAAGCATTTTATTTAAATTATCGTACATCTTTTGCTGAACTTAAAACGCTAGCAAATCCAAACTGAGCATAAAACGTGTCGAGTACATTGAACCATATCAGTTGAGAGACATTATACTAGTCATTATAACTCTGTAATCACCGCGCAACTTTGGCAGTAACAATCAACGTGTGATACCGTTATTACGTACCGGTTTACCGCCGGTACCGGAATACCGGTATCAGGCTATAAACAACAACTTAGAGATGTTATGGGTTCGTCTCGAGATAAGAAGTTGGAGTTATTACGTGCCTCAGAAATGTGTATTAACTGTCTTGTAATAGACAAAGACACAATTATATTATCAATTTTAGATTTTGATTCCATTTTCCACCTACACGCCCACAGTGTCGTGCTTAACGTGGCCTGAAAGTCTTGTTACCTTAGGCTCTGTATACCCCGTAAGGGATATCATTGACGTGATTTGAGTACGTATGTACACGTATGTATCAATTTTAGACGTTTCTTCTATGATGATCTGGGAGCAAAGAAAAAATATAGAACGTACCAGTTGCTTCTCTTCCCGCGCAGATGGTAAAAGGCCATCGAGGCAATGGGTGACAATCATGTTATAGGCGATGCGGCTACCATTTCCATCACTATTTTTACTTTTCCACCTATACGTCTACAATCATACTAGACGTGGCCTAGGTCTTGTTACCTTAGGCTCTGTCTACCCCGTAAGGTATAAAGACGTGATTTATGTATGTATGTACGCTGGTATATATATTCTATTTTTTTTCTTTGCTCCCAAATCAGCGTGGAAACTATAAGAAACTAGGATGAAAACTAACCCTCTTATTCATAAACGCTATAGGCTTCTACTAACTTAGGAATGTCCTTATCTCTCACTTTGACATTTACCTTTCACAGATAAGGACAAACGATTACTAAGTTAGCAGAAGCCTATATAGCGTTTATGAATAAGGGGGTAAGACGTTTGTTGCTAAAAAAAATTGCACAAAGCGCCGTTTTGCAAAGAACAGCTTTCGCGCGCACTTGACAAACATCAATTAAGGTGGAAACACATTATTGACACGCGGCGCGACCCGATGCAACCAATGTAAGCGCATGGCGTCGCGTCGGATGTTCATAGTATGGTTCTGGTCATAGAAAATAATACAATTTGATTCGACTCAACACGCGTCGCGTTGCATCGGGTCGCGTCGCGTGTTAATAATGTGTTTCCACCTTTAACTTTGTAGAATAAGGAATCGTTCAAAAGTTGCATGAAACATTTAAAACAAGCTGCGACAGTTAAATCAACGCATTAACAAAGCAAACGGCGAGTCGACTCACTGAAATAAATAAGCTAATTAATTTTGCCAACAGCTGCATTCGCAGGTCGCTGGGAGTTGCAGTGTTAAGAACCATGTTTAATTAGCTTTGTTCCTGATTAACAGGAATTAGCCTTTTAAAGGTGGAAAGATGAACCTGGCCGCAGCTTTATGCTAACTTTAGCCGGTGTTTATGTTATTTTAAATGGATGCCTCTGTAAATGTTTTTATGGTTTTTAATAGCCGGTTGACAAATATTAACATTATTATTATTAATAGTACAAGAGAAAATGTAATTGTAATTAATAATGATAATAGTAGCCATCTGATAATTTATATCAATTTCTAATTGTAATTTTAATATTCTTGACATGTAGGTATAATAATAATTAGGTACCTAAATATAAGCATTGACGATAACTTTATCTAACACTAAGTCGTCACAATTTAAAAGGCCCGTTTTGACAGTTCACGCCCATGAAGTTCTCTATTTTTTACCGATCGAAATGTTCTGAAGGTAATTGCATTTTTCATTGATGGGTATCGCTCACTCAGCTAAGTGCTGTGCATAACGATTTTTTCATATTGTTCACAGACTATTAATAATCGGTTAAGGAAAAAATAAATCGATCTAGATTTTTTTTAAGGCCGACTCGCACTTGGTCGATTTTATTTATTTTATTTAGACCAATTAATTACTGAATTTCACCAGCTGTGTAGTGATCTTTACTAAAAATTATGACTTTGGAGCTCAAAGCCGTAAACAATGGCAACACTGATTTCAATAGAATGGCTTGTCTTCATCATCTGAAGAAAATGATTGACTGAAGATTCACTTTCTAATCAGAACTTTAATCCAATGCCACTTTACAATACATATTGAAATCGATCAAATACTCATGCAAACTTGAATCGATTTATCGTGAGTATCGAGTACCGAGTCGTACGGTGACATCACTAGTTACGTCGGGAGGACAAATGTCAAAACGGGCCTTTTATTTTGCGACGACTCTAAGTTTAACTTTATATTTGCACGACTTTTTAAGTTTAAATGTTTGAAACTATAATGTTTATAACATCATTTTTTTACGACATTTACTGCGATTAAATATTTCATTCCTTCATATTTCCATTTAGTTGATACAACGGCATCAGTTTTAACATGAAACTACCGTGAGACTCATAAATTACACAAACGGATGATAACTCGTGTAGGGAGTGTTCGTTTCGCTGCCGCCTGGGCGAGCGCTCCAGGATGAAGGACCACAGATTAGTCCGAAACAGTCGAGCATCACTCGACTTTTATACGTGAGTTATCTGTTGGTGTAATTATGTATACGGCATCAGTTCCACACATTCAATAACTATGTCCCACGCTACTCTTATCACCTCAACAGTAAAGTTGGCAGTCTACTACCGTTCCTCCTGGAACGTCTTTCAACACACGGTATAAGGGTGCGACCAAACCGCCGCGTATACGCAGTGACGTGTCGTATGCGTCACGTTTTCTCACCGTTTCTTCATATATTTTGTTGCGATTCCGTACCGTCACCGTTTATTAAGCGGCGGTGTGGTCGCACCCTGATCCTGGAATCAGCTAGCGTGACCAATTTTTCTGGATCGGTACAACGTAGGGATCTTCTAAAAACGAGTCTATTATTTTCACCACATAATTCTGAGCTGATATTTTGTGCAGGCGAGTCAGCTACCGTCGGATTCAACTTGCGGCGAATCTTCTCGGCACTATTCGAACGCGGACGCGTGCGATTAGTGGCTCGGCTAACACGGGAGCTTACTCCATATTAAAGGCATTTAATTTGTCGTCATTAAACATTGCGCTTCAAAGATTTTTACATACCTACATGATGATGATGATGATATCCTCCTAGACGTGTTCGTTTACGGCCACACCCTGACAATTAGAACAATCATCACAAGGTTCGCAAGGTTCGCAAGTCACATTCGCGCGCATGCCAGCACGTCTAGCACGACAGCGCACAAGAGTCGCGTCGCGCGCGAGATAGATTGCCCGTCTTTTTCTTACTGTTCGTTCTAGAAAGGGACGGGTAATCTATCTCGCGCGCGACGCGACTCTTGTGTGCTGTCGTGCTAGCCGCGCAGGAATGGCATGCGCGCGAATGTGACTTGCGAACCCCAACTGGTTCACGAACACGCGATCACAAAAGAGACAGTATAACTGTATGTATATATGTATGTAAACTCTTTATTACACATAAAATTAAAAAATACAGAAATACACAGAAAATAGTACAAAGGCGAACTTATCCCTAAGAAGTGATCTCTTCCAGCTAACCTGGTACAGAAAGGACTGAGGAACTGTCCTCTAGAGTTGTAGGTACGTGTAGTTGCAGGAGGGCTTAATTTGGACGCGTCTTACGGAGCTTACGTTTGGCAGATTTGGAGGTTTGGCATGCATAAATACCATCACGCCTCTTTCCTATAGGGGTAGACTACTTTTTTCCACTTGCTACGATCCTGACATACCTCTTTCGCTTCATCCACATTCACCAATCTCTTCATAAATGCTCGTCGGTTTCGGGTACTCCTGACCTTTTTCAAAACGTCTCCTATTTGGTCCCGGAACTGTCTGTAGGCCAAAGATTTTTCCATGTCTCTAGGGCATCCATCGGGGACCGTCCTATTCTTTACCCGAACTGGTTCGCCAAGAGATCCAGCCCAACGTCCGCTAGGTGGCGGGCAATTCGGGTAGCTACCACTCTCTCGAGGAGCTTAGCCGTCTCGTCCAGCAACACGCGTCCACGCGTTCCTGGGCGCTACTCCGAAATTCGATTCTCGAAGTTCGTATTATGCCGTTCCTCTTACTCTCAAAATAAATGCCTATTAGTGTGACCGGAATGGTCTTACGCGAACTTCGAAAATCGAATTTCTAAGCCCTGAGAAATAGGTAGGGTCTTGACAGACGGACGGACATCGAAGTCAACAGGAAAGCATCCCGATTTTACCGACTGAGAATATTCATGTGAAACAAAATAATTCGAATTTATTTGTTACCTCTGACCTCATCTTGTCCCCTAGATTGGACACCTGATTGCCATAATTAAGCCGAACACCGTATCACGATCGGTTAATTGGATATAATGACCAATGATTGTTCTAATAATTTGGTAAACACAGTAATATCGTTACCAGCGTGCTTATAATTAAATTACACTACTTGTTCACCGTCATCATCGTCATCTGTCGTCCACTGTTGAACAAAGGTGTCCTCCTTAGAACCAACACAATGAATGACAACTGCTCCATTGGTGGCTTTAGAAAATTTGCAGAATGTACAGTCAACATGAGTTCTTAAGTCTAAATTCTACGCGGCAGAAGCTAGTAGGTTATAAAAACGTTAGTTAGGTAAATGTTTTATATCCGGATGAAATTTGAGCTGGTTTAGTTTATTTTTTCTCGCTTTTGGGACGTAAATAAGCCTTTTATATTTTATTGAATCAGGCGTTACTTTGCGGAGGTCCATTTCAATGAACACAAAATATTTACCTTGCTACTCCGCTACTTACGTGCAAGATAACCAAGCTTGTGCGAAATATGTACGTTTTGCATGCAAGCCCTCCCACCACTACTACCACACAAAACGCACACAAATCCCACAAACTTAATTAATCCTAACACCACACAAACACTGACGCGCGTTTCGATCCCTCTACGGGATCATTCTCAAAGTTATAGCCTTAGTGGTAGCCTTTTATGTTTACACAAAATCTTTTTTCAGGTAGCCTCAAAAAGGTTAATCTCGTATTTTCGCTCGGTTTCGATATTAATAACAAAATGAACGTGAAAACATAAAACGCGTATTACGCATGATTTGTTTCGCGGCCGTACATAATTTACTTTATAACCATGTCATTTGGTAATTAGAAAATACTGTTACAAAAGTTATTGATTACAATCCAAATCATAGCAAAACACGTCGTAGAAAAACGTAGTCGTCAGCGTATAAAGAACTGTTTCCTCATGTGTAGTTTCGGATATATACATACATACATACATACATATCGTCACGCCTCTTTCCCACAGGTGTAGGCAGAGACTACTTTGTTCCACTTGCTACGATCCTGACATACCTCTTTCGCTTCATCCACATTTTTTTTTTTTATATATTAAATCCGACAAACGGGCATGCGGTGCATCTGATGGTAAGTGATCACCGCCGCCCATGGACAACCACAGCAGCATTGGGACTGCTAGCGCGTTGCCGGCCATGCAAGAAGTGGTACACTCGCCTCTTAAAGGTACCCATGTCGTAGTCAGTTGGAAAAACCCCAGCCGCCAGCCCATTCCATACACGTACGGGGCAAGAAAGACCGTTTAAATCGTACGGTGTTGGAGCACCATCCATCGACGTGATGTCGATGGAAACTACTTTTGAATCGAGTAGTACGGTGATGGAACTTGGCAGCTGGAACAAGGTTAAAAAGTTCTTCGGAGCACTCCCCATTATAGATCCTGTAGAACACGCAAAGAGAACTTACGTCTCTGCGAAGAGGAAGAGGGTCAAGTTTCACAGAGAGTATAGGGTCACCAATGATGCGGCATGCCCTGCGTTGTAAGCGATCAAATGGTAGGAGCTGGTATTGAGGGGCCCCAGCCCAGAGGTGCGAGCAATACTCCATGAGTGGTCGAACCTGAACATTTTATCCATATTCATCCATATTCATTCATATTCTTTTTTTTTCAGATATATAGTTATTAGGAAATAGGAAATAAACAAATAGTGAAATTTAAAAGCTTACAACTTAGAAAAAGGTTCACTCCCGCACTATCACTTTCTGCAGCGCGAGATTGAACTTGGAGTGGCCCCGCTGCACTCACTACTTTATACAAATCTCTGTTCAACAAACATTACTGAAATTGCATGGTTGCACTATTATTGAACGTCGCATAGCTACAAACATTTTTGTCACAAGTGGATTTTGTTTTAGTCACAATCAGGGGCTTCAGGGGTTACATTGCGAAGGTCCGTTTCAATGAACAAAACACATTTACCTTTTGGTAAAAATCGTTTTTTGCAGTTTAAAGAATATCAGCTTTTTTTCTAGTTATGTATGGCATTTTTGACGTAAAATTGAATTAGTTTTTTATTTAAGTATGATTACTCGATCAATGCGTGGTAACTTTTCTTTTTTTTTGTAATCTTATATGTCTTGTCAACATAACATCTATATCTATATTGTGTTAATACGTTTTTATTTTATTTATTTCCTAGCTTCTGTCCGCGACTTCATCTGCGTAGATTTATTTTTACATAATATATATGAAAGTTTCTCTTGAATCACTCTTTCCGTTTATCAAAATCCGTTGCGTAGTTTTAAAGATCTAAGCATACATAGGTACAGACAGACAGACAGCGGAAAGCGACTTTGTTTTATACTATGATGTATTGACTTGTAGGCTTATTGTCTAAATCGCTCGCAATCGCCATCGTGTTTATTTTGACAGTTCATGTATGGGCTGACAATTGGCATCGGAATCAGCTAGCTGTCACATTCATACAAGAACTGTCAAAATGAACACGATGGCGATTGCGAGCGAGTTAGACAATAAGCCTACTGAAGTCCTCAGTCATATCGCACGTCGCTGACACGTCATTTAGACTAATATTATAAACCATCATTATTAAATGGTTTGAATCACATACTTGAGACTAGTATCGACTATTGAGACATTCCCGGCAGAACGATGCAAGTCCAACTCTTCGGTCCTCTTAATGTCAGAGGACAACCTTTTGACACGTGGTATGTAAGCTTGCAGAAGCGACACTGCTCTGGTAAATTATTAAGCTAGTGTCGGGAAGCAACCTCCTTCAAAGTTGCCCGGTAGACGGTCGACGGTCTGGCTTACGATATCTTTAGAGATAACTTTTTTTTTTCAATTTGTTTGACTCAAATATAATATAAAAGAAGTACAAAATACTTATATCTATATACCTCTGCCAAACTGCACAGTAGTTTGTTGGCAGAAAGTGGAGGATAATAATCGCTATTTTTAACATTAACTAGCTAAATATCTCTGAGGAAAAAAATCTTCAAAGACAACCGGCTATCAGGCCACGGTTATCTACAAGGAATAAGGGTTAAAATGCGTTTTTCTGGAAAGACAGACAAATTTTTGATAGCTTATATCTCGGTTATTTTTATACTTTACTAGCTGTTGCCTGCGACTTCGTCAGCAAATAATTCGTTTATCGCTATCCCGCGTGAATTTTCCGGGATAAAAGTATAGCCTATGTGCTATTCCAGACTTTTCTCTATCTATGTGACGAATTTCATCCTGATTCGTTGGGCCGTGGGCGTGATTGAGTTCCAAACAAACATCCGTCCATCCATCCATCCATACTTTCTTATTTACAATATTAGTTAGATTGAAAAATGATTTTCATAAATGTATATTGGCACTCTGCGCCGACTAATCTGTTCTGTTAATGAGTCGTGAGCGGCAATTTAATTTGAGAACTTACAGACGGCTGCCCTTGTCTGTCGCACGATATATAGATATATAATGTATATAATATACTGGCATCGGGACCGCGACTCTTCAAATCCAATCAAACAAATTAAATTTAACTCATTACGCTACAAAGCCAAGCGTGATTACAAGGTAGGATAAACCAAATACACGACCATTTGATTAGTTTCTTCTTTAGATGCCTCTCTGATTAGCGAAGGGACTGAAACTATCTCTGTACCAAATGAAAGAGTAACAGACAGACAGCTACTTTCGCATTTATAAAATGAGTATTAAAAAAATCGCATCAAATTCCGTTGCGTAGTTTTAAAGATCTAAGCGTAACATAGGGACTGACAGCGGAAAGCGACTTTGTTTTATACTATGTAGTGATAATGTATGTATGAACAGGACTTTCCATTTTGATTTAAAAGTAAATGACGAGCTTTTTTTATTCTGAGTTAGGATTTGACATAAAAAAAATGATAAAGCACATACCTACTTGGTCGACTGTGATTAATTTTTATGAATAACTATTTAATTATATTTTGTACAATCATTTCTATGAATTTTTGTAATGAAATAAATGCTCGACTACAATATTTGTTTGACAAGTGTATTCTATCAAAACTTACTCTCATTTTAAAGTTACTTGGAAAAATATTACCTACCTAAATTCATCATTCTAATCAAAATGTAATTCCACTTTTATGTGATTGTGTATGATGAATTTTTAAATTGAAAATGAATTTTGACGAGTATAACTTTTTACGTGAGGGTATAAAAATTCAATTTTCCGAATAACTTGATACCTTATTCGACTCGTAACGGACGGCTTGTAGTTTTATCTTTCGCCATCAGACATATTGGGAAATTTTTCTCATATGTGCAGTGTGATAATAAAATTCAATAGAGATAGAACTGGATTGTATAAAATACAAATTCATTTGCCAACGCCTTTAATTTGATACTATTCGTCGGAGCCTATCATTTGCCCGAATTTCATATGCCATAATGTAATGTTTGCCATAATTACCATTTGCCATAACTCTATTTTTCTCTGAAACCGTAATTTTTTCAGGAGCATTGAAATGGCAATCTTGTAGCACTCTATATGTTAGGTTAGGTTTGTTTCATAACAATCCTGAACAATTAACAGTTAAAGAGAAAAAAAAACAGTTATGGCAAATGATCCTTATGGCAAACAATACATTTATGGCATATGAAATTCGGTCAAACGATAGTGAACCCTCATTGTAAGTAAGTCCAACACCTATAGCCTCGTAAGGCCCAATATATTTTTAGAACGTTTATTAATAAGTGTTATAACGTCCCAGTTTACTAATTCAAGGCACAGAAGTATACTAGCGGCCCAGACCTATTAATTGCTCTAAAATATAAAAATGGCATATTTAGAGAAAGTCTCAACATTTATTGTAAAATGTATCTCCTACTTTTGGAACGTCGGCCGCTAGTTAAAAAGGTTCCATATTTGCTTAGGTTGTAAGCTATTTCGAATTCCTAAAAATAGGATGTTAGGCCTAAAATAAGGCAGCTCACATTATCATGCCGATATAAAACACTAGCTGTTGCCAGCGACTTCGTCTGCAATGAATTCGTTTATCGCTATCCCGCGGGAACTACGCAATTTTCCGGGATAAAAAGTAGCCTATGTGCTATTCCAGACTTTTCTCTATCTATGTGCCAAATTTCATTAAGATCCGTTAGGCCGTTCTGGCGTGATTGAGTAACAAACAAACATCCATTCATCCATCCATCCATCCATACTTTCGCATTTATAATATTAGTTAGATTTAGCTTCTCACTGGGCAGTGGCACTCTGTTTTCTATCGGTCTCTATCTTTTACAAGATTTCCGCAGGCGACATGAATCACGTGTATATCAGGAGAGATAATGATTGGCATTCGATACAGAACTGCTTGACGCCAGCCGCAGCCCACGTCAAACATAAAATAAGCTTGTCAAGTGTTGTTATCTTTTGATTATTCAAAACCCAATATTATTAAAGTAAATGTCAGACTAATCGTCTTTGCGGTCAAAGTCGATCGCGCAAGCTCATCTCAGATGGATAGAGATGTTGTTTAATTCTGGAAAGTTCCAAATACGTCCTAACGAGAGGCCTCTGAACTTGACTTGAAGGTACGATAAGGTGACTTTGCTCTGTCAACTAAGAAGTTTGTTATCCATTCGGGCAACAATTCCTGCGGCCTTACCATGACGTCTTAATGAGATTCAATTCTAATTCAGTTATGGTTCGCTCGCTGTCAGATCCATACTAAAAGTGACAGCTAAAACCTGAACTGAGCCGGAATTGAATCGCTTTAACACGTCATAGTAACTGACACATTAACGTGCAGCTGACAACTAACTGACTTTGACGTTTGATGACGTTAGGACTACAGGGGCCTTACCAATTATACATATTATTATATAATGTAGATGAATGAACAAAAAGAAACTGATTTTTCTCAGTCATTCAACCCCAGTCTTCCAGCTTTCATCCCACCAAGTACAATTTTAATTCCACCAACAGTAGGGACATAAAATTTTACTCACTGCAATGTTTTGGAGCCCTTTGGGCCCTCAATAAAATATAACTAATTTACAAAAGAAGCAATCAAAATGCCTTCCGCCGCTGTATTTTATCGCGGGGCTTTCATTTCTGTTAATTTGTCGGCGTCATGATCCTTATAATTGTAGGCTCTAATTAAAACAGATCACACTGTCTCCTTGATCAAAATAACGTACGAAACTCTACTACCACCGAACCTTTCCAAACCCCGTAAACTCAACAACGGATACTATACATCGCTGCTCTAAAACTAGACAAAGTCCGACAGCTACTGACTTACGCAGCAATGGAAATTTTGTACGCTGAAAGTGTTGGTGCGATATTTTTGACGTTGTTTGAAGAAGCAGAAGGCAACAAGAGGTTTTGTTTTGAGTAGTGTATTGACTCAGGGGTAACAACGTATTGTGCGGCGACCTTGCCTCGCTATTGTCCTGGGTTCCATGTTATTTGCTCCCTTAGTTCTACTGCCTTGCTTTGAGAAAATTGTTATTATATTTCCGAGTAATGAGGTACAAAGAGCTAATTTAGTGAACCCCATAGTCTGTGGAAACAACGCGTTCGATTTCCACTGTCGTTAATCTAAAGTATTTGATTTAGTGGATTGCTTCTGAACTGATGTCTAGAAGATGATGAAAAAAAGCACCGGGTAGCACTCCGGGAGTGCCGGCAGAAGTGAAAACTACACACAAGCACACTCGCGCAAAAAGAAAAAATACACGAGATTTGAAACTGCGGTCACCTGCGAATACCACTAGGCCAAACGCATATACTCTCTCTAGCTTCATTCGTATTTCAAAATAAGCTCTTATAGGATCCCGATATCCTGGTACTTAAACTCTTCCTCCGTCTTACGCCTGACGCGAGTTTAACATTTTTTACCCACCCCAAAAAGCGCTCAACGCCGCTAAAGAAGTTTTCACTTCAAAAACGCAGAAAGTACCAGCCTAAAAAAAAATAATATAATAACAATAATAATAATATAATAAAATAATAAAATAATAATAATAAAGGGGTGCGAGTCGGGTTACCTTCGCGTGTGGTCAAGAGCTGCGGTTCGTTTATGGATCCGTCCGAGGGGAAGAGCAGTGCTTGGTCCGGTGCACCCTGGGCTTCGGTTAATGATTTCCTGGCGGTCTCCGTGGGATATCATTGTCCGTTGGCTAATGCTATATCTATGTTTTAGGTTTATTGTCTTTGCCTTATAATTGACGTTGTCATGCTAATATACTACAAATAAAAGCATTTCTAATTATGTTAAAATACGTTTATTTCATTGGCGACGAGGATTAATGTAATTATAATGAACGCCGAACAATTTCAACAATTTCTTCAACTACAACAAGCGCAACAACAACAGATTTCGGACATTTTACAACATCTTGTTCAACTACAACGGCCGTCAGCGGGGACCCCCACACCAGCGACACCTGGCACGGAGTCCGCCCACTCGGCAAGTACAACAGCCACCAGCAACAAGCTCACAATTATTAAAAGTTTTAAATGTGATACGTTTAACCCTGCCACTGCATCGGTAGAAAATTTTGTGGAATTTTTCGAGAAAAAATGTGACATATGGGACGTAAGTGAAGATGACATTCGAAAGGAATTATTGTTTTCCTGCTTATCTCCAGAGGTTTTCCACGACATAAAAGTTGCACTTATACCTAATTTTGAGAAAAGCTCATATACAGACGTGAAGTGTAAACTGCTCGATTTACATCGAACCAAAACAACGAGATACAAAGCTTTAACTGAGTTTTGGGGTTGCGTACGAGACCGCAACGAAACCATAGAACAATACGCCAACAGGCTGAAAAAACTCGCCACCGACTGTGGCTACAAGGACGAGTTATTTGAACGCCTATTGCGAGATCGATTTGCTACCGGCATAAATCACCCGCAACTGGAAGTGGACCTGAAACAGAAATGGCCTGACCTACAAGAGTCTCATGACGGGAGGACCGTAGAAGTCACTTTTGCCAAATTTTTCGCCGTAGCTCAGTCTAGGGAACTCGCCGAAGGTGACTCAAATAGCAGCATGCCTACCACTAACAGGATCAAAACGAGGTCGAATACAGTGCGACGCAGTAAGCCAAGTTTTTTATTACGCAAGCTTGGTCAAGATCAGTGTCGTCGATGCGGTGCATATGAAAGACATAAAGTTGACAGCTGTAAAGCAAAAGACCATACCTGCGAGGAGTGCCAAACACAAGGCCATTTCGAAAGCTGCTGTATCAAATCTGGCCGTGCATATTTGACAAGCCCGAGATCAGATAAGAACCGAACAACAAAGTATAAGAACAAACTATACAAAATTAGAAACAACACTAACAGTAATGACAGTTTATCAGAGTCTACTGACACGAGCTCAGACTCAGACGAAGGAGACAATGTCTGCAAGATAGAGCGCAAACGAAACAAGGACAGTAAGCGAATTGATGTCACTATCAACGGTGTCAGTTGCACGTTAGACTGGGACCCAGGATCAGTGTACTCCATTATAAGCACAACATTTTGGAAGCGTATTGGAGCACCCCCCTTAACAAAGGCGCCGAAGCTGCGTGCCTATGGGAACCTCACGCTCAAACCAAAAGGTCTTACAGACGTAACAGTGGAAATCCTAGGAAGGCAGAAAATATTACCAGTGGTGGTTATGGAAAACGCCAACCCCATGCTTTTTGGTCTCCAGTGGAGTGAGACGTACGACATGAGATTTCCTGAACCAGTCTATTCTGTGAAAGCCATTCAACGCAACACTTCAACACTTAAAAATGTGCTACATACATTTTCTTCACTATTTGATAACAATCTGGGAAGAGTTAAGAATTACGCCGTCAACATTCACATCAAACCTGGCACCGTTCCGAAACACATCCCCGCTCGACCCGTAAAATTCTCCATGCGCAAAAACATAGAAGTGGAACTTCAGCGATTAGTCGACGAAGGAATAGTCACCAAAGTTGACCCAAACGTGACTCCCCTAGAATGGGCAACACCTACAGTGAACGTTGTCAAAACAAATGGACAAATTCGAATTTGCGGTGATTTTCGCAGCACCATAAATCCTGTTATGGTTACGCACGCTCACCCAGTTCCACTATTTGACCAGTTACGCCAAAATCTTGCAAATGGAGCCAAGTTCTCGAAAATAGATTTAAAGGACGCATATTTACAGTTTGAGATAGCTCCAGATTCAAAACAGTTCCTGACAATATCTACTCACAAAGGTTATTACCAATACAATAGAATGCCTTTTGGAATATCTACAGCTCCCTCAATTTTCCAGCACTACCTCGATGAACTTCTGGGCGGTATTCCGAATGTGGCAGTTTACTTTGATGATATCGCTTTAACGGGAAAGGATGATAACGAACACCTAGAGACACTTTCCACCGTTTTCGACAAATTACAGCAAGCCGGTTTGAAAGTGAATTTAAAAAAATGCTCATTCTTCCAAACACAGATTGAATACTTGGGCCACACGATAAGCAAGGCCGGAATACAACCTACAAAATCGAAGATTGAGGCGATAACTAAAGCAACACCGCCTACAAACGCTCAAGAACTGCGATCGTTCTTAGGCTTGATTAATTTTTATGAGAAGTTCATACCCCATCTGCACAGCGCCTGCGCTGATTTACATGCGCTGACTGGTGGGCGACAGAAGTGGCGATGGACTGACATTGAAAATAAGGCCTTTCAGGAAGCAAAAGATCTTATTCTCAGATCAAAGCCACTTGTAGCTTTCGACGAGAAACGACCATTGTTTTTAGCTTGTGATGCCTCAGAAAAGGGCGTAGGGGCCGTCCTATATCATAAGGCTGCTGACGAAATTCAACCTATCGTATTCGCATCAAGAAAACTGAGACCTGCCGAATCCAAATACTCTGTCATTGATCGAGAAGCTCTGGCAATCTTTTTCGGCATTCAAAAGTTTGACCAATACTTACGTGGCACAAAATTCACACTAGTCACAGACCATAAGCCCCTTATTCACGTTTTAGGCCCTCAGCGGAATTTGCCGAAGCTTGTTAACAATCGCCTCGTACGTTGGGCATTGATCATTGGTGGTTATGACTACGACATCATCTTTACAAAAGGACATCAAAATTTTATGGCGGATTACCTTTCAAGAATGCCTAATCCTGAAGAGACACCATCCTCGGCAGAATTGACAGTGCACAAGATCATATCTCGATTACAACATGAAAGAATTTCTGATATTGCTTTGTCTGAAGAAAGAATACGAGAGGCTTCAAAGAACGACCCTATCATCAAACAAGTAACGGAGTACGTTAAGACCGGATGGCGTGAAAATCACTATGCAGATGACTTGAGGCCCTATGCTCGGAAGCGCAGTGAATTGTCTGTCGAAAGTAAGATTTTAATGTGGCAAGGTCGAATAGTAATTCCGAGTGCTCTAAGGAGACCTACCTTGAAATACCTGCACACAGGGCATCCAGGCATAAGTGCTATGAAAGCACTTGCACGATTTTACGTTTGGTGGCCTTCAATAGACGACGATATTGAGGAGTTCGTCAAGCGTTGTAACAAGTGCCAAGAAAATCGACCCAACAACCCTGAGCTGCCTCTTTACTCGTGGTCTGTACCTGATAACCCGTGGGAGAGGTTGCACGTCGATTTTGCGGGTCCTTTTGAGGGCAAATACTGGTTTGTCCTGGCAGATGCCCTATCTAAATGGATTGAAATTAAACCCATGAGTCAAATAACTACTATTAAACTCTGTGAGGAGTTGGACTCGATATTTACTACTTTTGGCTTCCCACAATTTTTGGTATCTGACAACGGACCACAGTTTACGTCACGGGAATTTCAAGACTATTGTAAGGACAAAGGAATCCTGCACATTAAATCGTCTCCATACCATCCAAGAACCAACGGTTTGGCGGAACGCCTCGTGCGCACTTTCAAGTCTAGAATGTCATCAAGTGCAAGTGACAACTTTTCCTTAAAGAAGCGGCTAGAAAATTTCTTGTTTTCGTATCGTATAACCCCTCATAGCACCACCGGGAAAAGCCCAGGCCAAATGATATTCGGACGACAGTTGCACTGTGCCTTGGATAACGCGCGTCCGAACGCTAAGAGGTCTTTACAGCACAAACAAATTCAAGCTAACATTGAATCCGATAATGTAACACCTACCTTTAAATCTGGGGACAGCGTATTTGTTCGCGCCCGAGATGGTTCGCGATGGGAACCTGCGACTATATCAAGGCGTACGCACAGGTACTCATATGCCGTGAACACTCCAAACGGCGTGGAGAGGAGGTACCACGCTGACCATGTGCGTTCCCGTTTAGCCGATTCCATCGGTCCGGCTGCTCCTAATTGTTCTATAGCACCATCACCAAAACCTAGCATACACCCATTACCCTCATCCACACCAGTCAGATGGCCGTTACCGACGTCTATAGCCGTCGATCAATCAGCGTCACCTGATCTATCCTCTCAACTCGGCCAATCAACTATTTGGTCTTCCTGCCAGACAACTCAGAGTAGAAGCCCCAATGTACGAGTAGAGCCTGCTGTCGTTGCAAGTTCGTCAGGCACACGGAACTCAGCTGCCAGCCCTGTACCAGCTGACACATCGAGTCTCACACCTGCCACGGCCGTTCCGCAGGAAGCACCGAGGCGCAGCAGGCGCACCACCGCGCGACCGCGGCGGCTTATTGAAGAGATGTCTTAATTGAGGGTGGACGAATGCTATATCTATGTTTTAGGTTTATTGTCTTTGCCTTATAATTGACGTTGTCATGCTAATATACTACAAATAAAAGCATTTCTAATTATGTTAAAATACGTTTATTTCAGCTAAGAGCCCGACAGGGGGGGAGGGGGTCGTTTGACCGTGTTCTACCGTACAACGTTACATTTTTATGTCACAAGATTTTTGAATACTGTATTTTTTATTTTGACATTGGCGAAATCATCGCATCGATCGATGGGGCCATATTATTAAAAGAAGAAGAAGAATAATAATAAAAAAATAAAAAAATAATAATAATAAAGCAGTGGGACGTATTATAGGCTGGAGAGAAAGAGAGAATAATAATAAAAAATAATAATAATGAATGAAAAATGAAAATGAAATGAAATGTTATAATAATAATAATAATAAAAATAATATAATATATTTAATAGTATAGTAAAAGCCTGTCGAGGGAATGGTTGAAAATCTTCTTCTTGTTACAGGCGATGCTAGCAACGCATCACTATAAATTATGATTCTCCTTTCCATCTATACGCCTACAACCATGCTGAACGTGGCCTTTAGGCCTTGTTGACTTAGGCTCTGTCTACAAAGACGTTATATTTGTGTATGTCTGTATATATTCGTGTATGTCTGTATATATTTGTGTATGTCTGTATATATTTGTGTATGTCTGTATATATTTGTGTATGTCTGTATATATTTGTGTATGTCTGTATATATTTTTGTTGCGAGAGCTTTATGTAAAAAAGCTAAAAACGTAACCCTTAGATAAACTACAGCCTGTGAGCTCTTAGAACGCAATTCGGGTTTCGGGTAGCATCGGCCGATTCAATTAAGTATCAGACCCAAAGACCTACTACTTCTGTATACCTCTGTGTTCTGTTCTGCTCTATTACTATAACCTCCTATCCTATCCCTTTTTTATTTTTTTCTTTTTCTTCTTATTATTCTGTCCTATTATTATTACTTCTGTATACCTTTTTTCTGTTTTGATTGTTATAATTATGTGGTGTTCAATAAAGACTTATTGTATTGTATTGTATAAGAGTCAGTGAGACAGCAAGAAAAACTCGAATAGCATTCTAAGATGCCACGGGCTATACATTGTATTTAAGCGAGCTTAAACTGAAAAGCAATTGTTATAAAAGCTTCCATAAGTCCATAACTTTTGGATTTCTTGGAGCCTTATATCAAATACTATAAAATTCAAACTGTTATAGAGCTATAGAAAATTGTAAAGCATCCAATATGGCTAGCAACGCACCCTCAGACTTGCTACCCCTGTATGCTGTTCGGATCACCATGCTTTATTAACATTCCTCGACAAAGTAGAACGACGTAACTACCACTCTAAATTTGAGGCTGGCTTTTTTGGTATAAAGGGACTCCATTCTTATCTTTGCGATAAAGTCAGGTTAGTGGATTGAATGTGTGTGTGTGTGTGTGTGTGCGTGTTTGTCTGTCTATGGTAGCTCTCGTAGTATGGATTGGATGTCGATGCGGATTTTTTGTGGTAGTTCTTAATTCTTAGCTACGTTTGATAAAAAACGGTACAGCAATTTGAAGAGTGTCAGCTGTTATCCAAAATTAAGCTAAACATTTTTGGCATAAAATTGACTTTTTTAAAATTATTTATCACTCGATTAATACGTGGGGGGTAGGGATTGCAATCCCGCAAAGCGGGATCCCGCATTCCCGCGGGATCCCGCAGCTTTTATTATTCTGCTGGATCCCGCACCTTTAAAGCGCGGATCCGCGGATCCCGCAAATTAAAAATTTGGTGCTCAAACTAGCGATAAAGAGCGTATTATCACCATAGTTTGATAACATAGTAATAGCATCTAAAAGAAAGTTGTGATTTGATTATTATTAGTCATTAAATAAGACTCAATTAAAAATATAAAACTACAAAACTATTAAACTATGCCAATCATTTAAAGATGAATCTAAAAAAATAGATTATTAATTACTTATACTTAATTAATAGCGAAGAAATAATTTCTGTTGCTTAAGAAGGTTTATTCCTATTGGGCTGGCGGCGTCGCGTTTTTGGGTTGCGATTGTTTCACGGAAATTGAATGAAAGTTTGAAACGTGTGTCTGTAGTGCACTTTGTTTTTTGTGTATTTTAGTGTGTCTAATGCAATAATTGATTGACTTTTATTTTCTTATTAAACGATATATTATATTATTTTATCCCTTTAATGCGAAAATAAAAGTCCATCACGATTAGTTATTGCATTGGACACATTGATACACTAAAAACAATGAACTTGTATAGACCACATTTTAAGCTTTTATTCAATTTTTGTGAAGTGGTCGTGGAGAGCACTAGGAATGCGACGTTGCAAGGTCGGTATGGATAAACGCTCTTAATGTAAGAAATGTTTAATAGAAGTTGGTTTTTACACAAAAATAATGTAGTTTCTGTTTGATTTTATAACATAATTTCAAAGTTGCGGGATCCCGCGGGATCCCGCGGGATTGAGTAATCCCGCATATCAATCCCGCGGGATTGAATGAGCTGCGGGATTGCAATCCCTAGTGGGGGGTTTCCAAATTTTTTTATTTAAGTCATGCGAAACGTGGTCATTTAGGTCTTGTTACGTAATGCTCTTTCTTCCCCGTAAAGGATAAATACGTGGTTTATGTATGTATGTCACTTACTTACTGGCTGGGCGCAGCAACCCGAAGTGGATCTTAGCCTCCGACACCAGACTTCTCCATGCCTTAGGTACGATCCTGTGCCAGCTAGCTTATTACGTAACTCGCTCGCAATCGCCATCGTGTTCATTTTGACAGTTCTTGTATGAATGTGACAGCTAGCTGATTCCGATGCCGAGTGTCAGCCCATACATGAACTGTCAAAATGAACACGATTGTGATCGCGAGCGAGTTACGTTATAAGCTACCAGCTCTCGCCATATTATGTATGTATGTAGTGTGGTCTAATTTCATGCACAAAACTCTATTGCCATCTGTTTTTAACCGTTCAATTTGTTTATTTTTTACTGTCGAGGAATGCCTGTCAATCGCTGTTCAGTCTACTGCAATGATCCCTTTTAACAAGTAAGAAAAAGTTGAGGAAAATTTCTAAGTATTTGAAAGAAGGTTTGAATGTCTGTAAGCACTAAATTTATTAATTAATTTTAATTTATTAATATTTTAATTTATGCACGTTCCGGGACCGAATAGGAGACGTTTTGGATAAAAGACTAGGAGTACCCGTAACCGACGAACATGTATGAAGAGATTGACGAATGTGGGTGAAGCGTCGGGATCGTAGCAAGTGGAACAAAGTAGTCTCTGCCTACCCCCGTGGGAAAGAGACGTGATGGTATGTATGTATAATTTTTGCTTTAGATAATTTTATATGAAAGTCTATGCCATGAATTGCGGATGCATCATGTCGAAGCCGGGTGCAAAACGCAGTCCTAATTCCCAGCTCCAGCTAATAGGCAATACCAGCGTTACACGACACCTGTAATGGCTCGCAACATGTTCCGGCGTCCGACCGAAACTGGTTTCAAGCTGCTCGAACCGCCTCGAACCGGCTCGAACCGGCTCGAACTAGTTGCTACCGGCTATTGTGCCGCGCCATTGTAGTGTGTCGCGCAGGGTACGGAATGAGGTGCTTGGGTTCGAATAGTTTTCGCTTAGGCTCGGAAGCTTTGATAGAATTTTAAAGTGAGATGGAAGTGTTTTGAGAAGACTGAGTTTCAATGATGATGGCGTGCAGTCAATACAGTACAATACACAACATAAAAAAAACATTGGTAGAGAAAATTACTAGGTAAGCACCACAATTTAATAACTACTTTGCTATCCTCCGTGACATGTTGAAGTCAAGTCGTGGAGGCGTCGTGAAGGGGTCGTGTGGTGGCGGCCTTATCGCTACAGAGTGATGTCTTCCAGGCAACCTTAATAACAGAATGTAGTATAAAGAACAGATTAAAGCATTCAAACAGTTATTTTAATTCTATAGTCTAATCAGATTTCATTGATGTCTCTACAAGAGACGTTATAGGACTGCTGTTGCCCGTGACTTCGTCCGCGTAGAATTAAAATTTACACCTTAATCCGGCCCTGTCACCAAATAATTTCTTAGCGGATACCTACGTCATCTATCTGCGTGCTAAATTTCAGCGCAATCCATTCTGTGGTCTGCCGTGCGTTGATCGATCAGTCAGTCACTGTTGCCTTTCTAGACAATGTAAATAATAGTTAAGCGTAATTTTCTTTTTCTCCATTCGAAATCTCTAAGCATCGACGGAAACTTGAAAACTACTCAAATATTGATTTACTGGCCAACTTTTCCTAAAAGTCTCTATTATTTAGTAAAAGAATAATGCTAAAGGAATGGAGATAAAACTAACCGAGCCTTATAAATAAAAACAAGACGTATAGTGCTGTCGTTACTCCCGCAAGATTGCTTCGTTTTATAGCTCTGTGTGAAGCTGCGCTGTGGAGGGCTGTCTCGCCGCTTGCTCCACAGCCGACCTTAAATTTTAGAAATAAGGGTGCGGCCACACCGCCGCTTAAAAAACGGTGAAGTTACGGAATCGCAACAATAATGTATGAAAAAACGGTGAGAAAACGTGACGCATGCGACATGTCACTGCGTTTAGGCGGCGGTTTAGTCGCACCCTAAAAAGGCAAAAAAGGTAAAAAATTCTAAGTTTGGGACTAGGTCAAATTGGTGTCAATTGTCCCAAAATATTTATTTATTTATTGTTATCTACTTACGTTGTCACTACATAGTAGAAAACAAAAGTCGCTTTCCATTTTCTGTCTGTCCCTATGTACATGCTTAGATCTTTAAAACTATGCAACGGATTTTGATGCGGTGTTTTTAATAGGTAGAGTAATTCAAGAGGAAGGCTTATATTTTTTTTTTATGTGAATAGGAAGGCGAACGAGCAAGTGGGTCACCTGATGGTAAGTGATTACCACTGCCCATAGACACCCGCAACCCCGGAGGGATTGCAGATGCGTTGCCAACCTAGAGATGACTTTCTGCCAAGTTTCTTGCGGCGCATTCTTCTTGGCAATGATGGTCTTTCCAAATGCGCTGGTAGATTCAAAAAAAGACATGTAAAAGAGCCCTCGGCGGCCTATTTGCAAAATAAACTTTTGACTTTTGACTTTTGACTTTTGAGAGGACTTAGATGAAATGCCTCTTGTGCCCGTAATTTCCCCGGATGTCTTACTCTCCACACCGGAACACAGCAGTGCAAGCACTGCTGCTTAGCGGCAGGATTAGCGAGTAAGATGGTGGTAGCGATCCGGACGGACCTTGCACAAGGCCCTACCACCCGCAAATTATGTATATTTCTACGCAGACGAAGTCGCCGGCAGAAGCTAGTTGTAAAATAAGGCGTTATCTTGCGGAGGTCCAATTCAATGAGCTAAATACAACCCTGCTACTCCTCTAAAACACGTGCAAGACAGCCAATCCTATGAGATATAATTATATGCGTGTAAACATAAATAAACTCCTTTGCAAAAAAAAAATCGCTTTTTATAAAAAAAACTAGCTGTTGCCAGCTGCAAAGAATTCGTTTATCGCTATCCCGCGGGAAATACGCAATTTTCCGGGATTAAAAGTAGCCTTTGTGCTATTCCAGACTTTTCTCTATCTATGTGCCAAATTCCATCCAGATCCGTTGGGCCGTTCTGGCGTGATTGAGTAACAAACAAACATCCATCCATCCATCCATCCATCCATACTTTCGCATTTATAATATTAGTTAGATTAAGGAAATGGAAAAAGATGAGGTACCTAACTTAAGTAAAACAATAAAAAAAAACACGTCATCGACTAAATATTATATTATGTACTGTAAGTGTTATACGTACACCAGAAATTGAATGTATATTTCAGCTCATAGATAAATCCCCTGCAGCCCTGCCCCCTCCTCCCCCTGCCTCGCCCCTCCCGCCTCCCGCAATGCGACACCCGTTTTCTCAACCGTTACCAGCGAATGTAGGGGTTGTATCGGTCACCTTTACAGTAATGTGGCATTAACTTAACTTAATGTCTGAGAGTAAAGAAAAAACATAGAATGTATCAGTCGCTTCTTTTTTCGCGCGGATGGTAAAAGCCCATCGAGGGAATGGGCGAAAATCTTGGGAATCACATCGCCTGTAACAATAGGCGATGTGGCTAGCAAACCATCACTATTTTGATTCCCCTTTCCACCTATACGCCTACAATCATGCTAAACGTGGCCTTTATGTCTTGTTACCTTAGACTCTGTCTACCCTGTAAGGGATTAAGATGAGATTTATGTATTGTATGTATGTATGTATGAAAATCCTACTAATATTATAAATGCGAAAGTTTGTGAGTGACGATGTGTTTGTTCCTTCTTCACGCTAATACGTCTGGACGGATATGGATAAAATTTGGAACGAAGATAGCTGGTACCCTGGATTAAAATTTAGGCTGCTTTTTATCCCGGGATATTGTATAGTTCCCGCGGGATAGTGATAAACATATCAATTGCTAATTCTACGCGGACGAAAATAAAACAATACCGAAAAATTTGCCTTAGTATGTTGTAAGTCGGAAAAGATTGATGTGTTGCCAGTATGGATTATATTATTTTATTAACATAGGTACAATATTATTTTATTAAAATAATGCAAGCTGATAAAATTACGAAACAGTAGATTTCCCAATACAATAATAGCCTAATAATACACTACTACAATTGATTATTTCCTCTTTGTTAAAAAGTAATGAAACCAAACGGTGTTCACTGTTCCGGAGCGGTATTGAACACTGAAAAATACTGCTATTTAAGAGGGTAGTACATTTTCAATCCACATCGAGCGACTAGATTCGTATCTAAAATCCCCCCACTTATCACCCCCGCGTCATGAATCACATTACGTTTATTGGGATCGCAGTGTATCGCCACTTTTATTCCTGTTGTATATCCAATATTCGAACACTAAGTTGATAGTTTCTACATGAAACTACCGTCTGACTAAAACATAATTGACGACGATTGATGACCGGATAGCCTAGTGGTTAGTGGCCCTGATTATGAAGCTAGAGGTCCCGGGTTCGAATCCTGGTAGGGGCAGACACTTGTATGATGAATACGAATGTTTGTGCCCGAGTCATGGATGTTGCACTTATATGTTTGTTGTGTTGTATCCCGAAAAATTGCATAGTTTTCGTGGTATTATAGCGATAAACATGTCAATTCCTAATTCTACGCGGACGCAGTCGCGGGCAGAAGCTAGTTGTTTATAAAATCTCAATCGAAGTAACCCCTCATTTCTAAGGTTTCTATATACCACTGCATCTATCATTGCCATTAATTTAATTAAGCCCCACCATCCCTCTTACTCTTGAAAAGAGAAAAAGAGACAGTCACATTTGAAATCGTAGAAATGTTATTCTATCTGATTGTTGTAATTAAGGCCGATCCAATTGTTTCCAATTAATCTCGTATTGTAATGAAATTTGGTACTTTGTCATATTAAAGGATTGTTTGTTGATGTACGAATGTGTAAACAGGAGTTAGAGTGCCAGGGTATCATGTTTTATTAGTTAGATAAAGATTTAATAACAAAATGTGCCTAATTGAATTGGTAATAAGGGTATCGAGTTTAAGTTAATCGGATTTGTGTATGTTTTTAAAAAGTAACCGACGACATGATTGTTTATCATAAACCCTATATAATACACACACACACACACACACACACACACACACACACATAAATTACGTCTTTATCCCTTACGGGGTAGACAGGGCCAAAGGCAACAAGACCTAAAGGCCACATTTAGCATGATTATATATATCGTCGGCTGTAGGTCTAATTGGCGTAACTGACAAAATACGCAAAATGAGTTGAGTATACAGTTTTGTTCAGAATTTTCCGCTCTTTCGCATGGTATTATTGAAAAAATTCTAGCTTTAAAAAAATGTCCCTTACTCTAATTTTTTTTAAGGGGTTCTTGTCGGATCAGCTTCACAAAAACAATGTATCTGAAAAAATATCAAATATAGCAACAAAAAATGGTGTATTTACCGCCGCCAGCCCACTTTGAATAAGGTAAGGATCTTTTCAATCAACGAATTACCCTTACATGGTTAATTATCGAACAAACACGTAATAAAACTTGCCTTACACTAATATCTCAGTTATTAAAAAAATACTCATCGCCTTTACATCAAACGGACTGCAAGTGTTTCGAAATATTTGTCCCTTACGCCGATTTGCATTCCCATACTTTAAGCAGCGCTAACGTTACACCAATTTGTTTCGAATTACATTTGAGTTTATTGTCTGTTACGCTAATTTGATGTGAATTGCATTTAGTTTCATTTTCCGTTACACCAATTTGATTGTGAAACTAATGAATATTTTATCCGTTACCTTTATTTACAAGCACATCATACTCCATAACACAAGATAAGAGCGGACGTGCTTACATTATTGTTATCCTTTTCTATGCCACAACGTCTTATGAGTGTGAAAGAGAGGATGCGACACACAGCGCACGGGCATCAAAACAAAGCTCTGTTCGTTAAGCTCAGTGCACGTTCACCTGTCGTTCGGTTTATTAACTACAACCTACCTTCTCATGATATCATGTACGCAAAAAAAATACTTACCTAACGATATCTAAATATTTTTTTTCTGAGTTCGTTATAGTTAAGATAATTCTGATGAAACAATAAATATTAAACAAAAAAAAAATAAAAAAAATGGGGGCGAAGCCTCGGACAACAGCAAGTCAATATAAAAATGTTACTTGTGTGTATAGATTTAATGCAAAAATATCAGTCACAGTAACACTCGATGGATGGTCACATTGATATAGGATTGTAATTAATGTAAATGAAAGCACTGACGAATCTGACGATAATATGTCTGACTGTTACACGGATTATGTAATGTGAAAACGGAAAATGTTGAAAATATCGATCCAAATATGCAGTAGGTAAAATCACAATGTTAAGTCCCTATAAGTATACTAAACGGGCCTACCTTGAAAACCTTTTATGTCATTTACATCCCTGTCAAATGCATATTTACTTACATACAAATTTTCATACTACATACCCCGTAAGTAGATGTTGTTTTTAGGTAGGCAGGTATTGAGTTTTATTCTTGTAAATATTTCCCAATAAGCTTTATTTTGTTGTACACTTTATATTTTAAAGTGAATATAATGCTTTGTTTGTAATTTGTTTATAGTAGTATACTTATGATAATTATACGTATGGCAATAAATCTGTATTTTCAAAGCTACCGAAGGTGGTTGTAACATCTCAATATTATACAATACATTTTTCACTTTGACACTTGACACTAAACAGTAAAGTTCCATATTAATGGATATGAAGACGTCACTCATTTAATAAAATCATTGATTGACAGTTCGGGTGCCATCGTATTCCAATTGAGATCAGAGTTTTCTACTTCGCTACATCTCACTACATCTGTATTGTTGATCAATAGGTAGTAGGTAAAAAATATTTACCGCTAATGATGCGGTATGGGTGTGGGTAAATTGTTAATACGTACCTATTGTTTTATTTGATAAGAATAAAAATAATAATAAATTGTTTTATTCCAATCAATAGAAGTCAACTCTTACAATATCCAAACAATAATATTGCACGTAAGGGGCAAAAACAACCACAAACATTCTTCCAATACATTTTCATATGTCTTAAATGGTTTAAAAAACAAAAAACAATTTTAATATCGCTTTACACTAAAAGGGTGTACTTCTTTTTTGTTCAGGAATTCCTTTATACTATTTTGTTTTCATGTTATTGTTTTCAACCATTGTCATACACCACTTTGTATTTCATGCATTTTTTCATAAATCCCTTTGCACCATTTTGTATTCAATACTTTTTTTTCGACAATCCCTGTACACTATTTTGTATTTCATGCATTTCTCTAACTAGTCCTTTACCCTGTTTTTGTCATTATTGTTGGTTTCAACGTAGAAGTCAATTCCACGTAAGGGGCAAGACTGCAAAATACTTGGCATGTAAGGGACGTTACTTTCGAAACAAATTGATGTAAGGGAAATCTAATTTCTAAAATAGGCGCAATACTTTGATAAATGATACACAAAAGGATAGAGCACTAAAATCTAAGATTATGTGTGAAATCCGATCTAAAAAAGGTTCGTTATAAAAAAAGTTGTTTATCAGTTATCGTATTTTATCAGTTACGCCAATTAGACCTACAGCCGACGATATATAGAAAAGTGTTGTGGGGAAAAAATATTCCCTCTGCCTTTTATAGAGTAAACGAGTTTGTTCCGTGACTTTACGCACAAGCGCTCTGCTTGCGCGGCTACACGATGCAACTGACGGCGCACAACTACCCTCGTTTTCATCGTAATTTTTATTATTGGCAAAGGTAGGAGAAGAAGGAAGGACTACAACAAACTACTTCGAAACATTATGAAAAAGTCAAAAGTATATTTTGCAAATAGGCCGTTAAGGGCTCTTTTACATGTCTTTTTTTTAATCTACCAGCGCATTCGGAAAGACCATCATTGCAAAGAAGAATGCGCCGCAAGAAACTTTGCAGAAAGTCATTTTTTCAAAATAAAACAGATTTACAAACAGTAGGTACTTAAATTCTACTTATCTTACCTATAACACCTACAATTAATACATTTTATAAAAGGGATGTACGTATAAGGACCCCAAGTTAAATTCGTAGGTACCTTAAATTACATTAGTCTGTAGTAGAGATGTATAAAGTCTCTACTGGTCAAAGCGAAACAAAATAATGTGATAAAAAAGAGAAAGAAAAATAAACGAATAGTTAGAAATAATTTAAGTGCAAGTGTAAAACGCCTCCACCGTCAAATAAATTAGTTGGAGATATCTCTAATGTCGATGAGAAAAAAAATTTATGAGATATGCATTTTATGTCAAGTAAGTAACCGATAAGTTTTTGGATATCGAGCATCACTCGACTTTTATACGTGAGTTATCCGTTTGTTTAATTAGACACATTCCCAGGCAAATCTCGGCGTATTCGCTCCGTGCGCAGCGTACGGCTTGCGGGCGCACGTAACGCGGCAATCGGCGTTAGCGTTACGTTTTGGCGCGCCGTAACGCGTGATTTATGCTCGATACGTCACGTTACGCGCGTGTGAAGAGTCAGTAAGCAGCTTTTAACTTAAGGAAGAGATGTTACTGGCGCTTTATTAGGTATTTTACTATTTTGGTTCTCCTTTCCAACTATACGCCCACGATCATGCTAAACACGGTCCTTAGGTTCTGTCTACCCCGTAATCGATATAGACGTGATTTGTGATGTATGTATTGTTAGAGACGTAGCTCATTAAGTGGTAAATAAGTGACGATGACGTCACGCGACTGGTCTTACCCGCCTCTTGCAGCGCGTGGCCTCTTTGCCCCTCGACCGTCGCCCTGGAAGCATCTTCTTTGTCTCCGTGTATTGTGAGCTATCTGGTGTTGCTTGTTCTTTCTATTATTGCGTGATTCTGAGTGAATTGTGTACTTCGCCGTGCTGAAGACTTGTTTAGAATTATTACAGCTTTTGTTCCCTGTTTGCGAGTTATTTGTAAGACCGCTTAAATAAAACTCGTTACTAAAATCGTTTGTTTTTAATAAAATAAGAGCAACAGAACTCGCCTAAAAGTACATAAATATCTAGAAAATTGTAAGTTTAGTAAGGGAGGCCACGTCAAGAGTACCCGAAACCGACGAGCATGTATGAAGAGATTGATGAATGTGGATGAAGCGAAAGAGGTATGTCAGGATCGTAGCAAGTGGAACAAAGTAGTGTCTGCCCCCTGTGGGAAAGAGGCGTGACGATATGTATGTATGTATGTATGTAGTAAGGGAGAAAAGTAATCTCTTTAGAATGTGATCGCCGTTACTTTCAAATCAGATTATTATTGTGATAGCTATCAAAACAAACATAGCTCTGTTTCTATAATGTATACTCTCTAGAGTACAAGGTAGGTACAAGGGGACAAAATATCAAGTGTCCCTCAAGGCATGCAACCCTTCCAGAGAAAGAAATCTAGGCAATCAAACGCGAAATAGGGGATGCTGTAATCCACAGGAAGGGTGGCATCCCTCACAGATATTTTATTTATATCTGTACATTATTTTAAGTGACTTGTTTGATTTTTGAGATGTTATCACTGACAAATCTTAATTGAAGGTTTGTTGAATTTAAATAATGTAATGAATCTTCCTTTATGATGGTCTGTAAAGAAAATACATTTCACGAGTGTTTTAATGCCTAATTATGTACATTCGCATACATAACTTTATGTACATTCATATCATTCGTTTTCTACAATAAACGTTTTCACGTCAAAATACGTAGGTAACATTATTTCATTTACTATTCGAAAACTCGAAACAGATGCAACTACTGACATTTATATTTTTTTCTTAAATTCTAAGACAATAGACACAGAGATTTTGTTATTTCAGATCAAAGTTTGAATATAATTAGAGTATCAATATTGATACTCTAAAGTAAGATCCATTCGTCCACGTGTCTTATCATGTAAACAACAACTTCTCAAAGACATTGTCACACTTTTCTTTTGGATTACACAATAGTTATGTTGTTGTAGGCTTAAAGTAACTTATAAAGTATATTAACCAAAAAACCACTGCAAAATATCATTTTTAATAAGTTTTTTTTTATAATAAGAGGGGGCAAACGAGCCGACTGATGGAAAGTAACCACCGTCGCCTAGGGACACCTGCAAGACTGGGAAATCACAGGTGCGTTGCCGGCCCTTTGAAGAACAGGAAGGCTCGCAGATTTTCTTCAATAATCGGAACGTAGGAATCAATTCGAGAATATCTGCAACCTGTGTAGCGCCACAAAACCGAAAACCTGATACAAGTTCTATTTATTTTTAAAGCGAAATAATCGGTCACGTTTTATGTATACTTTAACAACATTTCCAATCACCAGTCATTGTTTTTATCACTTTTGATGTTGTTTGTTTACATGATAAGACACGTTTTCAGTTCAGTTTCAGTTTATTTATTAAAAAAAAACAATTTTCATTGTGTACGAATATTACATAATTAAATTAATACAGTCATACTCAAATTAAAACTAAGAAAATAATGATACTTAATTAGAAAGTCCAATATAAAGAGACAAAAGAAAAATAAAAAAAAATAACACATTACATAGATAGGTACCCAAATTTACGTAATAATGTCATATGAATGTAATAATAATTAATTTAATGTAGTCATATTTTAATTTCAATAATTTTTATGTCATATATTCGTCAACGCTGTAATAACACTTTTCCAACAGGAATTGCTTCAAGCTGTCTTTAAATTTATACAAGCTAGTTATAGTTTTTAATTCTGTGGGTAACCTATTGAACAACCTAGTGGCCTGGTATTTTGCACTGTGTCGAACAACCCTCAAGCTAGGTCGAATAGCATTTGGTAATGCCTTTCGCCTGGTGTTTTCTCGTTTCAACCTCTCACTCTCTGTTTCCTTTTCGTTGAGGGTTTGTTTGAAGTCACTGAGCAGGACCATGATATAAAGGCATGGTACGGTCAATATTCCCAGCTCAGCAAAATGACTCTACGTAAGGATGAATGAACCATAGACATTATAATACAATCACATATACAGGTTTATTAATGTAGGCCATTTGCTAACCATTCCTGAACATAATTATAGGGAAGTTAGGATATTATTAATGTAGTAATGTTTCCAAAGAGGCCAGTTACGTGGTCCATTTCTATTTTCGATGGCCGCCATTACCCCATTACCACTATTGCCGCCGCTATTCCTGCCGCTAAGCAGCAGTGCTTGCGCTGCTGTGTTCCGGTGTGGAGAGTAAGACAGCCGGGGAAATGACGGGCACAAGAGGCATTTCATCTAAGTCCTCTAGGTTGACAACGCGTCTGCAATCCCTCCAGGGTTGCGGGTGTCTATGGGCAGTGGTGATCGCTTACCATCAGGTGACCCACTTGCTCGTTTTCCTTCCTATTCACATAAAAAAAAAAAAAAAAAAAAAGACTAATCACTGCACTCGCAACAATAGCGCCGAAACAACGAGCCAGTTCGTTAACGACAAACTGATTGTAATCACCCATAAAACATTTGGATACTTAATAAGCGTTTGCAAATTTGCAAACGCAAGTGCATTGGATCATTTCTAACCCCTTACTCAAAAAGAGGAGTGTTATA
This sequence comes from Pandemis heparana, assembly GCA_963854515.1. NCBI lineage: Eukaryota > Metazoa > Arthropoda > Insecta > Lepidoptera > Tortricidae > Pandemis > Pandemis heparana. Next base: position 14,807,984 of record OY978020.1, read on the forward strand.
AGTTTGACGTTGATGTCGTGTGTGTGTGTGTGTGTGTGTGTGTGTGGGTGTGTGTGGCATCGTAGCTCTCAAAGTAATGGACTGATTTGGGTGTGCTTTTTAGGGTTCGGAACCCTTACAGGATCACTTTGTTGTCCGTCCGTCCGTCTGTCAAGACCCTTTTTCTCAGGAACGCGTGGAGTTATTAAGCTGAAATTAATATTGTCAAATACTCAAGTCTACTGCCCCTAAAACTGTGAAAAAATCAAACTTTTTTTTTTTTTAATGTGAATAGGAAGGCAAACGAGCAAGTGGGTCACCTGATGGTAAGCGATCACCACTGCCCATAAACACCCACAACCCTGGAGGGATTGTAGATGCGTTGCCAACCTAGAGGACTTAGATGAAATGCCTCTTGTGCCCGTAATTTCCCCGGCTGTCTTACTCTCCACACCGGAACACAGCAGCGCAAGCACTGCTGCTTAGCGGCAGGATTAGCGAGTAAGATGGTGGTAGCGATCCGGACGGACCTTGCACAAGGCCCTACCACCCGCAAACTTCTAAGCCAACGCAATCAAAAGTTACAGCCGTTTACTCGTATGCCGCAAATTTCCGCAAATTTTCGAAACTCGCAAGGGAATCAAAACCTTGTGGGCTTGTCGGTGAGCAAGTCCTCGCACTTGGCCAGTTTTTATAGTTATAGGCAATGACGTAGACGTCTGCGGTATCGTGCGTTGGACAGCCACCGTGGGCAGTGAAGCGTGGCTGGAGCGGTGTGACAGCGGCCCAGCGAGTACGGGACAGACGTCGAGTGGGCGCTAGGTAGAACATGACGATGTTTATCACTTTTATTTCTAAATAATACTGAAAACTAGAAGTAAAAAAAGCGACGTGTAGCACCCCGGGAGTGCCGGCAGAAGTAAAAACAGCAGCTTAGATTTGATTTTAATGTTGCCATGACGCTCAAGACGCGTACCGTACTGGCCGCTTACAAAAAAACAAAAACGTACCTACGTAGGTATTATCTATATTGTTAGATACTAACAGCCTTATTCATAAAAAATCCTTAATTGAGGTTTGATCAGTCGATTAGTTAATAGACTGATTAAGCTTATTTGACAGTTGTTAAAAAGTATGATTCATAAACGCTTGCTAGCAGTCTGTTAGCTAATGAGCTGCTGATGGATGGATTAAAAGCGTTATGTTGTCACCTTGACAAATCATAGACCAAAAATGGCCTTTTAGTGCATGAATTAAAATAAATAAATTGACAGCAGTGGCAGCGAATTAGCGGGAAACCAGCGAATTAACAAGACAGACTAGGCAGTGTGGATTTTACCTTTCCCGGAGGGAATAAAAACTTAAAACAAAAAAAACTGTCTTGCGTATGGTTTTGCTCTTGCCAAAATCAGCTGTTCACCTGTGTGGCGGCCATTTTGTGAGTTAACAGAGAGATAAAGTAGGGTCTACGGCCCGCTAACTTTCGGAAGACTTAACAGACCCTTGATGGACTGATTAGCGCTAATTGACGTTTATGAATCATGTTTTTTTGCATCGGTCCTATAGCGAGCTTATAGCGAGCCTCTAACTTTTTATGAATAAGGCTGTAAGACTATTAGTGGTAAACAAGTGACGTCACGCGACTGGTCTTTAAATACCCGCTCCTCCAGCGCCAGGCTCTCTTTGCCCCTCAACCGTCGCCCTGGAAGCATCTGCCTTGTCACCGTATATTGTGAGCTATCTGGTGTTGCTCCTTATTTCTATTATTGCGTGATTCTGATCAAAACCGTGTTGAAGACTTGTTTAGAATTATTACAGCCTTTGTTCCTTGTTTGTGAGTTATTTGTTAAATCGTGTGTTTTTAATAAAATAATACCAGATTCTTTACAATATTGACAATAGTAAAAACTACTTTAGCGGCTTAATTTAGCATTTTTTGGGATGCGTAAACATTTTTAAACTCGCGTCAGGTGTAAGACGGAGGGAGAGTTTAAGAATCAGGATATCAGTTCCTCTTATTTTGAAATACAAATGAATTGCGTTCGATTTTTGAAGTGTTTTTTCGTTTAGTCGTGGAGCAAAAGTACTAGGGCATCAGCACATTGTTAGAGGTCTGTCAATATAGATAATACGTACTTTTTTTGTACGCGGCCAGTACGGTACGCGTTTTGAGCGTCATGGAGGTTACAACATTTAAATCTAATCTAAGCTGCTGTTTTCACTTCTGCCGGCACTCACGGAATGCTACCGGTCGCTTTTTTTTCTTGTTAATTGTGGCATTTGCACTCTTGTAGATGCTTACTCTATGCTAGGCATAATAGCATTTTTCTTTTGAAGTGAGTTGTTTTTGTACACAAATAAGTCTGTTCAGCACAACACGCGTCTCTCACCGCAATAAAACAAAGCGTAAACTCATGCATAACATTAAACTACATGCAAAATAAAATGAGTTCGCGGATATAAAATATTCCTGCAATTTCTTTCAGAAAATACTTTAAAAATGCATCGGCGAGTTCACTCTAAGCTCAATTTATGCACCTTCAACCTCATATAAGTTCAGCAAAAACCTGAAATAAAATCCTACCTCGTAGAGGGTCTACGCTCGTAGCTCATCTACGGCGTAGCACTCGGTTATTACGCTTAGTTTTTACTAGCAAGCTTTTTATAGCTATGTTTGTAGTTTACTTAGCAAATAATATAATGAGGAAGACCTCGATTGTTTGTCTGCATTGAATATTTAGGCTCCGAAACTGCTGGACCGATTTGAAAAATTCTTTCACTATTAGAATCCTATATTACTCGTATCCTTGAAAAACAAAAAATGTTATTATTTAATTCACCTCGTACAAAGTCGCGGGGAATAGCTAGTTGTGTGTATTAGATGTTTGTGAGAAATGTTAATGAACTATGAAACAAAAACATCTTAGATACAAATTATAATTATTACAGAGGTTCGTTAAAACTAAGTGGACTTTTAATTGAAAATTTTCTGTGTAAGTAATGTTTAATTAGCTGTCTTAAAAGTTAAGTTTTCAGTAATTTAAGTATCTTGTGTATTTATAATTCATAAAATTTAAAAGAACATTTTCTCTTTTATTAAAAAATGTTTGCCCGATTTGATTAAAATAGTTTTTTGCCTTTTACATTTAAGAAAATAGCCTACGCTACCTTCTGGTCTTTCACCACCTCCAAGTAAACAATGACGTCGATCCATTGCTCAGATCTGACGTGAAAGGAAGACAAACAAACACACTATCGCATTAGTAATATTGGCCTGGATAAAACACACTTATCTGCCTAACAATATTTAAAAATCGGCCAAGTGCGAATCGGACTCGCACACCGAGGGTTCTGTACCAATTTATCAAGTAAATAAATATAACTCCAGTGTTGGCAGAGCAGGGGCTCTAAGCAAATATCATAGGCAGTGCGAGGTCATTTTATACTGGTTATTTACATACACTGACATAGGTAAGTAGGTATTCAATTTTTTTTAGATTTATTAGCTTTAAGAGTTACCTTCGTAAAAAAAATTCGAATTTCTTAAAAAAAATGTTAAAATTGTTTACTAAGACAACTTTTTTTATCTCAGGTGGTACAATACAATACAATACAATACAATAACTCTTTATTGAACACCACATATAACAATCAAAACAGAAAAAGGTATACAGAAGTAAGTGATCTCTACCAGGCAACCATAACGGACCGGAGAAAAGAACAGATCTGAGCACACACAATAAACAATAATAGTTGTTACTTGCACAGGATTGGTCGAAGTTCACATTGTGATTATTTTGCTATAGAATTTGATAGCTAAATTACTTTATATTATATGGGTCCTTCTACTGCCGAATATTAAATGCTAGCCCAAAGAAATATTTAAAAGGTAATATGAGCAGTTGTTACGTGTGAGTGAATCTCTAAGTCTACTGAACCGATTGTAATGTCGCTTTGAAGATAGACATTATCGCCTTTTCGACAGGCCGCTTCCAGTTTTATTTTGGAAAATTATTTTTAGAAAGAGTCCTTTTGTCTAAGTTACCAAACACAAAAACCGGCCAAGTGCGAGTCCGACTTGCGCACTGAGGGTTCCGTACAAATTCGGCAAGTGAACATAAAATCCCGTATTTGCAGAGACCGGCCTCATAAGCACAATGTGATGTGTAAGTTCATTTTATATTGGTTGCCTACAAGACAGGCATAAATATATTCTGTTTTTAGTACTTGTATAACACTATTAATTAAATACTAGCTGTTGCCAGCGACTTCGTCTGCAAAGAATTCGTTTATCGCTATCCCTTGGGAACTACGCAATTTTCTGGGATAAAATGTAGCCTATGTGCTATTCCAGACTTTATCTCTATGCCGAATTTCATCCAGATTCATTGGGCCTTTCTGGCGTGATTGAGTAACAAACAAACATCCATCCATCCATACTTTCGCATTTATAATATTACCTAGTTAGATTAAAACAAAACAACAAGATTTTAAAACTAACTAAAACTGTAAAGTAAATACGTCGTCACAATATTCTACCCCGAGACGCTGGCCGCATTGAGAGAGAGAGAGAGAGAGAAACATTTATTTACACACATTCGATACACGTAGATTTAAAAACATTGCCTCTCCGAACTGCTTTTCCTAGCCTTTGAGAGAGGTAAGCGCCAGCCGATCATCTGTGGAAAGGCTCTTAAATTATGTTTCTGGTGTCCGCCGACCAAGGTCCCATTGTTTCGAAAGCAAGCGCCGCAAACACACAGACAGACGGACAACGAAGTTATCTTATAAGGGTTTATTCAGGGTTTCTTTCCTTTATAAGTACGGAACGCTAAAAGAACGAATTCTGTGGCATGCCACATCAACAAAGTCCAACTAAAGCTGTCCAGAACCACCGTATTTCTCAACACGGCAACATAGTCCGCGCGCACACAACTCGTTCCTACATTACGTCTGCAATAAAACCAGTTTCTCTTAACAGAATCGGTCTGCGCACGTTCTAAATGAGATTAGCCCGCCCCCCAGCGCTGCCTCACCCCCGCCGGCGCCCTGAATTAAATCAGGCGGGCCGCGAAATATACTTGAGCTAACGAGAGCCTGTACGTGTTTTTTTTAACGTAATGAATAGAATAGGTATAAGCTTTAACAAGCTTTCGTTTAAAATTTCGTTTTTCAATTTACTTTAATGCTGACAATACATTTTGTTAACTGTACTTGTATATTGTTGAGTAGGCCACATAGCACGGAGAACAGTTTTTTTTTTTTTTTTTTATGCGAATAGGAAGGCAAACGAGCAAGTGGGTCACCTGATGATAAGCTGGTCGTTGGGGCCGAAAGGTTCTCGAGTGGAGACCGCGCGTAGGACGTCCACCAACGAAGTGGACGGATGTCCTATAGGCTGCTTATTGTCTAACTCGCTCGCAATCGCCATCGTGCTCATTTTGACAGTTCATTGTATGGGCTGACAACTGGCATCGGGATTAGCTAGCTGTCACATTCATACAAGAACTGTCAAAATGAACACGATGGCGATTGCGAGCGAGTTAGACTATAAGCCTACAGGTTAAAGCCGCGGGTTCACGGTGAATGCAAGCCGCTTCCAACTGAGCCAACTGAAGGTCTATTGGGGAGGCCTATGTCCAACAGTGAACGTCTATCGATGATGATGATGATGACTTGTGATGTCATTGATCCTGCATTACGAGTAACTAATTTCAAGGTCAGAGTAAATAAACTGTTTCAAGTAAGTAAATAGGTTTTTTGTAAGCACAAGTACGCGCGAGAGCTGTTTCGCTGGCGAGATACACCTGTCTTTTACTGACTGCTTGACCTAGAAAGAGACGGGTAGTCTAGCTCGCGACACAGCAGAGCTCTCACACGCTCTCGTGCTAGCCTTGTCTGTCCAAATAAAATATATTAAAACTTAGTTCCATTTTTTAGATAAAATCAAATGATTACATTTTTAAAAGGGGTCAATTTTTTTTCACCTGTTGGAATTAATATATTCGTTTATTTGTCACAGGTCAAAGGCATAAATATAATATGTACGTTACCAAGACGACAAAAACATCTCAACACCTTTATGCCGCAAACAATAATTATGACTGGTGTCGCATATATTTGACATGATGGTTGTATAGATATTTATGCCCTCGACTATACCTACCCGACAAATTCGAATAATTTTAAAATGTAGGTACTTTATTGGAATAAACAACAAATAGAAAGTAAAACAAATTAAACTTTAATGAAATTAACTCTTTACCTACGGGGACCTGTAAGCCAAGTCACTCCTCAATACGGGCATGTTTTGGCTTACTTATGTACTGTACTTCCTATTACATACATTATGGTCTATTTTTGTCAGAAAAAAAAAACTCTCCGGACAACTATAGATGCCACTCGTATTTACTGGAGTGGTACTGCCTTACTGTCAACTCTGGTTGACACCCGTAGGTAAAGGGTTAAGAACTAAACTAAAACTAATCTTCAAATAAACCAATTAAAAAAGGAGAGATCCTCGTGGCCAGGGATACTATAGTACATTACTGCAAAGGCCGGGAAGTAAGGGGTTGCCGGCCGAGTAAGTTTGACGGCCGAGTGGTACACGAGGCCGGCATGATACGAGAGCCGGCAACCCCTGTTCCGGCCGAGGCTTGTATAGTGCTTTTCTCAAACATGCAATGAAATAATTAAAAAAAACTCAAAAAAAATCCTTAGAATGTTGCCGCTAGCGCGTGCATTAGCGGCGGCGGCCGAGCAGCAGCAGGCGCATATCCTGCGCGTGCGTGTCCTCCAGCAGCGCGCCCCGCGCACGACGACGACCGCCACAAAACAAAACACGATCGCTTTGCAGGCCAAGGCCAGCCATTTTGTATGAAAATCCATTACATACCACTTGTCCAACCGCGCCCGCAACGTGATACGTCCCGGCCTATTATTTGGAACGTAAGGTTAACATTTCATTGCATCTTTGAGAAAAATACGTTGTCTAAGGAAGACCCTTGTTGGTCTGTCCGTGGGGTCCTAAGCGCTATAACTTCTTCAAAGATATTACGAAGAAGCTAATAAACGCTACGGGTGACCGCAGAGCTGGCAGCCTCCTTTAAAATCATGACCAGAGAGCGGAATTTTCATGGCAAAAATCAAACGTCAATAGAGATGGAACATTAAATTTTATCGTCTTTTCCAGATATTGTTAAAATTATTCTCCTATATTACTGACCTTTAACATTATGAGGGACGGCTGAAAGTTCTAAGCTTAAGGACAAAAAACTTTTACAACAAGAATTATTATACATTTCTTTTTGAATATATTCCCTGATTCAATGCATTTTTTGCATTTTATGTTATCTAGGAACATAAAAATTTTACTTCTTTGATTAGCGAGTAGCATGACATTAACCGACATACAACGACAGTTTACATTAAGTTATTTTTTTTTTATCTTAAAGAATTGTTATTATTTTTTTGTTTAATATTATGTGGATTTGAGATCTCTTTGTTACTAAAGAAATGAATATCCGCTTCAATTACTTATCGATAAAATTCAATGTTGTAACTCTATTGACGTTTGATTTTTGCCATGAAAATTCAACTTTCTGATTATGACGAATCCGAAATCATCGCAAACCGCGAACCAACGCGCGACAAGATTAAACGTATCCTGCGATATTTTTATATTATTGTAATAATGTTGGAAACGAAACTCATTCCACCTCGCGTTCGGATTACGAATTACGGCTGTAATTTCGCCGTAATCGATACGAATTACAGCGAGTGAAGCTGAGCGCTGATAAATAATATAACAGCCTTTGTTATTTGAAGCATCTTATTGTGTATAAAAAGTTGGAAAAGATCTCGAGTAGGTAGCTTGTACTTATACTTATACGAGGATGTTTTTGTGGCCGCGGCTTTTCGCATAAGATTTTCATTGGTTTCATATGGTTATAATTATATCGACACCGCCTACGAATAAGGAGGATTTTTCAGGAGAGCGATTGTAAGAATTTTTAGTGTATTTTTTTCAAGCTGGAATATAATTTTTGCTTTAATAATAATAATAATATTTATTTTCAGATTAATATCCATGAATGTTAGTTATTACATAAACATTTAAACTTTGGAAATATCTGTCTGCAGCGGGTTAATTAACACGAAACAAATCTTTTTATTAAAGTAAATATCATAATTTCAAGATTATGGCAAAAAAAAACCTAAAGTTCGACTTAATGCTCGTTTTCTAAAGGTCGTATAAGAAAGTTACAACCTTTTGCGATTGATTAGGTCCATTGCATGAAGAAGTCGTTTGTTAAAAACGGATATACCTTCTCAATAAAGCACGTATTGCTTCTCAGGTTATATGCAGGTTTCCTTACGATGTTTTCCTCTACCGAAAAGCTAATGGTGATTTGAAGGCCACGTTTAGCATGATTGTGGTTGTATAGGTGGAAAGGGGAATCAAAATAGTGATGGGTTGCTAGCCGCCTCGCCTATGATCCTTTTCATCCATTCCCTCGATGAGCTTTAACCATCTGCGCGGGAAGATAATTTTAAGCACCTGGTACGTTTTGTTCTGATTCTTCTTTGCTCCCAGACCTGTATATGGATGGTATTACATAAAAACTGGCCAAGTGCGAGTCGGGCTCGTGTTATGTATGTATGCAGTATGAGGTCATTTTATATTGGTTTTTTACGTAGACAGACAGACAAAACATTTTTTGATTGCGTTGGCTTAGAAGTTTGATTTTTCACAGCTCCAAGGAACAGTAGTATTTGATATGAATATCAGATTGATACCTCCACGCGTTCCTGATAAAAAGGGTCTTGACAGACGGACGGACGGACAACAAAGTGATCCTATAAGGGTTCCGCTTTTTCTTTCGAGGTGCGGAACCCTAAAAAGGCAAAATACCATAAATCTCGCCATTCTCGCCTTGTTATAAATCTGTTTACCCAAATCTCCTATCACCTTCGCCTACCAATATTATATTACAACAGCGTCGTTTAAACTCCGTGTAAACTTTCAGATTTCATCTCCCAGTCATCGTGGGCGCATGAAAAATAAATCTAACAATAAATCTCTAGATTCCGAGATCGCGGCAGAGTGAATATTAAACCAGCACAAGCTTGCATGAAACCTGGCTCATTACGACATGGTTCTTTATTCACCGTGGTTCCCCCCAAAAATTAACCTTGCAACGTTCACACAAGCTCCACTTTAGTGAATTTTAGAGAGGCTATGAGGAACTCTACGCTTTTGTGGATTCAGTTGGACGTAATACAGTAGCTTTTGGATTCAAAAGACGCAGTTTTTTTTTTAATTTTTGCGAGAGTTAGTCAAAGTCAAAGGTTTATAACGAGTTTTTATGTGACCTCCGTTTTTAGTTATCCTACTAATATTATAAATGCGAAACTTTGTGACGATGTGAGGATGTGACGATGTGACGATGTGAGTGTTGAGGCGTCAATCTCGATGCAAGGGTGCGTGGTGGAGATATGGAGATGATTAAAAAGTGACTCAAACTTTACAAATATATTAATAAAAAAATAAAGGTATGTACACATGTACTACGTGTGGTTAGAACCGCGTCGTAAAGCAGAGTGAGGGCGCTCGGAGCTTGTCGTGTAGCCGAGCGCTTTGCTGGAAGATGTCGGGTATATACGGCGTTAACAGGCTCCCCCCTTGGGAACGTCAGTTTCCAAAATAGGCAGTGGGCAGAGTCTATTGAAAGCCCTCCGCAGAGTCCCGGAGGTGGTGTACACGTCGGCGACGCGGGGCACGCCGTCGGAGCCGGGGTGCAGGCCGGTGACGCGGCCGAGCAGCCAGCGGTTGGGGGGCAGGCGGTCGTCCTTCACAACAACCATCTCGCCGAGCTGGAGGCGCCTGCCATCCTTGTGCCATTTTTGTCTCTTCTGGAGTTCTGAAATGTACTCTTTATAGTATCTATTCCAGAAGTGAGTTTTCAACAGCTGAGCTCTCATATATCGTGAGACGGAGACTGTCATGTCGTTGACCTGAGGAGATGGCAACATCATTAAAGTTCGTCCAATCAAAAAATGGGCTGGTGTGAGTGGAACTAAGTCTCTAGGATCTGATGATAGAGGCGTCAGAGGCCGAGAATTCAGAATGCCTTCGATTTGAACGAGCACTGTGTTCATTTCTTCATACGTCAGATTTGCAAGGGCCAGTACTCGTTTTAAATGGTGCTTAATCGACTCTACGGAACCTTCAGCCAAACCATTAAAATGGGGACTATAAGCCGGCGAAAACTTGAAATTAATAGAATTTTCCGAAGCATATTTACTTATTTCCTGCGATGATGATTTTAATAAGCGAGCGAGCTCGTTGTAAGTACCTACAAAATTAGAGCCATTGTCTGAGAAGATGTTGGCAGGTTTGCCTCTGCGGGCAATGAACCTATTTAAGGCAGCAATGAATGCTTGTGAACTTAATTCGGTGACAAGCTCGATGTGAACTGCCCTTACAGCCAAGCATACAAAAACACATACGTACGATTTTATCAGTTGACATCCTCTACCCTTTCTGTTCGCTATCAAGATTGGACCGGCATAATCAACAGCTGTATTATTAAATGGAAAGTCAATGTGAACACGTTGTTCAGGCAGGTTGCCCATAATAGGCTGAACACTCTTCCCTGCGAATCGACAGCAAGTAATGCAATTGTGAACGGTTTTTCGAGCAAGATTGCGTCCACCAATAGGCCAATATTTGTGGCGTATTGTGGCAAGTAAAAGCTGTGAATCATGAATTAAACACTGTCTATAAAATTTGTCTATGTCTGCACTAACTACGTATCGATGTTGGCGGAATCGAATCAAAATATTTATAAGGTTGTCTTGTACCGTTGGTCCTACGCGCTGAATATGGTTTAATGATAACCCAGACGTCGTCACAGCTGATCCGTCAAAAACGACACGAAGTTTTGTTGTGAGACTCGATTCGCGCAACACTCCGTGATGAGGCAAAATAAATGAGATTTCCTCACGATTATAATCAGTATTTTCAGTCATATGACCTAGTTCGATGTACTCCGAAATAAAGTCGCAATATTTATCTTTAAAATTCGTATCACAATGGAACCTGCGCTCTAAGCCTATAAATCTACTAAGCGCCTGTTCATAGGAATCCGATGAAGGAGGATACCGATGAAGGAGTCACCACAAGTACTAGGGTACTTGTGGTGACTCCTTCATCGGTATTTTAACAATGAACCGCCCGTCCGGCTGACGAGTTGTATTAAGTGTAAAATGTTGTTCAATTGCGTGATCATCTTTAGATAAAACGCTATGCTCTGGTGCTCGAACTGTTTCAAGCTCAAAGAATTGATTTAACTGATTTTGAAGGTCGATATCAGTGGAATTTTGTAAAAAATTGCAATGGACTGTAGAATTATTTTTGTTACCTTTGCGTGACTGAACGGCACCTGATACTAAATAGCCAAACTTGCTTTTGTTTAGTATCGGTTTATTTTTACCTAATGAAATACGATGTGTACCTAAAACACTCCAAAATATCTCTGCACCTAACAACATATCTATTTCTGACGGAATATAGAATGTGGGGTCAGCTAAGACAATATTAGGTGGAATATTAAATGAAGTACAATCAACCTTTCGAACTGGTAAAAGTTGTGTAATTTGAGGTACAATAAAACAATTGATGTCAACTATATGTTCGTCATGACGTGAAGATATAGTGACGTCACACCGTTTTGTTATGCGTGACGACTGAGAGTTTAATCCTTCAACAGACGTTGACGTAGAATAGGCAGGTAAATTCAGCTTTGTATACAAACTCTCTGTCATCAAGCAACAAGTACTGCCATTGTCCAACAAAGCGCGCACAGTGATTTTATTACCATCGCAATTTGTGACGTCAATGAGTGCTGTAGATAACAGTACACTGCAATGATTTGAAACGGTAGACGACAAAGCGATGTTATTATCTGATTGGTCTTCATCACTGTGATCACCCTGCTCGGCGGCAGTCAGCACGGTGCTGGGGCCTGGAACGCTAGCGCGGTCAGGGCTGCCATGTGAATGTGACGACTCGTCGTTTGTGTGAAGTAACGAATTGTGCCACTTTGAACACTGTATGCACGGACCTAGCCGACATTTTTTGTCTGGATGCCTAGGCCGTAAACAATTGAGGCATAAATTTAAATTATTTGCCCGTTGAAGACGTGTTTCTACACTTAATGATTTAAATATTGGACACTGATAAACTGCATGTTTGTTATTGCACATAGGGCAAGAATACGAAAATGAAGGCGGGGTTGATTTATTTACGACGAACGTTTTGGGCCGAACAGGTGTAACGTCGCTATGACGACGCCTTTGTTGCGATTGTGACTCTGCCATGGTCTCCAACAAGTCTGCACGATTTTTCAGGAATCCCAGAAACTCATTAAGGTTGGGAATGTCTTGAATAGTGTTACGGTATTCCTCCCATTCACGTCTAGTTAAAGGATCCAACTTGCCGGAAATCATGTAGATCACAAGAACGTCCCAACTATCGGTCGGTAACTTAAGAGTAGCGAGAGCTCTGAGGTTTTTATTAACTGTGTCTATAATGTTCCTCAGCGCTCTTGAGGACTCCTTAACCACGGAGTCGATATTAAATATTGCTTGAACGTGATTGTTTATCAGTAACCTGTTATTGTTATAACGATCGCATAATAGCGACCATGCGACCTCATAGTTCTCTGCAGAGAAGTCTAATGAGCGGATAATTAAAGCAGCACTATCGGTTAAGGCTGCGCGCAGATAATGAAATTTGTGAATTTTCGGTATTGAATTATTGGAATGAATTAGCGATGCATACGTATCATGAAACTCCAGCCAATCTTGATAGCGACCAGAAAAACGTGGGAGCTGGATAGTAGGTAATTTTAAGCTTGGCCCACCTGTAAGGACAGCTCTCGAACCTGACTCCGCAGAATGAAGGCTACTGCCCGAGCCCGCAGCGGCGCTGCCTCTGTCCAACACCTCCCGAGCAGCAGCGACGGCCGCATAGTAGTCGTCCTCGAATTCTTTACGTTCCTTAAATTCGTTGTCTGGAATTTCAGATAAACGTTCTATGTCAGATTGCGTATTATCGAAATATGCATATAGTTCTTCGAATTTAGACAATCTAATATTAATTTCTTTGATTTGTAGATTACTAAGTGATTCGCAACTTAGAATGATTTCCAAATAGGATTTAAATTGTGTAAGCTTAGATTTATACGAAGCTCGCGTTCTAGTTAAGCCTTTGAGGTCCATTATAGTGCTAAGAAGAAAAATGCAAGTGATAATTTATAAGTAAATAGATCTGCAATTGAAGCGATACTTAAATTTTTATTAAATGCAGGCAGTAGGTAAGCGCGAAGAAATAAGTAAACATGCGCCGGTCGCCCTTTGTTCGCAAGGCGGAAGAATGCGCGTTGGCCGCGGTGCACGCAGAGACACCGTGCACTACTGCAAGGCGCGCTGTGTGCGCGCTCGAATAGCCAAGCAAGATAGCTCGACACGGTGAGACACCGTGTTGCGTTGCTGGAAAGTACCGTAAGATCTTTTTAAAATTAAGCACACAAATTAAATTAAATAGTACCTAATTGCAACTTGCAAATCAAACGTATGCACGAATAAACTAAAATGGACAATTATGAAGTGTGAAGCAGTTAAACAATACTGACTCGATTAAATACTTAGTAAGTAACCACTGAGGTTATCATAAATCGTTGGTTAATTATGTTTAACAACGAAGATTAAACAATAACGAGTGAAATTAAGGGATATCAATTGTACTCGTATGAACTACGAACGTACGGAATTAAACAGACAGGTAGTTAGGTACTTTTACTCGTACCGAAACGATTGAATTAGGGTAACTATAACAAGGCAAATGATTTTACCTGTATAGGTAGGTACCTATTAACGATTGATTATTACAAGATTTACAAGGAATAAAATTGTTTTTAATAACGTCGAATGCAACTGGGACCTAACAACAAAACAAATGATTGGAACGGACTCACAATGAATTATGCCTTCCTCGGTGCTCACGTATTGTTGTAGTTAGGTTAATAATCACAGATGACGACTTCTTGATGATGGACGAATATTTCTGTTTGTGCCACGCAGATTAACTAGGCTTGATCTGAGTATCAACACTTGCAAATCCGCTTCTTGTTGACTGCGTGGATCGTTGAATTGTGTTTATTGTTGCGCCGATGGGCCAGATCTGAGTACAAAGCTTGCAAATCCGCCGCGTGTCGCTTGCGCAATTTCTTGATCTCGCTGTTTGCACACTGCTTGACCGTTAATTGACCTCCTGCACAGTGCGGTCGCTAGGCAGTAATCCGGTTCGTAAGGCCAAATGTTGAGGCGTCAATCTCGATGCAAGGGTGCGTGGTGGAGATATGGAGATGATTAAAAAGTGACTCAAACTTTACAAATATATTAATAAAAAAATAAAGGTATGTACACATGTACTACGTGTGGTTAGAATCGCGTCGTAAAGCAGAGTGAGGGCGCTCGGAGCTTGTCGTGTAGCCGAGCGCTTTGCTGGAAGATGTCGGGTATATACGGCGTTAACAGTGAGTGAGTGAGTGTGTATGTTTGTTCCTTCTTCACGCTAAAACGACTGGACGGATTTGGATAAAATTTGGATAAAGATAGCTGGTACCCTAGATTAAAACATAGGCTACTTTTTATCCCGGAACATTGCATAGTTCCCGCGGGATAACGGTAAGTAAACATGTAAAATCATTGCTAATTCTACGCGGACGAAGTCGCGGGCAGAAGCTAGTTCTGAAATATAATGTTAGAGCCAAGTGCATAAAAACGTTAGGGTGGACGGTGTAGCCGATAATAAATGCTGCAATCTGGGCCACAGACCTCTAGCAGCATCTTAAGTAAGCTATTTTGATGGTGCAATTGGTATAACAATGTCGTGCCCTGGGATTCTTACCCAAGGTTGTCGACAATAGGTCGACACATGCTTATGCAAATCCTAGTGATAATCAAACTAAATTAAACAGTGACATAATCTAACTAATATTATAAATGCGAAAGTATGGATGGATGGATAGATGGATGGATGGATGGATGGATGGATGGATGGATGGATGGATGGATGGATGGATGGATGGATGGATGGATATGGATGTTTGTTTGTTACTCAATCACGCCAGAACGGCCCAACGGATCTGGATGAAATTCGGCACATAGACAGAGAAAAGTGTGGAATAGCACATAGGCTACTTTTTATCCCGTAAAATTTCGTAGTTCCCGCGGGATAGCGATAAACGAATTCTTTGCAGACGAAGTCGCTGGCAACAGCAAGTTGTTTTATATAATCTGTCAAAAATATTACAACGTGATAAATTGGTCATAGAAAATAGTAGTAGTAGTAAACTCTTTATTGTGCAAATAAACATAATTAATGAGACACAATTGTGTGATGGTGAACGAACAAGTGGGTCTGATAGTAAGATAACACCACCCATCTAATACTCGCAACCTACAGACTTAAGATAGAATAACTGTGGTGCCAGTAATTTCTCCTGCGATCCTACTCTCCACGCCGTAACACAGCGCAAACACTGGATTGAAAGATGGTGATAGCAATCCAACCAGACCTTTCACAAATTCCTAGAGTACCCAGCCATAAACACACATGATAAACATACATGTTTCCTAGTTCAGGGTATTTAAATAAATTATTTTTCCCTTTGTTTTCTTTAGCCTATAAGTTTGTGATGAAATGAAATGAAATAAAATTTCTTTATTTGCATAAAATTATGTCCATTTAGATGTTCAAAATAATAATGTGTGATTTCAGATAATGCTAAATACCTTTTTTAAGTAGGCATGCAAAGTAATATTATTTGGTCTTAAGATCTAAACTGATTAAATAAATTTATATTCATAAAAAAATTATCATATTTACAAATATAACACAATTAGTATTTATTTACACGCAAAATATTCTTGTAAGCTATAAAAATTCTTATCTGAGAGCCATTTTAGTTTTTTTTTATTTTATTTGTGACAGATTGTGTAAAATAAATAAATATTATTATTAATAATTTCTCGGCTAATTTCGGCTGCGAACAGCGTTGTCTTTCTCTAGCTTACGAGACGCCAATTGTCTATTTTCTCGGCTAATTTCGGCTGCGAACACCGTTGTCTTTCTCTAGCTAAGTTGGAAATAGACAATTGGCGTCTCGTAAGCTAGAGAAAGACAACGCTGTTCGCAGCCGAAATTAGCCGAGAAGACCGATGTGCAGTCTTTATTGCCGGGTACTGTGCCATCGGCTTGAAGAAGAAGAAATTGAAGGCAATACCCTTCGTAAATAAAGTGTTTTATATTCAGCAAAGACGGAAGGAATCTGCAATCGTTTCCAGCGTTTGGGAGGAAATTCGACCACTTATTGGTGGAAACGCCCGCGGGTGGCTTTCCGGTGCGGAACAGTATGCTTAGTGTAGGTTTTCGGTCACAAAATACGTCTCGAACGCGTTTGCGTTAAAATGTCAAATACTATGAGAACAGAGCCTCTAGTGTAAGTTTTCACACGAACGGACGTCTCGAACGCGTTCACGTAAACGTCCCAATTACTATAGAAAAATTGGCAGCGCCACTTGCGGATCGAAACGGCAACAAACTGTTCCCATTAGTATTTAACATTTTTAACGCAAACGCGGTCGAGACGTGTTCTGTGACCGAAAACTAACACTAAGCATACAAAGCCTCTAGTGTAAGTTTTCGCATATAAAAACGTCTCGAACGCGTTCGCGTAAACGTTCCAATTACTATAGAAAAATTGGCAGCGCCACCTAGCGGATCAAAACGGCAACAAAATGTTCTCTTACTATCTGACATTTCAACGCAAACGCGCTCGAGGCGTATTTTGTGACCAAAAACCTACACTAAGCATACAGTTTGTTGTCATTTCGATCCGCAAGTGGCGCTGCTAATTCTTTCATAGTAATGAGACGTTTACGTGAACGCGTTCTAGACGTTTTTATATGCGAAAACTTACACTAGAGGCTTAGGACGCTCTCACACTTCTAATGAAGGGACGGGAGATCGGAGTAAATGAGAGGCTCAAGTGCGGTTCACAAACTGTGGTTTATATTAGGCACTGCATGTATAATAGTTGGGCAGAAGTGTGTGCGTGCGCACTACACTAACAAGGTATCTTAAAAAAAATCTGGAATATTAAGTCAGTAGTTTAATTAAGGCGCTGTCAGAAGCAAATGACCTTGAGCAGCGCCACTCTTCACACATACGGTTCGCGTGCCTGTTAGTGAAAGAGAAGAAACTATTCCGGCAGCTTGGCGCGCGTCTAAAATCTTGCAAATAAGACACAAATAATAAGAAATAAAAAAAGGATGGATTTTTTGTGAAATATGACTCGTTAGCCGTTTAGGTATGAATAATGTTGACTTCATGTTTTTAATTGCAGACCCATACGTCGAAAAAATAAAGACAGAACCGTTTAATGATGATTTTAAGACCAATCTTTGCAATTATTTTCTATCGAGCCGATTTTGTTCAATTATGTATCGAGTCCGTCCAGCGTCTTTGAAATATTATGAAAATTAACATATGTTTTTTTGTATTTTTTTATGTGTAGTTTTTCTTAAAAAAGTGCTTAAATAACATCAATTTCAACAAAATTAGGTGTTGTCAGCCTCTTAAAACGACCGGTGACCAGGAAGGCAGGCAGCTATTTCGGTCAGCGCCTGAGCTTGGCCATTCAACGCGGTAACGCTGTCTACCTCCTGGGAACCATGCCCCACACAAAGTCTTGCAAAGTTTTTTTTATTTATAATTTTTATTACCTAGTTTTAGTTTAGTCTTATATTACTTAATATGTCAATTTTATATTTAACTCTGTTAATCTATACATATCGTTACCTATTATAATGTATTCATGAAATTAAACACGATCAATTGAATCGATCAAATCGCTTCTTAATAATCAGTACATAAATAAAATGTAAATTTAAAACGCCTACGCAAAAAAGACCTATTAGTTTACGAAACAACACTTAATAATTAAATTTGTATGCAAAAAATTCGCAATTGAACAAAATCGGCTCGATAGAAAATAATTGCAAAGATTGGTCTTAAAATCATCATTAAACGGTTCTATGTCTTTATTTTTTCGACATATGGGTCTGCAATTAAAAACATGAAGTCAACATATTCATACCTACACGGCTAACGAGTCATATTTCACAAATAATCCATACTTTTTTTTATTTCTTCTTATTTGTGTCTTATTTGCAAGATTTTAGACGCGCGCCAAGCTGCCGGAATAGTTTCTTCTCTTTCACTCACAGGCAAGCGAACCGTATGTGTGAAGAGTGGCGCTGCTCAAGGTCATTTGATGTTGACAGCGCCTTAATCTATACTGAAATTATTATTTTACGTAGGTGCTACATCCTGGTCTGGGAGCAAAGAAAAATTCCGTCGCTTCTCTTCCCGCGCAGATGATAAAAGCCCATTGAGGGAATTGGCGAAAATCTTAGGAAACATTTAAGCGATGCGGCTAGCACCCCATCACTATTTTGATTCCCTTTTCCCCCTAAACGCCCACAATCATCCACCACACCACCAGAGCATCCCAGACCGCCTATTGTACACTTTGTTCTTAGTTTCTATATTGTTTTGTACTGATTTGTGGTGTTCAATAAAGATTATTTGTATTGTATTGTATTGTAATCATGCTAAACGTAGCCTTGCGTACGTCTTGTTACCTTAGGCTGTGTCTACCCCGTAAGACATGTAGACGTAGTTTGTGGGTGTAACAAACTTAATTGGTATGACCTGCAATATAATAGAATATCTCCAAGCTAAAGTGATCTCAGCTTCCTGGCAGCTCCAGATTTTCCGGCGAGCTTTAAAAGACCGCCATTTTTGAACAAAGACTTCAAACAAAGTGAATTTCGGTCGGAAAATAATAACAGATAGACGAATAAAGTGATACCTCTTACAGCGGAGGGCCCTTGATCCCGCGCAGCTCCTGGCGTTGTTTTACTTCAAAACCGGTCAAGGGCGAGTCGGTTAGTGCGCTGAGGGTTCCACAGGCACCTCAGATATCAGGATATACCATAGCTTAGACAAATATCACGATTTTCATTGAAACCAAGCATGCTGATTTTTACAAATTACCACGTTTTGCCAATCTAGAGACGGAAAATCCAAACCGATTTACATAATATATACATACATCTTTAAATCATGTCTTTATCCCTTACGGGGTAGACAGAGCGTAAGGTAACAAGACCTAAAGGCCACTGGGCTTATGCACGTGTGAGTGCCCGAAGTTTCCTACGTAATTTGAATGTATTAATCAGTTGCAAATAAAACCTCAAACGGTGCACACCATTTCATTTTCCTTGTTGAACCTTGCAAACGAACTTACCTTAATTTAATGTTTTAAACTATCGCGATTTTCACTCATATTTATTTAAAGTATTACTACCGGGACTTAACCGCGCGGTTAAATAATAATACTTTAAATAAACTACCTTAATTTAAACATCAGCCACATTCAGCATAATTGATGTTCTTTTTTTTTTAATGTGATAGATAGATAGATAGATATATCGGTTTTTTGAATGCTACAATACACACAATCAAGTTAAAAAACAATAGAAAGCAAAAACAAAAAATTACACATTAGACTTAACTTAAGTATTTTGTTGTGTGCATTGTAGCAGTGCAAAAGGGCCATGGCTCAGTGGTCAACATTGCTCGTAGGAGCAAAACACTGATATTCTGCCACAACCCAAGGACCGAAAACGAATTAATTAATCTAAAAAATGTGAATAGGAAGGAAACGAGCAAGTGGGTCACCTGATGGTAAGCGATCACCATCAGGTGATCATGATTTATTACTGATTTTTACCTAATTATGATTCTGTTATTGTGTTTTTGACTCAGTAGTTTTTAAGAAACTGTTGCTACCTAGGGTGCGCCAGCACAAACGCTTCACTGCAGGCTTTAAGAAACTACTCTAACACGCAAAAAAAATATTCGGAGACCCTCAAATCCTCATTGCTTATTTTTCTGTTATTATGATTAATTTAATTTCAATTACCTGATATATTCTAATTTTAGTCTAATATTTTTTGACGATTGTAATTTTGTATTGAGCAGATTGAGCTCATTATTATTATCAAGCCAAATTATTTGTATGCCTATGGGCGAAACATAGTGATACCAAATATCTTAATAACACCTTTTGTATACTATATAGTCAACCTATGTTTACAAATAAAGATACTTTGACTTTGACTTTGACTCACAAACAGCCACAGAAATGCATTATCTATGTAATTCAATGAGTTCGAATCAAATAGGCTGTGACAGTCAGACTGACGCGAGTGATCTTATAAGGGTTCAACTTTCCCGGAACCCTAAAAAGAAATGAGCAACGTCAGCCATTTATTTGTATCTGTGCTATTTTTGGGCCTAAAAATGCTGACGAAACGAGGACTTCCTTCTTTTATTGGAGTAGGTCGGAGGGGTGCTTCCGGTTTTTCTTTCGTTGATTGCTATAAGCTGCAACATCTGAGGCTCTATTCAAGTGTGTTGTTTTAATTTACGATATTGAAATTGAAAATATTACACAGGCTCTCTAAGAATTACTCTGCAATATTCAAATTATTAAAGTCGCGGGTTTACGGTGGACGCAAGACGCTTCTAACAGAGGCGACTGGAAGTCTATGGGGGAGGCCTATGTCCAACAGTGAACGTCCTACGGCTGATATGATGATGATAATGATGAATATTTAAGCAACTTTCAACATGAAACTACCGTGAGACTCACACATAATTACAACACAACGGATAACTCACGTATAAAAGCCGAAGAATTGCTCTGACAATTGGGATTGTTCATTTTTTTACAACATACCCTGATTTGAAAACCATTTCGAAGTATGAGGCTTGCGAACTGTTTTATCTTACTGGCGTTCAAAAATACTCAAGGATTACGGATATTTTGCAAAAAAAATATTTGACCTTTATTCGATCTTACCGAGCGGCTGTTGGTAGTTCCAAAAAATAAATCGGCAAATATCTAGTTTATCTATTAAATTTATATGTCAACGAGTTATCAGTGTCACCCAATGTCAGTTAAGTAAATATTGTTTTGTTGAAAACTTAAAATTGTCGGTCGATTTAAAACGAAATAATGGAAATTACAGAAAATGCTTCGTTCCAACCTGAAATAATGACTCTAAAAACAGCTCCAAAACAATAGTTCGCACAGATCCGAGAAGATTTAAGAGAAAAGTGGTGTCGCGAAGTAAATGTTGAATACTTCAAAGTTTATAAGTACACAATATTGTCGCGAGGATCATTTCGATGTAAGTAGGTACCAAAACACAATGCCACACTTCCACATTCATAAATTTTCAACTCATTATAACCATGATCAGGATTTAACGCAACATACAATAAGCTTGTAGGTAAACCAAAGGTAAACAGTATATTTGACATTGAGATGACAGTCACAACAGTTATGACAACTATTTATTTTTTAATTTCCAAAGGATTGTGGAAAAATTGCCTATTTCAGCCGGCCGTATATAATTTATGAAAAGTCGTATCTGATTTTTTTAAGCAATTATATTAATTAAATTAAGCCATGAAATGACAAAATATTCAAATTAGTTTCTTAAAGTGCTCCATATTTTCTAAAAAAAAATATAAAAAGGGGGGTTAAAAAAAATGAACAATCCCAATTTTATTGTTTCGGTCTATTTCGAAGCCCTTCATCAGGGAGCGCTCGCCCCGGCGGCAGCGAAACGAACACTGCGCGCCAACGCTCTGCTCGCGCGGCTACTTGGCGCAGCTGACATCGGCGCACAACTACCCTCATTTTTATCGTCATTTTTATTATAGTCTAAAGTAGGGCAGCACACAACACTGATCACGTCACTTTGTAAAGGTTCGCTCACACTCACCGTTTGGTCAATATTTAAGCAAGGTGGTTAAATAGCCCTCCCTGTAAATGTAAAAACCGGATTTTTGAATTATAGTTAACAAAATGAATGTTTCCATTATTGATTAAGGTTTAAAGTGAACCGCGTCAAGGCAGGGGGTATACACTCCGCAGTTTAGGTACGATCAACCGGCGCTCCTGCCAGGCAGGATAATGGCAGTAGGTTGCCGCTTATTTGTGTGTTACCTAGTTACCTAGCAACGGACAATGACTACTACAACCCTAATAACTACGCGGTGACGTCGTGAACGGCCATGATTGAAACGGTTAGACTAAAAGAAGCGCTCTCGCGTAGTATTACGGTTTATTTTTGCATGAATGCCTTACGGGAAATGTGATGGAGTGGGGCTGTAGGCTATTATCGCTGTAGGTAAATATATCAGGAGCGAGCTAGATTGTGCTTTATGTGTACGCGGCTAGAGAATTTATTTATTTAATCGACTCCAGAGAGAGAGCCTTCTGTAAGTTAGTACTATTACATTCTGTGGTCAAGGGCGGGACAAAATTTTGAATAAAAATTTCAGTCGAACTAACACCACCAATAATTAAGTTAGTATGTAAGTTCGAAATGTTTTAGACCGGCGCAGGCTCACAAGTTGTAAAGCCTGCGTAATAATGATATGCGATCATTTCGTAACAATTTTTCTTCTTTGTAATTTTTTTTTGTGTTTCTTATTTTTATGAACGTGTATTGTACTGTTATAAATAAACTTTTTCTTTCTTTCTTTCACTCCAATAGCAATGGGTATATTCTACAAAGCTTTCAATTACCCGCCATAAATACTTATGACATGTTATTTTTACCACCGCTTTGAAGTCCGCCACGGCATTAAAACGCGATACCAAATTGGCAACGACCGTAGTTTTTTCCCGGAAAATAATTCCGGTACGGGACGGTAAATAAATAAGGCAAAAACCCGCGCTGTCGACGCTTGTTTTCGTCCCTAAGTAACTCCCGGCACTACATTCCTTTCCATTACACATCAAGATAAGGTGTTTGGGAACGAGACGGGAACAGATCCCGAAACAACTGAAAGTCGGAACACCATGCATCCCACACGCAAAAGCATACCTTACGAGACTCGATCAAGGTTCGATTTCGAACTAGAGCAGCTAGGGACTTAACTAGGTTGGTTGAGAGGTGTTATAGTGAAATGCATAAGTGTGACAGGGATGGCTGGGATATTTATCGTGGGTCAAGCTGGCCAGTTGCTTTGCTAAAGGGCATATGTGCGGAGTAGGGAAGCTTGCTTACGACGTGTCGTGTCGTGTTGGTAGCGATTAGTTTGCGACAGATATTAGGGGTTGTTTTTATGAGCACTTGAAACAATTTTCAGTTGTTTTCACATGCGGGCTTACTTTTTGAGTGAGTTTATTTTTGTCCAAATGTCCGTTTAACTGGAGATCTGAGGAAAACGGAATCGCCGGGCACTACGCCTGAGCGGCAGACAATACGGATATTGCTCCCGTTAAAAAATACTGTATTGTACCATTTTGTCTATAGGTAAAAATAATTCTCATCATCACAGAAATAACTGAAACTAACCTAAAAAAATAACCTAACCTACATATTAAATTTTTGATACAAGCTTTTTTGCTGACTGTGGGTATCTTTTTGGTGACTGTACAGCCGTTGAAGAGGTGTCTCCTGCGGAGACGGTCCTGGCTGGGCCACCATAAGTCTACTACAACATTATTGTACTTATTGTCATCTGACTTACTGAAGTATACAAAATTTCAGCTCAATCGGATGCTTCAAAATTGAGTCGCAAGATCCACCCTGTCATACATACTTACATACATACATTGCGAGTTAATAAAAAGCTTGTAATAAATAAACGTAAAAAAATAATAATTAATGGACCCGATACAGCGGCCGTTAAAATTCCTAATTTTATTCAAATTATAATCAAATGACAACGCCAATTTCAAAAGTAGAACATTTAGTTTTAGGCTATTTAGGCGATTTGCACGTCGAATCGCATCCAATGCTTGCGTGATCCACCCCACGAAAGGATTCAAACTTAGATAGAGAGAATTTTAGCGGCCGCTGTAGAATCGGGTCCATTATTTAAACTAAAGAAATGATTATCCATAAATACTTGATCCATCTAATCTAACTAATAAATTATAAATGCGAAAGTATGGATGGATGGATGGATGTTTGTTTGTTACTCAATCACGCCAGAACGGCCCAACGGATCTGGATGAAATTCGGCACATAGATAGAGAAAGGTTTGGAATAGCACATAGGCCACTTTTTATCCCGGAAAATTGCGTAGTTCCCGCGGGATAGCGATAAACGAACTCTTTGCAGACGAAGTCGCTGGCAACAGCTAGTTTGAATATAAATACTACTCAAGTTCAGTAAGTTAAGGTTAAAGTAATCACAAATACGTCAGTACACAACTTATTCAGGTCAGATTGTATTCCAGAGAAAGTCCCGAACAATAATTTTAAGTAGGTACCAAAATATTGACATCGTCTCCAAACAACTTAAAACTTCAATAGCTCTACTGAGAAATCTCTTAAGAACTTCGTTTCACAAAGAAAACTAAGTTACCTACTTACTTAAGTATCTACAAAATTATAAATTGACTACAGTATTTCTTACAATTATTTAAAGGCCGGCTCTGCGCTCGGAATTCTTCTATTATATCAACGTGTAAACAAAATATTCAAACAATGGAGAAGGTAATTATTTTTTTCTTTTTCCTCGAACAAGGCGCTTATTACCGTATCGCAAATCCCCCGGAAAATTCCCCGAATGCGATCCCCGAGTCAAATACCCCAACAAAATCCCCAGGTGAACTGAGATCGCAATAATGCTTGAGAGGTGCTTTAAACGTTCATTTACGAGTATAAACCAGCGGAAATACAGCTTAAATGGGAAATAATTAATAAAATTAATAAATTCTCAATATTTCAGGATCTCTTAAAATTGTTTCGAAATATTTCGGTAAGTTGAGTCGGGTGGAATAATTTCACTTAATAACCTTGTAAATGATTTTCCGGATTAATGAGTCATAATACAGTTGTAAAATATTTTCATACATCATCATCATAATCAGCCAAAGGACGTCCACTGTTGGACATAGACCTCTCCACAGACCTCTAGTTGCCTCGGTAGGTATCGGCGTACATCCGCCGTGAATCCGCGACTTTAACAATCATCCGCCCACCTCGTTGGACGTCCTACGCTGCGCTTGCCGATCCGTGGTCTCCACACGAGAACCTTTCCAACCAACGACCATTTATTCAAATGAAGTCTAGGCGAACGAAACAGCGGGCAAAAGCCAGTGCAATATAATATCTAGGCTGCTTACCGCCGTCGGCCCTCCGGTACGTATCGTTTGTCGTAGCAACAAAAACCAATATCTGGATATATTGGTCCGGATCTAATATACCTGGAACAATACGATCGCTGCCGGATAATGATTTGCGCAAATATATATTGTAAGCGGGATATTTGTTACGGAACTAACCGGATAAATCTGCATGGGACCATATTACATGCGTACATACTTAGCGAGGTAAACGACATTTTGAGCTAGACATGGCACATTAGGTACTCTCGAGGACTTTAATCGTTGAGCATACATGGAACGCTGTCATAGTGAAGTAATGCCATGTCGACAAACAAATTTCAATAATATTTTGACATTGAAATTTTGCGATAAGGTTCTATCGTGGCTCAACAATTAAAGACCGCGAGTGTACGAGTATATTCTATCCTAGCCGTCTAAGCCGGCAACGCATCTGCAATCCTCTAGTGTTGCTGATGTCCATGGTGGTGCTCACTTACCATCAGGTAACCCACTTGTTCTTTTGCATTCCTTGTCTCATAAAAAAGTGAGTTGCACCAATACATACACAAATCTAACTAATATTATTATTGCGAAAGTATGGATGAATGGATGGATGTTTGTTTGTTACTCAATCACGCCAGAACGGCCCAACGGGTCTGGATGAAATTTGGCACATAGATAAAGAAAAGTTTAAAATAGCACATAGGCTACTTTTTATCTCGGAAAATAGCGTAGTTCCCGCGGGATAGCGATAAACGAATTCTTTGCAGACGAAGTCGCTGGCAACAGCTTGTAAGTACATAAATCACGTCTATTCATACTTAAATCAATCATGTCGTCTTCCGGAGTAGACAATGGCTAAGGTGACTAGGCCTAGAGGCCACGTTTAGCAAGCGTGTGGGCGTATAGGTGGAAAGGAGGCCTATATTGAAATGCCTAGACATTTTTGATGAGTGTATCTGAAAATAAAGTAGTCAAAGTATGCAATTATTTCTCAATAAGTATTGTTTTGTTATCTTTTTGAGAAATAACGATTTGTGTATTTTTTTTATCGAAATCTATCAACAAACCCAAGAAACAATAAGGAGCAAGCATAAATGGAACGAGCTATAAATCTCTTCAATTACATAATTTGTTTAACAGTATTACAAATATCTTCAATCTGACCGTTCATCATGTTTTCTCTATCTAATCCTAAAAGCTAGAGCAGGACGGAGAGCTTTAACGACTGCTGTTGTTAGTTGGTATCAGAGTTCGGGGACGGCTTCCAAGATTTACGAGTTGAGATGCTCTTTAAATATAGAGGGTGTGGTCCGCTGATTTAATCCTAAGATTAATTGAATTAAACACAGAGAGATTTATCGTTTGGCGATATGAAATTATGATATCTGTTTAAATGTATGATAATACAATACAAAATATCTTGTTGAACGTTATAAAACAGCTTAGCAAGGTTTAGAAAAATGAGTGACATTAAATTTCAATAGCCCTATTTTACTATACAACCCAAGCTTTAATCGACTCAGGTACTGAAAAAGAAAAATTAATTTGAAAACAACAGAGCGACAGTTTTGAGTCTTTTGTGGCAAACATTAATTTCGCTAATAGAGGAAAGTAAAACAATAAATAATTATTTTAATGAACTGTTTAATATTGCTGCAAGGATAAGACATTTTAACAGCTAAGCAGCCGTCATTTATTACCTTTTTCCTTTATTTTGTTTGTTTCTCTTTTTATTGTTCGCTTTGAAGTTGTTTGACTGTTCTCCGTGGTTTAAGGCCAGCCTAATGCATATATATATTTTTTTTTTATGCGAATAGGAAGGCAAACGAGCAAGTGGGTCACCTGATGGTAAGCGATCACCACTGCCCATAGACACCCGCAACCCCGGAGGGATTGCAGATGCGTTGCCAACCGAGAGGGCTAAGATGAAATGCCTCTTGAGCCCGTAATTTCCCCGGCTGTCTTACTCTCCACACCGGAACACAGCAGTGCAAGCACTGCTGCTTAGCGGCAGGATACATACAGCCTAATGCATACATATGTGTAGGTTATGATAAAAACATAGCTGGTTTAAAACCCGTAAAGCTCTTTGTGGGCTTAGATTAATAAGCTGAGCTTTCATATTGAATGTTGAACACTGGAGCTTCGGTGCTTAGAGCTTTAGACGTCACGTGCTGCTCTGAAATATCTTTCCTAAGTGTCGCCCTCTGTTGCCCAATATAACAATTAGATGAAATAACTAAGAATATTTATTTGTCGGGTCCATTTTTGTCCCATAATTTTAATTTGCCATGACAATCGTTTGTCATAATTTTTTTAGTAATATCACCTGAAATCTTCCATATTCATGTTTCAGCAAATTTGAAAAAATCACCAAAATGTAGTAGGTTAGGTTTAGTTAGTTTACTATCAATTCCAAAAAAAATACTTACTGTTTCAGAAATAAAAGACTTTATGAGAGAAATTTAAGCCGTGGTAGCCTAGTGGTTTGACCTGTGGCCTTTTAAGCAGAGGGTTGTGGGATCCCGGGCTCGCACCTCTGAGTTTTTCGGAATTTATGTGCGATATCGTTTTTCGGTGAAGGAAAACATCGCGAGGAAACCTGCACACAACTGCGAAGCAATTCAATGGTGTGTGTGAAGTTCCCAATCCGCACTGGGCCCGCGTGGGAACTATAGCCCAAGCCCTCTCATTCTGAGAGGAGGTCTGTGCCCAGCAGTGGGACGTATATAGGAGATGGATAGATTTGCATTCGGAACTTCAATTTTATTTTTATTTTATTTGTACTTTTTATTAAGACTACAATTCGGTTGTCTTGTTCGTCTGTCTATTACTGAACACTAAAGCACTCAAAATATTACACCAGCTGTTCCAAATCGTGCTCTATCAAACTACTTACAATAACTTGAGAGCTATATAATACAAGTATGTTTCGTGCGTGACCACCAACGACATGTAGGTGTACAAAAATATACATACATACATAGATACATATCGTCACGCCTCTTTCCCACAGGGGTAGGCAGAGACTACTTTGTTCCACTTGCTACGATCCTGGCATACCTCTTTCGCTTCATCCACATTCATCAATCTCTTCATGCATGCTCGTCGGTTTCGGGTACTCTTGACCTGGCCTTTTTCCAAAACGTCCTCAATTTGATCACGGAACGTCCGCCCAGGCCTTCCCCTCCCACCGCACCCATTCACACTCCCCATATAAATCTGTTTAGTTAATACAAAAATATGATACAATGTTATTGCTACGCAAGCGGAACTTTTTACTTCCTGGCTAGGGGAAGACGTAAAATGGTGTAAACACCTCACTCGCTGATAAAGACAGCCTCAGGTCGCATGTTTATCACCCTCGCATTTGGCTCGTGCGGGAAGTTCCTACAATCTGAGAGATTCTTTATTTCACCCACTATAAAACCCACACTACACCTGACAATAACTGTTCCCAAACAGATAATTTCGAAATGACGTCTCGCAAATCCCAATTACCCATCCGCAGGGAAATTTAAACTTCCATACGGTTTTCCGTTTGCACACGGCCCTGATTTACGGCGCCGGCCGCCGGTCCGGCGAGCGGGACTTCGCTCATTACAAAAACTTCGTCTTTGAAAAAACCGACCAAGTGCGAGTCGGACATGCGCATCGAGGGTTTCCGAACAAATTCGGCAAGTGAATATAAAATTCAGTGTCAGCAGAGTTCTACAGACCTCCTAAGCGAAATGTAGACATTATAAAGTTATTTTATATTGGTTACTTGCATAGAAAAAAAACCGACGGGTAGCACCCCGGGAGTGCCGACAGAAGTGAAAACAGCAGCTTAGATTAGATTTAAATGTTGCAACCTCCATGATGCTCAAGAGATCGTACGTATTAGGGTGCGACCACACCGCCGCTTAAAAAACGGTGACGATACGGAATCGCAACAAAATGTATGAAGAAACGGTAAGAAAACGTGACGCATACGACACGTCACTGCGTATACGCGGCGGTTTGGTCGCACCCTTATATTATATTGAAAGACCTCTAACAATGTGCTGATGCCCTAGTACTTTTGCTCCACGACTCAACAAAAAAAACTTCATCCACCAATTTGACATTTTATCCTTCAATTTAACATTTAAATGTAGTACTAACATAGACTTAAGGGATATTACTGTGTAACTAACAAAATGAATCTCTGTTGTTCGAAATAAATGCATTTATTATTATTATTATTTCAAAATAAGCTCTTAGAGGATCTGATATTTATGGCACTTAAATAGTATATTATCGGAGCCCCTCTTTTGCCCGAATTTCAAATGCCATAATGTAATGTTTGCCATAATGATCATTTGCCATAACCCTTTTTTTCTCAGAAACTGTAATTTTTTCAGGAGCATTGTAATGGCAAGCCTGTAGAACTCTATAGGTTAGGTTAAGTTTGTTTCATAACAATCCTGAATAATTAACAAATAAAGAGAAAAAAGGGTTATGGCAAATGATCATTATTGCAAACAATACATTTATGGCATATGAAAATCGGGCAAACGATAGAGACCCGTATATTATATTTATTTATGGTACTTAAACTCTCCCTCCGTCTCACGCCTGACGCGAGTTTAACATTCACCCATTCCAAAAAGCGCTCAGCGCCGTTAAAAAAGTTTTCGCTTCAAAAATAGTAGAAGCAATTAACAATTAATTTAAATGTAAGGTTCTTGTGAGTTAATCATATTCACCATCGCCAAGTTTCCCTTTCTCATCTCGTATCCCCAAAAATTCGTAAATTGCTCACAAGCCGGCCGTTTACAACAATTATTCATCCGAGTTAAAATTTAAACCGTTGCGTTGTCACAGTTTTAAGTGACGCGGCCGGCGTAACCTGACCCCCGCGTCAGTACAACCCCCGCGGGACGGTAGGCCCGGGTCTTATTGGTGTCCCGTGCAATATTTCACGGCACCAGCTGCGTCGCTCCCACGCTCGCAAAGCGTAGCTTCACACGTCATCAGATACCTTCCGATACCTAATACAGTTAAAAAGATACCTTGGAATTATCATGGGAAGGTGCAAAACTCTAGCGCAGGTAGACTCTAAAGCCAGGGATACATTTAGGGACATTTGTCCCTACTTCCATTTCCATGTTATTCCATGCTGGTCTGGGAGTGAAAAAACATAGAATGTACCAGTTGCCTCTCTTCCCGCGTAGATGGTAAAAGTCCTGATCTGTCTAGCCCATAAGGGATAAAGACGCGATATACGTATAGATGTATGTATGTATCAGTGGCGTGGCGTCCATAGAACTCGATTCCCACTGGCTTGCCTATTTTAAGGCAGTTGGGCAATTTATTGTGCAGAATTAGAGGAAAAGGCTAGTTGAGTTCCATTCGGCTTGCCTTCTGATATACTTGACGCCACGCCACTGGTATGTATGACCGTACACTTGTGGTCAGCGATGTCGGATGAACTGGCGCGACGTTGCCGGACTTCGTTCGACATGTCTGGCGACATCGCGCGACACGTGCCATCCACGCCGCACGGATCGTGTGATGTCGTCAGACATGACTGTCAGGCGAAGTTTCACGTCGCACGACTTTGCGTGACGTCGCTATAATAATAATAATAATAATATTTATTTCAAACATCAGTTCACATTGTGTTAGTAACAATTATTTTAATGTTAGTAACATGAAAAGAAACAAAAAAAAACTGAAAAAACGAAAAAATAAAGGGATTTCTTTGTTACTTAATTCAAAATAATAGAGTACCTACGCGCCTTTTCGTTCATCCGCCAATAACCAATTAAATCAAAGACTACTACTAAACAAAAACAAACTCAATAAACTACCACCACCTATCCTCAATAATATTCTAAATATAAACCTATATACAACAATAATATTTTTATTTACTCAACAAGCATTACCTATATGTTTGAAGTTCCACCCACGCTCCCATTATTACATCGTGACTGACGTACGAGTACCTAATTTGGCTTGGAACTATTTATTTAGTCTACCCGTGATCATGATACATGCAACTGTATCGAAATATCGGGAGCTCAATAAAGGTAATCGCGGTTCACATCCCGTTTATAATATTTCGAATGGAACTATTTGAGCTGAGCGCGGTTTAAAAATACGGATAACATTGTCAAACACCTTAGCCTAGCCCTTATTATAAAGGATCGCTTTGTCTCCTGTGTGACACTCCATACTAATATTATAAATGGGAAAGTGTGTTTGTCTGTCTGTCTGTCTGTCTTTTTGTCTGTATGTCTGCAACCTTTTCACATTTTAACCACTGAACCGATTTATTTGGAATTTGGTGTACAGAATAGCTTCTGTACCGAGGAAGAACAAAGAATAGTTTTTATCCCGGATAATCGCACAGTTCCCGCGCTGTGACAAATGAATTCTGCAGAAACGGAGCCACGGGCAACAGCTGGTTTAACGTAAACAACAGCAACAAACAACAACAGCCGACGCGCAAGAATGAGGGTAGACGGAGCTCGGTCTACCCAACAAGCATCCACCCGCAATTTCTTCAGTCTACCCGTGATCATGATGCATGCAACTGCGTCGAAATATCGGGAGCTCAATAAAGTATCATTCATGTCCCGTCTATAATATTTCAAATGAACTTAACCGTGAATCATTGAAAACTCTTCTTCTTCTTCTTCTTCTTTTTTTATGGCGTCTCAAGTCGTTATACCTAGTGACGACAACTTCGCCAATGTCAAAGTAAAAAAAGTATATAAAAATCTTGTGACAAAATGTCGGCATCGTTGTAAGGTAACACGGTCAAAAGACCCCCCTCCCTAGTGGGGCTCTTAGCCGACGGTCAATGATATCCCTCAGAAACTGCCAGGAAATCATTTGCCGTTGCCCAGGGTGCACTGGACCAAGCACTGCTCTTCCCCCCGGACGAATCCAAAAACGAACCGCAGTGCTTGATCACACGTGGAGGTAACCCGACTCGTAACCCCTTGAAAACTCTTATTGGTTTAACATTATAAGTCGCGCGATGTCGCCAGATATGTCAGGTGAAATCGGCATTCGTTTGGCATGTTGTGAAACTGTCCCGAAGTGTATCCCTGGCTTAATGTTCGTGTTAGACATGCCTGGACCGTGTGGTGATAGCTTAAGGTAGAGCTGCGGTGGGGTGGCACCACCCTAAAGAAATCGGCCTATTGCTGATTATCGCGATGATCTTTAATAAAAGATGCGTGCGGGGGTCGGGAAGTTCGTGTGTGTAAAGATAAAGGGATTGAGCTGTAGGGGAATTAACCAATAGAGTGAAAAAATGATGCTATTCAATGTTAAAATAAAAATAAGTCACGTATTATTAAAAACACAGGATATGAATAAACAAAATACTATTTAATTAGAATGCGGTAGTCTTATTAATATTATAAATGCAAAATTCGTTAACGACAGAACGAGGAACAAAAATTTGGCACGAAAATTGATTATTATCTGGAATAGCATTTAGGCTACTTTCTGTCCCGGAATTTTTACGGACGATTTATTGAAACATTTTCTTGAATTCAATAATTTTATTTACTTACAGGTAGATAGTAGCAAGGTAAATATTTTTTTGCTCATTCATAGGTTTTTTTCTTTATTCTCTGTATAAAAAACTTGATTAAAAATAACAACTGTGTTATTACAATGTCACGCTACGATTAAACCTTTCCAATTATCGATATTGAGAATAGTAAAATAAAACATACCTAATTATTCCTTTGTTTGTCCTTAAGCCAGCGAATAACGATACAACTCGCAGCAGTGCTTAGGCGGATGTATTATTACAAAAAAGTTAAACACGTTTCTAAAAATAATCAATTGCAAAATCAACCTTAAGCTAGTGGATTAATTTTTAGACACGCGTTCAACGTCTGTTTAACTTTTTTGTAATAACACTGTTAATGTTTACACTATAGGTTCATTCATCTAGGCTCAACCTTCAGCAAAAATGTTTTGTGTTGAAAGTGAGTCGCGTGAAAGTGACAGACTGACTTATCAAGGCACTTGTCCCACCGCCGGTGAGTAGCGAGCGAGAAGCGAGCGTTTTTTAGTATGTAAATTTTGTCGCCGGGCGTCAAAAGTTCCATACTAAAAATCACTCGCTTCTTGATACTCGCCGGCGGTGGGATAAGTGCCCAAGTTGCCACGTTCACTTGTTATTTTATAGATTTTAATTTTATTCTTAGCGAGTTCAGCGGCCAAATAACCTCCGAGGTCGAAAGTATGACACACACTTTATTACCACAAAAAGTACTCTTTGATTACCACCACCGTTGATTAAAATTCTAATTTTGTAACTAAACATAATTACAGGGGTATGTATTACACATAAAGTTTGAAATGTATAATGGGTTAAAATACTTAATGGTTCAAAATACATATACATATACCAAATGCGATTTTCTTAGAAAATTGCAAATGAACAGAATTGTTATATAAACTAAACCTACCTTAACCTAAACCAATCTATATATTTCGCTATCAAAAATGTTCATCTAGTTAATAGTTACACAGAAAATACTATTATTATATTATTTTAAACAATTATGTATTTCAATCCATTATAGATTGTAAAGTTTATATTATTATTTGTTGCTCGAAAATAAATGTAAAACTAAATGAGTACGAATTATTAATGTTTTCATACAATTTATGGAAAGTTTGCGTTAGTGTGCTTAACGGAATATTCATCACGCGTCAAAATAAAAACTCGTTTTATTTCAAACTCTTTCGTTACACAAACATTAGCACATTTCAGGGCGGGCTGGGAAAGAGAAATTGTTTATTTTACTTTTAGTTCAATCAACGGAGGGGAATGCCTGGTATTTGCTCACGTGCGTCCTCTAAATTGGCTTTTTTTTTTAGGTTCCGTACCTAATTTAGCAAAACAGGACGGCCAGCAGGGCTGGACGGGGTGTTCTTTTTATAACTGATAGTTTTTTTATAGTTAGTTTAAGTTTAGTTTTTAATTTAATCTTAGTTTAATTTGTTTTTTGTAAATATTTGTCTGAATATTTTATTGTGTGAATGTTGAAACTTGTTTATTATCTTTGTTTGAATGAGATTAAAAACAGGACCCTTGTAAGATCACAACCCATCACTATTTTGAATCCCTTTTCCACCTATGCGCCCGCAATCACGCTGATGATGCTATGTACGGTATCCATTAGATCATCATCATATCAGCCATAGGACGTCCACTGTTGGACATAGGCCTCCCCCACAGACCACCAGTTGCCTCGGTTGGAAGCGGCATCCACCGTGAACCCGCGACTTTAACCAGGTCATCCGTCCTCGTTAGTGGACGTCCCAGCAAACAGCATGTGGTAGTATCCGTTACATAGCCCTTTAAAACTGAAGGAATATCTAGCGGAGCATTCTTCTTGGTACTGATTGTGTTTCCAAAAGCACTGATAGTTTAAAAAAAGACACGTAAAAGAGCCCTTGGCATTTGCAGAATAAACTTTCGATTTAGATTTTTCTTAGAAATTTATTCGCTCGTTAATATTTTGAGGAGCTCTGAAACTTAAAGTTGTCAATTTAATCAAAATAGAAAATTGTATTTATTCGCATCAAAAGTTATTCAAAATACTTTGTTACATTTATTATAGTTTCAAACACTTAGATTTTAAAAGTCATGCATATTCAAACGCGTTTTAAATTTTAAATTTATCTATCCCGACAAGCCAATGAGGCAGTTAATTTTTTTAACAACCCCCAAGAGTCTTTTATAGACTCAAATAATATTATAAGGAATGCAAGGATCTTTTTTTTATATGAGGCAGGCAAACGAGCAAGTGCGAGCACCCGCAACACTTAAAGGATTGCAGATGCGTTGCCAGCCTAGAGGGCTAGGATAGAATACTTCTTGTGCGAGTATTTTCACTGGCTATCTTACTCTCCACGCCGGAACACAGCAGTGCAAGCGCTGCTGCTTTGCAGCAGGATTAGCAAGTAAGACAGTGGCAGTGATCCGGACGGACCGTGCACGAGGTTTTACCACCCGCGAACTTTATTTGAAACTTCTTCTAAAATAGTAATAGAAAGATTATCATAATAGAATAATAATAGTAACAGATCGGCAACGCAAAAGATACAGCAATGTTATTCGTGTATGATAGGGCGAGAAGGATAGATGACATTATTTTACTTATACGCTGTGCCCCAGTCAACCCAGTACCCATCACTACTGAGCGAGGCAGCCATTTTGTTTTGGGCTACAGTTTTTACGTCCTCTATCAATCAAAATCTTACATTTTGCAGCTGTTTCAATGTTCAGACATAGGCAGGCTTATTGTCTAACTCGCTCGCAATCGCCATCGTCTTCATTTTGACAGTTCTTGTATGAATGTGACAGCTAGCTGATTCCGATGCCAATTGTCAGCCCATATATGAACTGTCAAAATGAACACGATGGTGATTGCGAACAAGTTACACAATATAAGCCTACTGCTCGTGATACTCTTAAAGGAAGATCGTTTTACAGAGCTATTAAGTCAAAATAAACAAACAACCAGGCCCCTATTTCTTCAACACGAAAATTTTCAGTCACAAGTGACATTTTTCTTTGCATTGCAAACTCGACGTGAATCTACGCCGGTTGGCTTCATATCGAATACGCATTGCATTTCGAAGTCAATGGTCACCGACAATAGTCAAGTTGGCGACAGGGCCTGGTTGTTTGTTTAGTATGACTTAATACCTCTGTAAATGTTTTGCTGAAATTGTTAAGAGACCCTGTACTAAAACCAGTAGAATTTGTGATCCACGTCGCTGTTACTAGCAGCTAACTGAAGCTAATTCACGTTCCACAATCGGGTAAGTCGCCGGCGTCAGCAAAAAGCGGTCTTTGTGCCGCTGTCACCTCGCTATCGCCCGATAACGCGGCCTTTACCCGACTGCTCTTGAAGGGGTCGCCAAGCTAGTTTTTGGGACCATTGTTGCTGTTTTGATGATTGTCATTGCCATTTGTGAGGAGAGAAATGATAGGTTTAACGTCATTTGGACGGTGTAAAGTTAAGGCAGTTTTGCTTATTTAGGTTGATAGCTGTCATTATGAGATTGTTTATACTTACGGTATAAAGAGGTTAAGTTTGTGAGTTTGTGAGGTTGTAGGAGGTAATCTCTGATCTAGTGAATCAGATTCAGATTCAGATTCATTTATTCGCAATAAGTGTGGATTCCAAATAAAATCAAATCAATCAAAATAAAAAAAATCGATTTTGAAAATTTATTTCAGTAGTACCTTATTAGTACCATTAGATAAGCTACATTGTGTGTCAAAAGCTACTTTTGATTCTGCGCGAATTGAGTGCGAGCAACAGTTAGTGATGAATTTTTCCAGATAATAATTATTTTAGAAAATGTATTGTATCTTCTGTTTTAATCGAATACAGAAGAGTATGCTTCGCATAGTTCATGAAATAATTTTCTGATGCCGGTTCAATTTTCACGTACAGTTATTATTTTGAAAACGGATAATTTCTCGTGAAGCGTTGCCAATGCCAACTTTCTGTCCGCTACAAAACTTTATAACGGCTGTAATGAGTTCAGAAAACGTAAAATTAAATTTTAACCGAAAACAAGTGCACGAAATTCTGTACGGCGAGTATGTCGGGGAATGCAGGCGTCGCGCGGCGACGTCGGTCAAAGAGGATTATGCGTTTGACACATGTCGGGGCACGGGCGGAGGTAGCGAGGGCGGCACGCGGCATTTTACACTTTGTCGGAATGCCGAGCGCTCGCCGCTGACAGATTTAACTCTCTGCTATTACGATTACAGCCTGAAACCATGAACAAGGTAGACATCACAGGCGCCTATTTCACCATTCGACAATTGTCGGCGGCAAGTGACAATTGGACATGCAAGGCGTGGTCAATATGAAGCCAACCGGCGTAGATTCTGGTCGAGTTTGTAATGTAAACAGAATTGTGGCTTGTCACCGACTTGTCGCTTTGGTGAAATAGGTGCCAGTTAACATTTCCAGCCTATATTATCAAGACCATGCTCTGAGAGCAAAGAAAAAACAGAATGCACTAGTTGATTCTCTTCCCACGCAGATGGTAAAAGCCCATCGAGGAAATAGGCGAGAATTTTGCGACTAGCAACCCATCAATATTTTGATTTATCACCTATACGCCCACAATTACGCTAAATGTTACCTTTAGATCCTGTTACTCCGGGCTCTGTTTACCCCGGACTTAACGGATAAAGACGTGATTCATATATACGTCCTGCTGCTGGGCACAATACCCTCGTCTCAGAATGAGCGGCCTTGAGCTATAGTTCCCACGCAGTTCAAAATTTAAGGACTTGAGTACAGTCAAGGGCATAAATATCGATACAGCCATCATGTCAAATATATGTGACACCGGCCTTATTGTTTGTGGCATAAAGGTGTATAGATGTTATTGACGTCTTCGTAACGTACCCACATATTATATTTATGCCCTTGACTTGTACATGGTCTATGAGAACATTAAATTTGTCAAGTATAATTTAAAAATCCAGAAAGATATTTACAGGGGTGTTCATTTCACCAAAGCGACAATTGTCGGTGACAGGTGACAATTCTGTTAACATTACAAACTCGACGAGAACCTACGCCGGTTGGCTTTATTAACCACGCATTGCAATTAAAAAGGTCACTTGTGTGGAATTGGTGAAACAGAGGCTGAAATATTTGGCTATAGTTCTGAGCCCGTGTAAATCAGCGAGCGGAGTACTGAAACAGTTCCCGTAATGATTTCCCCATGCCGTCATGCCTTCCTAATTCGCACTATCTCGACATTATTCCAGGACCGACCGCCGTGGACATTAGCTGGCTCGCTTAACCCGAATTTATAGAGGTCCAGGTCAACCTCCCACCTCTTATTTACGACCCCCTATTGGTCGGTTCTTATTTATAAAGCTTTTTGTATTTCCGTTCGCCGATTCCTACCTGAGCCAGTGTCGTTCCATTAGTGGAGAAATAAATCAGTTCGGCGAAATATAAATATTTACGTTTGTACGAGCTTTATTGCTTTTAATAAAAAACGGTAACTTAAAAAAATATGAGGAAATGAATGTCAATTTTACCTTAACGAGGTTCGGGCGGGTTTTAATATTAAGTGTCTGTGCCGTGCTATAACAAAACACTGTATCTCGAGTTACAGTGTTTTGTGGTAACATCAATAATATTGAGCTTGTCTACATCGACAGTTACCCAATTTGTATCAAAATATTGAAAACCATCATAGCAATTTGGACTGTAACTACCAAAACTTACTTAATCATTTCGACTGAACACTGCAATTCTAATAGATACAGTAGTAAAATAAACGTGCATTATCACAATAAATATTGTCACACAAAACCTGAATCGATTGCTATGGTTCAAACGAATGTCTGTAAACACTTACAGTTCGCTGAGAACTAAGAATTAAAGTAGTGTAAGGGTTCTTGCAAGTTTTTATGAAATGAAAGTGCATGCTTTTTTGTACCCGAGACTTTAAACTTGGGTTCTTCTCAGTCTCCTTAATTTTTACTTTGAAAATGTACGAAAAATGTTAAGCTCAGTAGTAATGCACCCTATTCCTACTGAGCTGGCAACGTCGCATTTTTGGTGATTTTTTACAATTTTTTCACAGAAATTGAATGAAAGTTTCAAATGTGCGTCTGTAGTGCACTTCGTTTTTAGTGTATTAATGTGTTTAAAATGCAACGATTAATCGTAATGGACTTTTATTTTCGTATTAGAGGGGTAAAATAATACAATGTCGTTTATACAGACGCACATTTGAAACTTTCATTCAATCAATATCAACTTCAATTTGTCAAAATTTAATTGAAATTGGATGAATAACCACTGTTTTAGGATCAAATTAAATGACTAAAAAACAGTTTATTGCGATTTCTGTAAAATTAGCTGTTTTCAAGATAGTGTTTTGCCATAGCACGGCAGCCTGATATGAATTGCTTTTTTATTCAAACCTTACTAATATTATAAATGTGAAAGTTTGCCATCTGTATGTATGTATGTCATCATCATCATCTCCATATATACGTACCACTGCTGGACACAGGCCATTTTTTTGTAATTCCCATTTGTAAAATCTCGTAATTTCGACCTAAATATTCGAAGATTCAGTGACTACACAAGTTAAAGCAAGAAATGTAATTCTGTTCCACATTTCCATTATTTTTTCAATGGCCAAGTCTAATTGGTTTAGAAACAAAGCGAAGAAAATACTTAAGCTGCGATAAGCCTCGTCGGACAAAGCTAAGCCCGACACAAACTCGCTCGTAAGCTGCGACACGAGCACTAAACTCGACACAACTTAGCGCTGCACTGCGAGTACTGGCAGAAATAGTACCCTCTTACTGGTTTGGGTAGTATAATACAGTACTTACATTATCGTGACACACATAAGTAAA
The DNA here is from genome assembly GCA_963854515.1 of Pandemis heparana. NCBI lineage: Eukaryota > Metazoa > Arthropoda > Insecta > Lepidoptera > Tortricidae > Pandemis > Pandemis heparana. The sequence continues at coordinate 14,847,742 of OY978020.1, forward strand.
CACACATTATTTTAAATCACGTCTGTGTCTTGGTAGGAGTCTAAGGTAACGAGTTAAAGGCTTAGCGTGATTTTGGGCAAAGGTGGAAAGTGGAATCAAAATAGTGATGGCTGGCTAGTCGCATCGGTTCTCTATTGATTTGCCGAAAATTTTATTGCCGAATTTCACTTCCCAACCAACGTTTGGCCGAATTTCATTTTGCCGAATCATCATTATGGCAACTTGTTAAAATGATTAGTTTCATTTTCCAAACTCACGATTGCCAACTCAACGTTTGTTTTTTTTTTACATGGTCACTTATTAAAATGTCATTTTTTATATAGCCAAATGGTACTACATAACCATTACTAAAAAATAAGACATTCTAAGGTAAAATAAAGACTGTTTATAAATTAAAACAAACATGTTCGCGGCTGAGGGGTGGCCCAAGGGCCACCCCGCCGCATCTAAACCTAAATTAATCCAAATTAATCATAAGAGTTTTTCGGCGTAGTGTAACATTTGCCATGTGAAAGATATTCCAAAAGTTTAAAATCAAAATGATATGTCTTCATGAAAATTCGGCCAAATGAGAGGTTGGCATACAAAAAATTGCCAATTGTCAGTTGTCAAAGTGAACATTCGGTGAAATGTTGGTTGCCAAATGAAATTCGATCAAATAAAATTCGGCGAAAAGGCAAAACACCAGTCGCATCGCCTATAACAAGGGTCTTCAACCTTTTTGAAGTAAAGGGCCTAGTATAGTCTGATATTGGTTCGGTGCGCCGCAACATAATAAAAACATTCCATTCTAAACTAAAAGTAAACTAAAAGAAGGTAAAATAGGTGAATGTGAATTTAATTTTGTCAATACAATGGCGGGCCGCCATGGACGCAACCGCGGGCCGCCGGTTGAAGACCTATAACATAATTAATATGTTTTTTAAGATTTTTGCCTTTTCTCTTGACGAACTTTTACCATCAGCACGGGAAGAGAAACAACGTGTACATACTAATTATATCGATGCTGAGGCACTGACTACATACATACTTACGAAGAAGTGAAGAAGTCAAGAACCACCTGTTTTTTCAGAAAAAAGTAGGACTTAGGTATTCTTATAAACTTTCGAGTACCAAGTTAATATTCATTTTGTAGCTAGAAAATAGCCATTACTCTTTGACTTCGTTAATGCTAGGAGGATTATTAAGGTTATTCGCCGAAACTCTTTGAAGATTATACAATATTGTTAATATTTAAGTAAGTGAGTATCTTGCATTAAATACTAAGTAGCTCTGATCCTCATGACTCCGGTCTGCGCAAAATTCGCTTATCACTATCCCGCGGGAACTGTGTCAATCTGGGAATCATCCGGGATAAAAACTATCCAATTTCTTCCCCGCGACTGAACCTATCTCAATACCACTTTCCAACTAAATCGGTTTGATGGTTTAAGCGTAAAGATATAATAAACAGACAAATAGACACACTTTCGTATAATTATAATACTACTAGTTTTTTTATTTACAAAGGGGTACGTATTAAAATACATGAAGTTTAAAATGTATAATGGGGTAAAATACATTACGGCTTAAAATATAATATGTATAACGCGATTTTCTCTGAAAATTTCAAATTAACAGAGTTGTTATAAACTAAACCTAACCTAATCTAAACCAATTTACATTATTTACGCTATCAAATAAAAAATATCTAAGTAATTAGTTACACCGAAAATACCATTACATATGTTTGAACCATTATGTTTATGTATTTTGATGAATGTGGATGAAGCGAAAGAGGTATGTCAGGATCGTAGCAAGTGGAACAAAGTAGTCTCTGCCTACCCCTGTGGGAAAGAGGCGTGACGATATGTATGTATGTATGTATGTATGTATGTATTTTGACTAATTTTATACATTTTAAACTTTATATATTCTGATCCTCACCCTTCCCTTAGCTGGGCAAATGCCTCTCTCCTCTCAACCTCCAGAACTCCCGGTCCGGAGTAATATTATCTAGTATTGATTGCTTTTAAAAATATTCATAACTTTCGCATGAAACAAATATACGCAGATAACCTCACAATGGTTAAACAGAAGAACTTCTCAGATCCAAATTAACTGCCATGGCTTCTATGAATAAAATATTCTCATACCATTAAGGTGAACTAACAAACTTTGCGACTAATTCCACCTTCGCTAATTAAGAACTACAAATTCAGCGAAGTAAATGTTAATTCTTGTAGAAGTTTTACGGCGGGGACTTCGGCTTAGGGCTGGTTCACATCGGCGAATGAAGCGTAACAATATTGTTTAACCCGACGCAAAAGAAAGGGGTGTCATAAGTTTAAAGTCGGTTGTGTGTGTGGGTGTGTGTGTGTGTGTCTATTTGTGGCGTCGTAGCTTCTCAGCGGAAGGACCGATTTGGATTGGGTTTTTTTCATTCGAAAGCCAGTTTCCTTGCGCTGGTTTTTAGCCATGTTTGGTTAAAATTGGTCCAGCAGCTGATAGTATTGCTAAATAATGACAAAAACACACACAAGGCGACATCTTGTTTTCCAATTCATAATTGTAGAAACCTCCATTATTTAACAATTGGGACTGCTTAATGCTCCGTTAAAGTCAGTAATTTAGCGTTATCGTAAACGTAGCCTCAAACAATACAGTATTTACTGTATTTGCATAACAATTGAAACTTAATTAATCAATGAACTACATGGCTTAGCTGTCATCACACAAGTTAGTTCAATTATCGAGCAAAACACGCTACGAATGAAAAAACTTTTATAACAATACATCTCTCATTTATAAATTAATATTGTCACACGTAATTATTACTTGTTATTAGGGTTCCGTACCGTAAAGGTAAAAACGGAACCCTGTTACTAAGACTTCGCTGTCCTTCAGTCTGTTTGTCAGTTTCCAGGCTTTATCTCGGGAACCATGACAGCTAGACAGTTGAAATTTCCACAAAATGATGTACCTATTTCTGTGGTGTGATGTAAATTTAACTTTTTTCTGTCTGCCTATGTAAGTAAATGTAACCAATATAAACTGACCTCACACTGCCTACATTTTATTTAAGAGTAGGGCTCTGCTAACACTGGACTTATATTCTCTAACTGAATTTGTACGGAACCCTCAGCGAGCGAGTCCGACTCGCACTTGTCCGATTTTGAACGATGCCGATATATTTTTAAATGACATGTGAAGTAAATTTCAGTGTAGTATCACGGCGTAAGTTAGTCTATAAAGTCGTGAAATTAAAAAGTGTCAATAATGTAGTGTCGTCCCTTCCTAATCTATAGGTATAAGAAAACGGGACGACACTACAGCTATTGCCACTTTTTAATTTCACGACTTTATAGACAAACTGTACGTCAGGTGATATTTATGGGGCGGTGGTGGGGACGGTGCGTAATTTCCGCAGTGTGGCGCCAGCTTTAGGGCAGGAAGCGAGGCGCGCGTCGTAAATGGATTCGCTTGTCGCGTTACGGCTTTTTGCGCAGACTCTAATTTACTACTGACCTTTTGTTTTACTTTAGTTTTATATCACAGGAGCTGCGCGTCAAATATTGTTGGCGAATGTTTGGCAACAACGTTGTTTAGTGGCTTGATTTTATGTTAAGACTATTATGTATATGTATACACGTATATAAAAAACAAAAAACTAATATTATAAATGTGAAAGTATGGATAGATGGATGGATGGATGGATGGATGGATGGATGGATGGATGGATGTTTGTTTGTGACTCAATCACGCCAGAACGGCTCAACGGATCTGGATGAAATTCGGCACATTGATAAAAAAAAAGTCTGGAATAGCATATTATAGGCTATTTTTTATCCCGGAAAATTGCGTAGTTCCCGCGGGATAGCGATAAACGAATTCTTTGCAGACGAAGTCGCTGGCAACAGCTAGTACGTATATAAAAAACAAAAAATAAAATTAATAATGTTTGAAGACAAAAAGCGGTCTTTTGCGAGTCAGAGGGTGTGTTAAGCGTACTGAGGGTCCCGTACAAATTTACAAAGTAATTTAAACCAAAAAACGACTTTGTTAAAAGAAAAAAAAAAAACATTTTGTACAACAAATAAAAATAGCAAGCGCAAAAACAAATACAGCCATAGAACAAGATTCACTAGAGCCGTAATATTGTAACAATGAATTTGGTAACCTAAACCTGTGACCCAAACAGATTTAACCTTTTTATTTGCATTTCTTTCATAGTTATTGTTATTACCTGTTGCGATTCTTTTGCGATGGCATTTCCATGGTTGATGACATTGGTATAAATTAGATAATAAAATGAAAAATGAAAATTAAATTGTGTTTATTCCAAAAAGAAATTACAGAACCATACAACTAAGGGTCCTGTGCTAGGATACCCTGTGTTACAGGACCCTTCCATAGTGTTCAGTTGGTTACTTCACAACGATTTTCCGTACTTTTAGTATCTACGAGTCTGTAAAAAGAGAAACAAAGGCAACATATTGGTGACGTGCACTGCGCTATTTTTATTGGTATGCACTTGCTGAGCACTCCTCAGCGCTCCACGAATTTTACAAGGATTCGTAAAAACACAAAGTAACACGATAATAAAACTACAGATTGGCAGGAACCCAACGAGACAGGAAACATTGTAGCTTCACTCTGAGCGGAGCTGAATCATCCGCGTAGGCTTGCCAGACCTGCGCAAATTCCGTACATCACGAAAATAATCGGTAAGTACAGCCAAGGGCATAAACATATACGCTAACAAGGCGTCACAAACATATATACACCTTTACGCCGAAAACAATAAGGTCGGTGACATATTTTAATGGCTGTATGGATATTTATGCCCTCGACTGTTTGTACATCTTTATAATACAGGTAGTCTCGTTAATAACATGACAGACTTTTTTTTTTTAATGTGAATAGGAAGGAAAACGAGCAAGTGGGTCACCTGATGGTAAGCGATCACCACTGCCCATAGACACCCGCAACCCCGGAGGGATTGCAGATGCGTTGCCAACCTAGAGGACTTAGATGAAATGCCTCTTGTGCCCGTAATTTCCCCGGCTATCTTACTCTCCACACCGGAACACAGCAGTAAAAGCATTGCTGCTAAGCGGCAGGATTAGCGAGTAAGATGGTGGTAGCGATCCGGACGGACCTTGCACAAAGCCCTACCATCCGCAAAGACTTAAAACGTTAGCTGCCCTTCTTCAACTAAATTATTGCTCCCACGTCCTATATACAGATTTAGTAATCCCATCATTGATGCTCACAGCATCGCTCTATTACTGAAGTGCCGTGAATACACTGAAAAACAATCGATCCCACCGGTGATCCTTATGGCCATAGAGAGAAGATATTGATCTCACTGGTGATGCTTATGGCAGTCAACGTGTTAAAGATAAGTGGGCAGATCTAGCAAATGTAGGAAATTGACCTTGGTAAAAGCTGAACAATAGGATACTCTGTCTTAGTCCTCTGGTGTCACAGATGGTCGTGGCCTCGAATATCAAGTATTTTCTGCAGCAGTTACCTGCGCTTTTTACTAGAACTCCCAACACTTCGCTGTCGTTCACTATTTCATATTTTACAACAGCTATGGTGGTCTCTTATTACCCTAGTCCCTGTCTACCCCGTAAGGGATAAAAAAGTGATTTATTTATGTATTACGTTGCCCGCGACTTCGTCTGCAAAAAATGTATTTATTAAATAAATATGTATCGCTATCCTGCGGGATTTATGCAACTTTCAGAAATTATATAAGTCTACGTTCCAGATCAAGCTATATCTGTGCCAAATTTCATTCAAATATATTCCGGTAACACATATCCATTATATCCACACAAACTTTCGAATTTGTAATACTAGTAGGTATTACGAATTTCCCCGCATTTTTAAATTATAAGTTGGCAACTACTTTAGCTAGATTCGTATGCGCACGTGCATAGCCGGGACTCGCAAATATTACTCAGATTTATTTTACTAACAAGCCCGCTTCTTGGAAATCTTCAGGTTTATTTACGCACAATTTAGTTGCAACAAACAAAATAACGCTCAAATAAAACGGGATTCAGTCTAGTCCAAATACGAGGCAATCGCAGGTCGACACTAAGTCTGGTCGTGATTCTTGAAATAATCTAAGCGAGATACAAATAATGCCATGTATATAACTTGAGTACGGAGTACGACTTCCCGAAGGATGATTATCTGCAACCACTATTCATATATTCTATTTTATTTGACCTGCAATTCAGCTAAGACAGTTACACTTGTATAGGTGTAAAAATAACCCGGGAACGTGGGCCGCTGTCTTTTTCAAGACGGGGGCCACGAGGAGACAGCCTCAATAAAAAAATCCAAGCGGCACCAGCGGGGGAGGGAGGGAATTCCCAAACCTGCATCGCACAGGTGCCGTGAAGAGGGAACACCATCCCGGGGTGTTCGTGGTCGTGGGGCGTCGCGGTGACACCAAGTGCTCCCATAACGCCTCGCACACGACCGAATAAGGAATCCGTGTGGTTTTTAGTGGGTATGCCTGCCTTCGCGGGAGAGCCCCACATACCCTCGGTAACCCCGTACCGGGCGGATGCATAAGGCGCATTTTCCACACCATAAAAAAGGATTAAAAATGAGAAACGGAGTTTTAGCCCTTTTGAGTGGATATGTCGGTGTTACTGGTGACTATGATTACTAACCATCACGAGATAGCAGCCACCTAACCTTCACCTAACTGACTTGCTAGTTTAGTTGACCGAAGAAACTTGGGCAAAAACGATTTTGTATGTCCGGTTGTTCAGCTGTAGTCTCCTCTATAAGCCAAGTAAATTGAACGGTTTTGTTTTGTCGATTCAGTATTGTAAACTTTACAAAATGGAGCTACGGGGGTTGAAAACGTAAATAACATACATAGTAAAGTAGTTATTTCAGCAATTATGAAAAATATTTAAAAAATACTCACTGCTTTTTCGCTAAGCTGCTTATTAAGACGCAACTTTTCTGTCCGAACAACTAGGTACTTCATCCGTTAAACTTCGCTAGGTCTGCACTGAGTCACAAGTAAAATAGTTAGAAAATTGGAAAATGTAATACTTTTAAACCTTTCCATTCTCTTCGGATTCGCGTGACATCTCATTTTCCGTAATACAGAGCGCGCGTCGAACCCCGGACATTCCGCCGAAGACAAAGCGAATGAGACGGGAATGCCATCGAGATTTCATACACGACGCCCGTAGTTTTTCTTGGAAATATAATATTAATATTACTTCGTTACGCGAGACGGTTCGATATTTATTCTTTCATTTACTTTAGTATTTGAATTGGTTCGGTGAAAAACTTGGAGAAGTATTTTGATTAAAACAAAAGAATGTACAGTTCATTCGAAATATTATAGACTGGATATGAACCGTGATTACCTTTATTGAGCTTCCGATATTTCGATACAGTTGCATGCATCATGATTACGGGTAGACGACGGGTATTTCGAAATGAACGTAACCGTGAATCATTGAAAACTCTGAATGTACAGTTGACTGTACATTACTATAAATATTATGTAGATACGTTACCAAGACTTCAAAAACATATACACGTTTATGCCACAAACAATAAGGTCAGTGACACATATATTTGACATGATGGCTGTATCGATATTTATGCCTCGAATGTACCATCAGCCAAATATGTGGTCTACCACCCTAGGGTTAAAATTCCTTTGCACGTCACAATATTATAACGTCGATAAGACAGGCTGTCAATATGAAAGTTCGACTTTAGTGACATTTTCATTTGATAGGAAGTTGGATGAAAAGTGGTAGACCACTTATTTGGGCGACCATACGTACCCGGCCATAATTGCAGTTCGTCTTCTCGGTTAGTTTCAGATTCGTAGAGCGACGTCTCACTCTAACTTAAGTGACGCCAATAAAATTGTCTCTTTCCAAATACCGAAGTGCTTTTTATGGCCGGATAGATACTTAATTGTATGCGTAGGTTTTAGCTGTCATTTTTAGTATGGATCTGACAGCGAGCAAACCTAAACTGAGCCGGAATTAAATGGTAAGGCCCCAGAGCTCTTCAGTAAAACTAACTCAACTAGCTCCCGAGGTATCTATACCGAATTTATCTCAGACATTGTATATAGCTTTGTAGTGTTCAGTTCTTCTGGGAACAATTTACCAGACATTAGTCTCACAAGTAATTCTATAAATCCACGCAACATAACTACGCATGTAATATGTAATTCCCCGCGAGTGTGGTTCCGTCCATTACGCTAATTCGTATTAGTGGACGGAACAGGGCAAGGGGGGGGGGGAGCTTACACACAATCATGACCTTGTTTTCGGGTAGGTATGCAGTGCATGTTGAATCTCTGTCTCGACCTATTTTAATGGTTTATCCAATAGTTACTAAGATGAAGTAAAGTTGAATTTTAAATACTATCAAATTAATCAAGAATTTTACTTCTTGGCCTTGAAAAAAGGGGAGGCCTTTGCCCATCAGTGGGTCACTCAATTAGGCTAATATATAATAAAATTACTTCTTGATTTTTTATGTTTACTTTTACGGTTTACAACATTCAAACAGATGACGCTTGGCGCCAAAAAAGCGCATAGTAACAAGGTCACGTGACAGCTAGAGTAACAGATTGCATTAGAAGGATTACTCACCTGCTATATGGGTGGTGTAGCGGTATAGCACGCATCACGGAATGGTGAGGATTCGGGCTCGACTCTCGGCCATAGCTTTAGTTTTTCTGTTTTAAGTTTAAACGTCGTTTAGAAATTTGAATTTCAAAATGTTTTTGCAAGCTTTTTATCAATTTGTAATGTATGTATGTTTGTCCGGGTGGAATCTTGTAACTCCGACTGTAACCGATTTAGCTGAAAGCTGTTCTGCTCTCAGCAGTGCCTAAATAGGCTGGAGATGATGATGATGATGATGACAAGGTTAAGTGTAGCCGCCATTAAGTATTTTAACCCACATGCATTCCAACTGTATGTGCTTGACTCCCCAAACTCATAGTGCTGGCTATATGCTGACCTACAAGCACCGCTGACTCCGCTCAAATAATCAGATAACTAATGTAAATTATTCGTCTAAGCAACTAGCCCGGCCGTAAGAACCCGGCGGCCGTAAACGTCGTCGTCCGGTTTACTGCCGGATAAATTACTCGGATTTAGGCCGGCAGTTAACCGGATCGCGATGATGCAGCTCCCAATTTGTGCCAAGTTTAGGACAAGGTTTGGCGAGGCTGCCGAAAGGCATTCGGAGTTTCGGATAGACACGAGGGCGCGTGTAGTTATTTAGTCTTGGCATATGTTTGACCCAATCAACCAAGTGGAGTCCCACTAACTCAAAGCGGCCACTAACCTTCCGCAGCAGACCGGGAACAATGGAAGAGTTGGGGAGAGGCCTTTGCTCAGCAGTAGGACACAATAGGCTCGTAATAATAATAATATGTTTGACCACGCAAAGCTGAAATGGGACTGGGCTGGCCGTTTCTGCTTGCACCCAGAGCGGTGGTGACCACTCAGTACCCCAAGATGGCTATCGGCGCCACGAGATGGGAGGTGACTTACCATCTTATTCATAAAGGCTCTCTAGGTTTCTGCTAACTTAGTAATCGTTTGTCCTTATCTGTGAAAGGTAAATGACAAAGTGACAGATAAAAGGACAAACGATTGCTAAGTTAGCAGAAGCCTTCAAGTGACGACATAATAGATCTTACCTGCAGCAATTTGACCAATACGACCCACTGGTGGGCACAAATCTCTCATAATGAGAAGGTTTGGGCTTAGTTCCCACGCGGACCGTGGGCGTTTTCGCGCCTATTATAAGAACACCTTCAGATTTCTATTTTCGCCAGAGGAAGGTTATTTTTGAAGACTTTATTTTATCTACAGGCTGAATTCTACGTAAGGCTTTTCTGAACCTGAATAAAACAACATATATTTCTTATCTCAAGAGTAAGCTAAGCATATCATCCCCCAGAATAGGCTGTTGTGATAATATTATTGTGTGCTGCGGGAATTATTTTGGCTAAATCCCCAAGTAAATTCCATATTTTGGGAACAGCGGGATCCAATCGCAGGAACAATCATCTTATCCGTCCGTCAACACGACAGGCCGCTGTTGCAGGCTGAGAGCCGACCGCACAAAACAATACGTTACAAGAGTAACTTTTTAATGAGCACCACATAATAAAAATTACAGAAAAAATGTACTTGAAATTTTGAAAAACAAACAAGGGGCTACTTACTAAGCTGTTGACGTTTTTTTCGTCAAGTAAAAAGAAACCACTAAAAAAAGAAAATTGAAGCGACTATAAGATAGGACTGATTTAGTTAGACTAGTAAATAAGTAGGTACATTGCCGTCTTAAAACTTGCAAAGAATTCGAACCAAATTTCAAAGGGTGGGTCAGTATACTAATAATGAACTACTGCAGCAAAAGAGCAGGGGAAATAGGGGTTTTACCAACGCAACAATTGTCGGCCACTAGTGAGAATTCCGTTTACATCACCGCCAATAAATTGTTGTAAATTGTTGTAAATTGTAATAAATTGTTGAGTTAGTGAAATCAGAACCCTGTCTGATAAACGATTTTTTTAGCAAAAACCAGCTCACGTTGCGTAAACCGAGTGTTCAGGTGATAACATAATGCGGGCGGTTGTCTCCCAGCCTACGTCGCTCGCAGACAATCATCCCTCTCGTCGGGATTACGGGAGACAGATCAAATATAAGTTTAAGCGGCCCGCGGCCCGCGGCCCGCCCCGGCCCAAGGCGTGAACGCCGCTGCTCTCCGATACTACACAGAACTAGTTGTAAAAGACTTTGAAAAATACCAACTATTTAATATATAAAATGCGATTGTTTTTTGTCTTTCACGTTTTAGCGTCTAACTTATTCCAAACGGATTTCCATGTGGTTTTCGCTAATAGATATACCTAGCGATATATTATAGATAATTACATACACACACACAAATTACATCTTTATCCCTTTCGGGGTAGACAGAGCCTAAGGTGACAAGACCTACAGGCCACGTTTAGCAATATTGTGGGCGTTTAGATGGAAAATGGAATCAAAATAGTGATGGGTTGCTAGCCGCATCGCCTATAAAAATGATTCCTATGATTTTCACCCAATCCCTCGATGGGCTTTTACCATCTGCGCGGGAAGAGAAGCAACTGGTACATTCTATGTTTTTTTGCTCCTAGGCCAGCATGGAAGAAAGATGAAAGAAGATTAGAATTAGATGGAGAGTGAGAGAGCTCATGAGGAAAGTGTAGATAATAATATCAGTCAAGGTTTTTTTGGAAATTGGTTAAAATTTGAAGATGATTATGGCAGCGCCATGTTAGTATCTACCTACATTACACCCGTGCGAAGCCGGGGCGGGTCGCTAGTTCACTTATAAGTTTAAGTTTGGTCGCATTTACCCGTAGACGAAAATAAGGTAAAACCTTAAGTAATAAGTAATAACGCTAAAAACAGCCAAGCCACGAAGACCTTGTATAGTTTACTAAATTAACTTCACGAAGTCAGATAAATTCCTATACGTTACCGTAAGTACGAATTCCTCTTGGAACATGTCGGTGCGGAGTTGTGTGTGTGTGTGTTTGCGGCTGGTCATCTCATTATTTGTGTAAGGAAGCAATAGCCTTAAGTGTTTGTGCGCTGCACTCGTGTCTTCCTCAGACAGCTCACAGTGCCAACTAGCTTGCAGTTACTGGCTAAAGTTTTGTATCACGCTCGAGTGAATCCTAAAATCTAATGGTCGAAAGTAGGGTGATGGTGAACCCGGGAAAACTTCAAAGGCAATTGCCAAATCTCTTTACAGTCTCCATTCTTGCATGACGAACGTTCTTACATTATTTTCTTGCCTCTGCTTACCCGTTCAGATTTCAGGATACCCTCCACATGGAGACGGTTGGTTATTAAAGAGTTTAGTCGGTTGTAGCTATCAAGACCTTGAAAGCTGGGCACAGGACGACGGGCAAGTCTCTCCTTCCAGCCCTTTGTGTCTGCTGAGGGATCCCAGCATATCATCAACATAAAATACCAATCCCCTGAGAATATCAAGATAAAAACTAGCGAGCTAGATGAAGTGCCTAATTACCTTTCATCCAAATTAAAGCGCTAATTAGACCGAGTTAAATAACAGGAGAAAGACCGAATATTTTATTAAATCAGGCGTTATTTGATGAGATCCGTGTAAATGAACTTGCTTTATAAAAGTAAAGTAAATTGAAATTAGAAACTGGATAGGTAGGTATATCTTAGAAAATCTTGTGTGGTCACCTTGCTGCATTTTATTGGAGAAGTGGGGTCTACTGTTATCTTGCATACCTACTAGGAGGTCCCTAACCTTCTCATTATGTACTCCTGAATGGTCAATAAAATACATTTTCATTTTTTTTTTCATTTTTCATTTTTCAATGAACAAAACACAAATTTAATGTATATTGTAACCTCCTTATTCATAACCGTTCTATAGGCTTCTGCTAACTTAGTACTCGTTTGTCCTTATCTGTCACTTTGAAATTTACCTTTCACAGATAAGGACAAACGATTGCTAAGTCAGCAGAAGCTTATAGAGCGTTTATGAATAAGGGGGTAAATGTATTGTAAATGTATTTTGTTCACCAAATATTCTGTCGGCAGCGGTGTGAGAACTGTGTGTTTGTCTCGCTTGATTTAATGAAATACTTCGCCGCCTGCAACGCGCAGCCCGGAACGCAAACAGGTCGTGGATTCAGGCGAGTACTTGCGGCGTTGACGCGCGTAACGTGCGCGGGCGATTTTGACGCGCGTCAAGCTCCATGCGTCTTGGCACGGTGACGTCTGTCCTAAGGTGACAGTTACTGATGATGTAATACTTTGCCGCCTGCAAACAGGTCGCCGGACGTCGGGGATCGAGGGCTTGCTTCATAACACTGGTGTTAAGGTGGTAACTAAAGATGATGGTACAAAATTAACTTAGGGACCTTTTACATCTCTTTTATAAAATGTATTAATTGTATTAAGTATAGGTAAGTTAAGTAGAATTTAAGAACTATTGTAAATCTATTTTATTTTGAAAAAATGACTTTCTGCCAAGTTTCTTGCGGCGCATTCTTCTTGGCAATGATGGTCTTTCCGAATGCGCTGGTAGATTCAAAAAAAGACATGTAAAAGAGCCCTTGGCGGCCTATTTGCAAAACAAACTTTTGGCTTTTGGTAATGAATGATTAAAAGTGCGTCAAGTGACTCGCTTCAAATTACCGCAGTTTTAACGCTCCGTTATTTTGCACAACCCACGGTAACCACTGCACAGCAAATTCAAAAACGTGCTTCGACTTGTTTAATGGCAGTCACAGCCGACGAGGCCCGCGGGACAGCCACGGCACCACGGCACTCGCCGCTAATTGTCGCGCCGCCCCTCTGTTGACTGCCGACACGCAAATGAATCAAAGTTTAATGACTAGTCAATATTTTGAGCTTGAATGTTGAAGGTACGTAATGCACAATACATACTTAGGTATCATACATACATCACGTCTTTATCCTTTACGGTGTAAACAGAGCCTAGGGTAACAAGACCCAAAGTCCACGTTGGGCATGGTTATAAATTAAAATAGTAATGGGTTGCTAGCCGCATCGCCTATATCATGATTCCTAAGATTTTCGCCTCCCTCGATGGGCTTTTACCATCTCTGTGCGGGAAGAGAAGCAACTGGTGCATTCGATATTTTTTTCTTTGCTCCCAGACCAATATGGAAGTTTTATAATGGGGGCACTTTTTTGATCTATTGTACTATTTTTAAATTTTTGGCAATGATGGTATTTCTGAATTCGCTGCTACTTTTAAAAAGAGGAACGGAAATGAACTCTTGGCAGTCTATTTACAAAATAAAGTTTTTTTTCTACAGATTGGTTTCATTACAAGAAAAGGTCTACGCTCTTATTTGCTGTCTTAATTACGAATTTCACATAGGTATTGTGATTGATTAATTTCCTCAGATATAAATATAATAATTGTTTCAATGCGCCCGAAACAATTTATATTAAATTCTAAACTTATTGCTGGCTACAGACTGGTCTGTCACAAAAAAATTGTAATTTAGACACCTTCGTTTAGTATTTCAAGATCATTAAAAATTAGTACTTAGTTTCAATTTAATTATTAAACTCGAGCGAGAACAACACTTTCCATTATTTGTAAAATTAAATGTACTAGGAATAGGTGTTGTTTAGATTTTTACGGAACTCATTATTCTTGATAATAATAATAATAATACTCTGGTTGAAGCGAACGTTTGTCATCATTTATATTATTATTACTTTTTTATTATTAATATTAGCCTGGATAGGTGTCCCAGTTTATATTACTCATATGTTACGCTAATAGAACTTGAAAGGACCTATTAGTAGAAGTTGTTTCTATAAACAAAATGCTTTTTGAATGTCATTCATAAATTAATTATAGTAATTAAAAGAAAACATGAATGAAGTATATTGAATGAAGCCTAATTAAATTAAAATTCTGATCAAAGCAAGTACGAAGCTATTATAAAAAGTGAGGAATAATTATAATTGATAATTTGGGCGTTATTAATACCTATTATTAGAGGTATTGATTATTTTAAGGCTGAATTCATTCCAATATCCATTACCTATAGAATATACAAAGCAATGAAATATTTTAGAAAAAGTAATTTTTGAATCGAAACTCTAAAAATACTTTGAAACTGTTTTGAATTTCTCAGTCGTAATCTAAATTGAAATCACATAACAATATTTTATTTATTTTTGCGTCGACGCTGATTTGAAGCTCAACATAAATTTAATCTATCTTCTAACTAATAAATGCGAAAGTATGGATGGATGGATGGATGTTTGTTTGTTAATCAATCACGCCAGAACGGCCCAACGGATCTGGATGAAATTCGGCACATAGATAGAGAAAAGTCTGGAATAGCACATAGGCTACTTTTTATCCCGGAAAATTTCGTAGTTCCCGCGGGATAGCGATAAACGAATTCTTTGCAGACGAAGTCGCTGGCAACAGCTAGTGTTAAATAAGTATCTATGCTTTTGAAAATCAAAATAATTTATACATTTTATTAGACTATTAAAAGTTGTGTAGAACGATGTTTGTTTATAGCATTATCATTAGGCATATTTTCAAAAGTAATTACGGTCTTTATCCCGTAGAAAATAAATCCGATGCGTTTACATTTTTAACATCTTTGCTTCGTTTTCTCCACGTTGTATAAAAAAATGTTTACAATTCCTTTTATTAAAAATCGTCAAATTAAACATAAATACATACAAGGCCATAACAAAACAAATCACTATGTTCCAGAAGTTTTAACTTGTAAGATGCTCTTATTTATTAAAAAAAAGCGTTATTCAATAATTAGACACATGCCAAGATTATTCACCTTCTTTAGAGCAACCTCTGTTATTAAGGTGTTATCTTGCTAAGACCTAGCTTGGCAGGTGTGCTGGCTCACTATAAGTCCATTATACAGCATAAAGGCCACTGTCCATCTTCCAGCTAGCTCCTTTAGACACCACTTTACGACCCCCACGGGTGAATAGGGGCTATTCGTAGCCGGTACCGTGCGTTTACCGATCACAGTAGAGTGCCTTCGGGGGATTATTACTGCATGCCTTTTGGTTACCATGATACTGCTTTTCTTGAAAATTACCAGAATTCCATTGGATACTTTTTGAAAATAGATAGTTATGTGAAATATCAAATGAATCAAGAAATTTTTATTTCTTAATTTTTATGTTTACTTTTACGGTTTTACCGTTAGAAATGTAATTTCTAAACGACACTGAAAATTAGAACACATAGAAAAATCCGAAAAGTTACCTGCTATGGGTGGTGTAGGGGTATAGCACGCGTCACGGAATGACGAGGACCTGGGTTCGATTCCCGGCCATAGCTTTACTTTTCGGATTTTTCTATGTGTTCTAATTTTCAGTGTCGTTTAGAAATTATAGTTATGTGAGTTGAAGATGGCGATTGCGTATTTCTAAGAGGTCCTAGGTACTAATGTGTGATTTTGTGTGGATCTTTTCCAAAGGAAAGCGAAGAGGGAATGAGCGAAAATCTTAGGAATCATGTTATAGGCGATGCCCAGAAGGCTGGCAGCATGGCCAGGTTGTATACATACATACCGTCACGCCTCTTTCCCACAGGGATAGGCAGGGACCACTTTGTTCCACTTGCTACGATCCTGACATACCTCTTTCGCTTCATCCACATTCATCAATCTCTTCATACATGCTCGTCGGTTTCGGGTACTCTTGACCTGGCCTTTTTCCAAAACGTCCTCAATTTGATCACGGAACGTCCGTCAAGGCCTTCCCTTCCCAACGCACCCATTCACACTTCCCATATAAATCTGTTTAGTTAATCTTCTTTCATCCATCCTCTCTACGTGACCAAACCAACTAAGCATACTTTTTTCTATCCTAGTCACTATATATCTTCTTTCACACCAGCAAATTCCCTTATAACACTATTACTTATTCTATCTTTCAGTGATAGGTACACCTTCCATACTTCTTAACGCTCTCATTTCTACTGCATTTATTCTACTTTCATGCTTCTTTTGCCATACCCAACTTTCGCTACCGTACATTAGTGTTGGAACGAGCACCCCTCTGTGAACGGCCAGACGCGCCTTTGACACTTTCTCACTGCTCACAAAGGCGCGCAGCGCTCCATTGACCATGTTTCCTGCATTCACTCTTCTTTCGATATCTCTTTCACACTTTCCATCTGTAGTAAATGCCGAGCCACGTTGTATGGCAATGCTTATTCGCTGAGCGAAATATTGGCCAACCCTCTGGTCACTCACGGCCTCTCATAGACGTCGGGATATTAGAAAGAGAGTATTCTTTTCTCGTTAGAGTTCGGGGTACCTTACTAAGTATTATTTAGCGTCAATCAACCGTAGTTGTTTTACACAAAACCATCAAAATCTTTCTATATTTCTGTCCAAGAAACGTTATTATTAAAACGCATACTTCAGCCTTACGCGACTAAAGATAAACTGTATATGAGATTGTACATTGTATGATCTACATCGTTCGCTACAAAGTGTTTCATACATACCTACAATCTCCGGCGCCCTGCACTGGCACCTGTTCGCGACCACGTGGTGAGTAATAAGGGGGTCGTGGGGGTATGGAGGGGGGAGGGCTGCAAATTGAGTTGTCAGCCGCGACGTACGGTGCGTGAGGCGACACACGGGCTGCCAACATAACACTCTTTATACTATGAGTATGAAGCAGTGTATGATGCTTATACAAAACTATTTGGTGCCGTTTCCAACAAAAGAGGATCCTAACTACTGAAAAATGGGGAGGTTCTGAAGTCGGTTGTATTTTTACAAGCTTTTTTTTAACTTGCAATGTATGTAGGTACCTATGTAGGTACCTACTATGTAAGTAAGCAGGTATGTTTGTCCGGGTAGAATCTTGCGGCTCAATTTTTGAAGCAGATGTCAATCAATTGAGCTGAAATTTTGCGTACTTGAGTAAGTCGGATGACAATACAATAATCTGCTTACCCAGCCAGGACCGTCTCCGCAGGAGGGAACTCTTCAACGGTTGGTCCGCTTGACTTGAAATTTCGTACATAATATAAATGTAGGACGGATTGACAATGCAAGTACAGTCAGTAAAAAAAAGCTTGTATCAAAAATAAAATATTTGACAGAAACTTATTTTTTATGATAGTACCGGATATTTTGATGACGCTTATTGCCGATAACCTGTCCTAACAACATCCATGAAACACGGTAAGTTTGTTCTGAAGATTTGATGTTTTGTGAGTTGTCTGTCAATTGTTTCGATTAGGTACATGACAGTTTAATATTTATTTATTTATTTTATTTATTTATTTCCCACACTTACAATTAATATGAATTCGCGTGTCCAATAATTATTTAAGTTTCCATGGCAACGTGGATCGAACCCTAATAACACAGGAATCATTATGAAATTTCATATAATAATTTTTTCAACGACAGTTCCCCGCGACTTGCCCGCCCGTATGTCCGCCTTGCACCCAGCCACGATATATCACTCCCGGGATTAACTAAACTACACCTGATTCAAAGAACAACATTCGCCCGGGCAGGGGCACGCGGGGCAAGCGGCGGGGGCGGGGGCGGCGGTGCTCATGGCTCATCCCTCGAGACGCCGGAGTGGCTCGCTCGGTGCTGTTGATTGGAACGCCATCTGTTGGTCTTGGTGAGCCTTTTGCAAGTCGGTTGGCACTTTTTATAAATTTAATGAGATAATATAGGAAGATAATGAAAAGTTATGATTCTTCATTCGTTGTGTCAATTATCTGTACACTTCGTATATTAAATCATTTATTTTGCTAATACAGGGTTGGTATACATTGTCATTTCTGTGGTAATAAAATAAATATTATTACAATAATACAATAACTCTTTATTGAACACCACATATAACAATCAAAACAGAGAAAACCTACATTAAATATACCTATGTTCCTCTAGATCTACACGACAATAAAATATTAAACACTAGCTGTTGCTCGCAACTTTGTCTGCAAATAATTAGTATATCGCTACCTCGCAGGAACTACACAATTTTCCGGGATAAAAAGCAGCCTATGTGTTATACTAGGCGATAGCCTATCCTTGTGCCTTTCAGCCAGATCTGTTCAGTCGTTCTGACGTGAAAGAGTAACAAGCGCATTCATTCATACTCATAAACTTTCGCATTTATAATATTCGTAGGATTGAAAGCATGATCTGAAAAATAACAGTCACTGAATATGGACGACGCGTAAATTAATATCGCAGTCATTTAAATATTTTTCCAACTCAATACGGCTTAAAAATTCATGTAATTTATTTGATTTAAGCGACGTCCTGGAGGGGCCGCGGTACCTACTCGTATTTACACGACTAAACTGAGCAAACGAAACGCTCCCGTATTATTTATTTGACACAGGTCTTTGAGTTTCTTCCCCTTACATAAATATTTTTAAACGGAGTGCGGAAACCGGAGAAACATTCTAGCGAGATAACGAGAATTTAATTTCATGTTGTTTTAGTTATCTTCCATAAATAGTTGGTTTAGAGACGTAATGTCTTTTTGGAGCGCGAGGAATTTCACTTTTAATGGAAAAAATGTTTTGGCTAAATCAGGAATACTTACGGAGAATTATTCATTCACTTGGATAGGTTGTTTAATTAAGTGTATTTAATAGAAAGTGATAGGTAATTTAAAAATTATCCGTTATATTTGCTTTTGTGCATAAGTTTTATGTACCCGCCGCTCGACGCATGCGACTCTAACCAACCCCTATAGCGTCAGAGTTGCTCTAAAAATCATCCAGTAAAATCACTCTCACAAAAACTCTTTTAATACTCCAAAGCTAAAACATAAACTGGTTTGCGAACATCTTGTCAATTGTATACAGACAAAAATAGGTAAAATAAATTGAACGCATAATTCTCTGGTCCCGAGGGGCGATCCTCTCGGGAGTCAGCTCGCCCGCGCTCACATAAATAGCAAGCGAAATCTTAAACTGCTCTATGAAAACGTGGGACTTGATTCGCGTCGCGTGGTATACTTAAAACTTTGTAGCCTTGTAGCGTTGGCGATTTACTACATACAGATACACAAATCACGTCTTGACCCCTTACGGGGTAGACAGAGGAATCACGTTGTAGGCTATGCGGCTAGTGGTCACTATTTGAATCCGCTTTCCACCTATACGCCTAACAATCATGCTACGTGGCCTTTAAGTCTTGTTACCTTAGGCTTTGTCTACGCCGTAAGGGATAAAGACGTAATTTGTGTATGTATGTACTTAATTTGTACCTTTGGGGGGGGAATGCCTTAGTCGCCGCGCTTGGCAGGCGGGTTGGCGACCGCAGTTATGCCAGATAGTTCGGGGAGGAAGTTGCTGCCTATATATCCTCTGGTTTATCCCTTAGTTGCTTCTTAACAACACCCAAAACAAAGCAATTTAATAAATAAACGACAATAACAACAACAACAACAACATGTGGTACATTCTGAAATTGTAGCGAATTCGGAATAAAAAGGCTTATAAATAAATAAACAACACCCACGGGAAAAAAGAAAAGAAGAAAGAAAAAAGAAGACATTTTTATTCCTTTTTGCATGATACACAAATAAAAAAAGAATGAAGAGATGGGGTGGTGCAATTCTCGACCGACACCAACCTATCTGAGTGGAGAGCCTTAGGGGAGGCCTATGTCCAGCAGCGGATGTCTTTTGGCTGACATGGTGATGATATACTTAATCCAAACAAGCATTCGTTAAGCTAGTAATCGAAATACTGTTCGTATGTCAATTTTTAACTCCAATTCGATAGCCAAAGTACGTACTTTACTCTACTTTAGAGCAGACATCTAAAGCAGTCCTGCCCAGTCTCATTCGAACCAACCGTTCGAATAACTTGCACCCGTTAATCCGTTTGAAATCTATTCTTACTGCAGCCGATCGAGCTGCAATCAACGGGACAATCGCAGCGCTGCGACGTGCTGGAAATATCGCGAGAGGATTAGCGCCCGTGCTCTACATAACCAACATAGCTGTACCCACCTCCCCCCGCAAACCCTCCACAAACGCGAACACAACGGAGCCTGGACAACCACCCGCAGAGACCAGGATAAACTGGTGTAATAATGGCTGAGAAATAATTCCGTATTACGACTATTCGGGGAGGCGCGGGGCAATTATCACAGATGTTGGCCGCGCTGGCCCAGCGTTGGGCAGTGCATCGGGCTCTGGGGGGCCGTTACGTTAATTACGATGGCTGATCTTTGCGAGGTTTATGTCCACAATTGCAAATGTAATTTGGGCGCCGTGAGGGATGTGCGGTCTGCTCATTATTAAATGATTAGGCAGACTTCCAGAAAACGGAGTGCCATGGCCGACGCATAATGCTGTTATTTTCTGCCGTCGCCTATTTTCCGAATATTGATACATACATCTAATCTAACTTAATTTATAAATGCGTTAGTTTGTGAGGATGTATGGTTGTTTGTTACTCTTTCACGCCAGTACGGCCTAACGAATCTGGGTGAAATTCGGCACATAGATAGAGAAAAGTCTGGAATAGCACATAGGCTACTTTTTATCCCGGAAAATTCCTGCGGGATAGCGATAAACGAATTCTTTGCAGACGAAGTCGCGGGCAACAGCTAGTACATACATTAATCATGTTTTTATCCCTTACGGGGTAGTCAGAGCTAAGGTAACAAGACCTAATAAAGGCCACGCTTAGCATGTGGGCGTGTAGGTGGAAAGGGGAATCAAAATAGTGATGGATTGCTAGCCGCATCGCCTATAACATGATTTCTACGATTTTCGCCGATTCCTTCGATGGGCTTTTACCATCTGCGCAGAAATAGAAGCAAGTGGTACACTTTTCTTCTATGTTTTTTTCTTTGGTCTCAGAACAGCATAAGAGTGAATATTTTGTGAGTCGATAAAACCTTTTCAAAAATAATTATAATTGTTCTGTGGTTCAAATAACCTTCCAAGACAAAAACAGAAACGTGTGCTTCTCGGGACGCGTGACAGAAGTGATAACTAAAACTTATCTAAGTTACTAACAGTATTATGTCAATAGCACACTTAACACTGAGTAAAGAGAGGGGGAAGCGTCTGTCCGAAATACGACTAGCGCTGTGGGTTAGAGTGAGAGATGAAGAGCCTGCCTGCCGCTGCCGTGTGCGTCAGAGAAAGGGAAGCCAGACAGACTGGCGCCGTAACGCGTTACGTTACGAAGCGGTTTACCCTCCCATAAGAAGTTAATACTTAAAAGTAGGCTTAAGTGGATAGGTTTACAGTGTGATATCATTTAATGCTCAACGTAAATTATGATGCGAATATTATTGATGCCCACACAACACGCAGTAATGAGTTCCTTATTGCATTAACTGGTGAACTGAAATTTAATACGTTTTCAAAAGTCTGAATGCACCGGCTTTGCAACTGCACGGTCTTGGCTGCTTGCTTTGAATTCTACACCCCACATTACAAGAAGCTTCGTTTGAAAAGAATGCTTGTTAATTAAATAAATAAAATGAGCACGTCAAGTGACAGACTGCCTTTACTTAATTGTGTCCTTGTAATTTAAGAATTCGGGACAAAACGGGTCTTATTACCAGGGCAGGGGAGGCTGGGCACCTGCGGACATCTCGTGGACTTAATTAGAGAGCTGGCCGATCCCCCCGCAGCTCCCCCCGGCTACTCCACTACGGACTAAGGCTTTCTGTAGCAAAATGCGCAGCTTCTGTAGCGAAATCACCTAATAGATAAATAAAACAAATAAATATCATGGGGGCAAATTATACCAATTGACCCAGTCCCAAACTAAGCAAAGCTTGTAATCAGCCAAATATGTGGTCTACCACCCTAAGGTTAAAATTCCTCTGCACATCACAATATAATAATGTCGATAAGACGTGGCTGTCAACTTGAAAGTTCGACTTTAGCAACATTTTTGTTTGATAGGATGTTGGATGAAAAGTGGTAGACCACTTCGTTGGCCGACCGTACTATGGGTACCAGGCAACGGATAAACATACATACAACATCCATGACTCAGGCACAAACATTCGTATTCATCATACAAAATCCTTTCAGTCGTTTCAGCGTGAAGAAGGAACAAGCATGCACACTCGCTAACTCACATCGTCACACATCATTGTCACAAACTTTCGCATTTATAATACTAGTAGGATTATAAAGAAGTAAAGTTTGTGAGTTTGTAGGAAGATCTCTGGATCTAAAGAACCGATTTAAAAATTTCTTTTACCAATAAAAAGCCGTGTTACTTGTTAGTGTGTGGCTATATTTAATTCTGCGTGGACAACGTCGCGGGAAACAGCTAGTGTCGTCTAATTTCAGCCGGTTAAAATTTAATCCATTTAAAAAATTATGAAAATGAGTAACTTAATAAAGAGGGGAAGAGCCCTTTTGGAAGTATACCGGCCCGAAGTATTTCTTATTCATTTCAACGTGGTAATTCAACGCGTTTGTGAGTGAAACAGTTTTGACAGACAGACGGACAGGAACAACAAAGTGATGAGTGTTGCTTTTATTCCTGTTGAAATATGAAACCTCTAAAAATGAGTATTTAAATATGTTTTTACTCTTCTCTGATCTTCAAGTTGCCAAAATATTTACTAAAAAAAAACACCGTGTAGCACTCCGGGATTGCCGGCAGAGAAGTGAAAACTACACACACGCAGACTCGCACAAAAGAAAAAAAAAGGAAAAAATACACGAGATTTGAACTGTGGTCACCTAAGAGAACACACACTGTTATTCCACTCCTTATACCACTTGGCCAAATGCACATATGTTAAAGCGACGACATCAACGTACACTTCAAAAATCGAACGCGACTCTAGCTTCATTCGTGTATCAAAATAAGTTCTTAAAGGATCCTGATATCCTGGTACTTAAACTCTCCCCCCGTCTTACGCCTGACGCGAGTTTAACATTTTTTACCCACCCCAAAAAGCGCTCAACGCCGCTAAGGAAGTCTTCACTCCAAAAACTTCTATCTCTTACCTCATCTGATCTCAGATCGCAGATATATGTTTTAGCTCCTTTGGCTGTGAGCTTGATGAAACGAAGTTAGGTTAAGCTTTTCCAAAAGCTCACCGTAAATCTTCCAGGGTTATACAAAGTTGAATTTTTAGCCACCGATCTGTAATATGTGAATCCATCCATCCTCACAATTTTACGCATTTATAATATTAGTAGGATATTTATAAATATGATTTTAAGAAGCTCAGACAATCATGATATCAGGTGTTTTTTTCTCATGTAATTTTATCACGTGTAGCCTTTGCTGCTATTTTTAACATGCAAGAATCAATAAAACTTCTACATCGAGGTTTCATTGAATAGGTACCTATACGTTTCTCGCAGTGATTTGCCCGAAACCTGTCGAGCTGGTTCGATTTTGATACTCGAGTGGTACTTCGTCTGCGTAGAATTAAACATTTATGGTTCTCTATCGTTTTCCCGAATTTCATATGCCATAAATGTATTGTTTGCCATAATGATCATTTGCCATAACTCTTTTTTCTCTTTAACTGTTAATTGTTCAGGATTGTTATGAAACAAACCTAACCTAACCTAAGAAGTTCTATAGGATTGCCATTTCACACCTGAAAAAATTACGGTTTCAGTGAAAAAAAGGGTTATGCCAAATGATCATTATGGCAAACATTACATTATGGCATTTGAAATTCGGGCAAAAGAGGGGCTCCGATTTTTCGCATGTGTTCTAATAGTTTTCAGTATTATTTAGAAGTATGATCCGTTTATTTCAATGTTTCAATCATATTGTAGCTTTATGTTAATCTCGCAGCGTTATTTTCCCTTTTTATTAAAAACCCTGAACTTTCGCTTGAAGTTAAAGTTTGTTAGTTTTACGAAGGATTTACGTAAAGTTGGAAGAAACAGCGCAAATATTTTAAGCAAATATTTTAGACATTGTACTTAATAAATTTTCCCGTTCTTCAATTACACAGCCATAATCGTATTATACAGAAAAGGAAGTCAAGAGAGATCAGGTGACGTTTGATACATTCCCCTCAATAATTTATCCCGTGTTACAATAAATGCAAAGGAGGCCCTGCCGGCGAAATTAAAACGTTAATTTTCATTCCTCGAGAATCGTGTCGGGAGCGTGAGGAAGCTCGCTACGGATTACCTTTAATTAGCTAATGTTAGCGGGCCGAGGGCCGCAGGACAGGGCCGTAATGAAGAGCCCTAATCAGATCACCGGAAAAATCTGACGGAGGACGCACGTGAGGACGGACCAGTTAGGAATGCTGCATGAAAGAGCTGGCGGATATTTTAGAGCAGGATAGGTTATTTGAAAAGCCGTAGTAGTCTACTGGTGATAACATAATAATATATAACCCTTCACTCTGTATTCAATGAAAATTAATTTGTAGGAAATACGACAAGCCGCGGCATTGAGAGGAATGATTTCGCTGGCAGCCATCCGTTTTGATGATTACTGGAATTATTATATGCGCTGACAATGGACAATTCGAATACGGCATTTCCAGATGATAACTGAAACTAACCACAACAAATTACCGGTCTGATTTAGGAAAATACGGTGTGTTTAATTGGGAGAAAAACTGACTTTTTATCCCGTCAGATGGCGCATAAGCGACTGTACCTTGAACTGTCAAATCCAGTACATTTTTTATGAATAGTTTTAAACTTTTGCATTTTATTCAAAGATGCCTCAATGTAGCGCGCTAAACTGTAAAAACAGGGGAGTTCATCTATTTTCTAATGACCCAAAGCGCAGAAAACAA
The DNA here is from genome assembly GCA_963854515.1 of Pandemis heparana. Classification (NCBI taxonomy): domain Eukaryota; kingdom Metazoa; phylum Arthropoda; class Insecta; order Lepidoptera; family Tortricidae; genus Pandemis; species Pandemis heparana. The sequence goes on from OY978020.1 coordinate 14,873,105, forward strand.
TGGGAAAATGCTTTACGTATTAAAAACTTTCAAGCAAGTGATACAGCACGTTTGTGTTCACTGCATTTCAAAGACGATTCTTGTATTTCTTGTTTGCTGATGTTTGGAATAGGTGAATCGGCGTTCACGTCTTTCAAAGAATCCGAGTGTGGACAATTATATGAAAGGTCTTCTTGGACATCTAATTTAGCACCAAAGTTTAGGTTCCAATCATACGCCTCTAACCTAAAAGAAAGAACTGCACATAAGCCTCCAGAATTCAAATCAAAATAGAAATACGGAACATAACCTTAAATATTTGAAGTGGTTACTTTTTTATCAAATCAGTCTTTTTACTAGCCATCGATTCATGTCTCCTCTAAAGCTCAGCTTGAAGTTCACGCACAGTCATAACAGAGTACATTTTGCCAGTTAAATCGCAGAAATAACTCAGAAAATCGCAACCAGACATTTGACACGGAACGTAAACAAGGTACAGTCGCTTGTGGCGACATCTGCCTCAAGCTTCTAGTTTGCCTCCTCATTCAAACATTTGAATACTAATTACATTATTGAGCAGTGGGGAAACATTTTTATCGATCGAAGTGCTAATTTTTAAAATATCTCCCAAGACTGTAGAATTTACACGATAAGCACTTATTTTGCAAACACGGAGTGTTATTTCCTCTCTTCTTCTCTATTCCACTTTTTTCTATCTACGTATACCTATTAAGAGGAACATGACTGACTGACAGAGACTACGCACTATCTAACCCACTAAAGCTGTAAGTAGGTACTTGAAATTTGGCAGACATGTTTGTAAAGGCGCTGTCAACAGCAAATGACCTTGAGCAGCGCCAGTCTTCACACATACGGTTCGCGTGCCTGTGAGTGAAAGAGAAGAAACTATTCCGGCAGCTTGGCGCGCGTCTAAAATCTTGCAAATAAGACACAAATAAGAAGAAATAAAAAAAAGTATGGATTATTTGTGAAATATGACTCGTTAGCCGTGTAGGTATGAATATGTTGACTTCATGTTTTTAATTGCAGACCCATACGTCGAAAAAATAAAGACAGAACCGTTTAATGATGATAAGACCGATCTTTGCAATTATTTTCTATCGAGCCGATTTTGTTCAATTATGTATCGACTCCATCTAGCGTGTTTGAAATATGATGAAAATTAACATTATATTTTTTTTGCATTTTTTTTGTGTGTAGTTTTTCTTCAAAAAGTGCTTAAATAACATCAATTTCAACAAAATTAGGTGTTGTCAGCCTCTTAAGTACTTATTTTTCTAAATTCCCACAAGATAAGGAATAAATCTAACTAATATTATAAATGCGAAGGTATGGATGGATGGATGTTTGTTTGTTACTCAATTACGCCAGAACGGCCCAACGGATCTAGATGAAATTCGGCACATAGATAAACTACTTTTTATCCCGGAAAATTGCGTAGTTCCCGCGGGATAGCGATAAACGAATTATTTGCAGACGAAGTCGCTGGCAACAGCTAGTACTTAATATTTGAAGTCGCGAGCAAGAGAGCTAAGCGAATATTAATTATGCGCGAACGCAACAAGTTCCGAATAAAACTGATTGAACACTGATTCAAATTTCTAAACGATACTGAAAAGTAGAACACAGAAAAATGCGAAAAGTAAAGCTATGGCTGAGAATCGAACCCGGATCCTCGTCATTCCGTGATGGGTGCTATATCTCTTCACCACTTATAGGAGGTTTATTGGGTTCAACCACAGCAGTTACGTGGGGTGAGACGTCGAATCTCACCCCCTTATTCATAAACGCTCTTCTGCTAACTTAGTAATCGTTTGTCCTTATCTGTGAAAGATAAATGTCAAAGTGACAGATAAGGACAAACGATTGTTAAGTTAGAAGAAGCCTAAAGAGCGTTTATAAATAAGGGGGTTAGCTCGCATACAATTCCCAACAAAAATATGAGAGGCATCCGTTACGGCAGCTTTCGTGTGTCAACTTCATAAATCCGTTCCTTGCATAAACACAAAAACCATTAGTCAGGATAAGCATAAAGCGTCCTCAGCGAGCGCACGATACAACACCGCGTGATGCACTGTCTGCACTTGGTCACATGCACTGCACAAGTTATGCAGCATAGCAATGCATCAAGACACTCTTGCTTCTTTCTTGTAATTCAGTATTTCAGGGTTACATTTTACTAGCTTCTGCCGCATGCAATTTTTCAGGATAAAAAGTAGCCTATGTTTTAATCTAGGGTACCAGCTATCTTCGTGCCAAATTTTATTCAAATCCGTCCAGTCGTTTTAGCGTGAAGAAGGAACAAACATACACACTCACGTCGTCACATCCATCCATCCATCCTCAGAAACTTTCGCATTTATAATATTAGCAGGATAGTAAGGGATACATACTTGATTTAATGTATGTATGTAATGTATTCAACATTTTACTTGTTGCCACGACGCCGTCTGCGCAGAATTGGCAATAATCAATCCGGGATAAATACAATTTTATTTCTTTTCCCAGGCCTGAAACTATCTCTGTACCAAATTCCAACTAAATTCAGTCAGCAGGTTTAACCGTGAAAAGACAAAGTATTATGGATTCTCTCGAGAATAGCAAAGGGAGTGGTCCACGCAGACTTGACTTTAGTGTCTGCATGCCAAAGCCATGTCTGTATGATACGCAAGATACGTTTCTTTTTGATGTTGCAAGATTTTGTTACACTTTTGTTTCATATCAGAGTTTGACATTACGTAATGTTGGTTCCTATAATTAAATACTTACGTGTATTTGTTGTAATATATCACCCGATGGTTGGCTGCAAGGCCAGCATAATTCGTAATGCTGAGCCGGGATCATTCCGTGTAATTTTGTAAGTAAGTAAATGCTTTTGTCTCTGTTCTTCTTATGTTATAATTTATCCTTTACCTTTTAACCAAAAATCTAACTACCTAATAAATAACTAATTAACCTATATTTGAGGCGACACACAAGAAACCATTAAAGTTATCGGTGGTCAAAGGGCGAAGCGATCGTAGTGACTTGCCAAGTGACTCCAGCGTGATATTCAGAATAATTTTAATGTGTGAATGTATGGCGGAGTTATTGGCTCCACGGGATGTCAGTCGAGCAGTTACCAGTGTAAGCAGAGCCCTGCTCCAAAACAAAATGTACGCAGTGTGGGGTCATTTTATATTGGTCACTGATATATACAGACATACATACATATTTACGGTTTTCGCAATTATTCCTCGGATATCTTAGAAACTTTTTTTTAATTATAATTTTTATTACCTAGTTTTAGTTTAGTTTTATATTAGTTAATATTTTATTTTATCGACAGTATTTTGTGAATATTAAAGTTATGCTATTAATTATTCCTTAATCAGTGCTAAAAGACCTACCTTTGAAGATTCTGCGTTCACGGGAAGTACCCTGTAGGTTTTGATTCCCTTGAGAGTCGAAAATTTGCGGAAATTTGCAGCATAAACGGCTGTATCTTTTGATTGCGTTGGCTTAGATGTTTGATTTTTTCACAGCTCTAAGGGGCAGTAGACCTGAGTATCTAACTAATATTATAAATGCGAAAGTATGGATGGATGGATGGATGGATGGATGGATGGATGTTTGTTTGTTTGTTACTCAATCACGCCAGAACGGCCCAACGGATCTGGATGAAATTCGGCACATAGATAGAGAAAAGTCTGGAATAGCACATAGGCTACTTTTTATCCTGGAAAATTGCGTAGTTCCCGCGGGATAGCGATAAACGAATTCTTGGCAGACGAAGTCGCTGGCAACAGCTAGTTTGATATAAATTTCAGCTTGATACCTCTACGCGTTCCTGAAAAAAAAGTCTTGACAGACGGACGGATGGACAACAAAGTGATCCTATAAGGGTGCCGTTTTTTCCTTTTGAGGTACGGAACCCTAAAAACATACATAAATAAATAACTTCTTTATCCCTTACGGGGTTGACAGAGCCTCGGTAACAAGGCCACGTTTAGCATGATTGTGGGCGTATAGGCGGGTGGTATTAATTACAGTGCCTAATAATAAAGTTCATGCCCAAATTTTCTTAATGCTAATAATAGAACCTCTAAAGATAAATCGCCAAACAGTACATAGATTTAAAACAAAAACGTTAAAACTGAAGCTTTGTCGTAATCCTGTTGATTTCTTGCATAAATTTAATATTACTACAATGTAGCGTGAAGTCGCAGAATTATACAGGGTTTTTTTTTAATTCAAAGTTATTTCAAAATATATTCTCATAAAAACCTTCTGACAATAACGAATACGACAAAAAAATCAGCGAAATCGCAGGTAAAAGCGTTCACGCGTGATACCGCGACCACGGAAATAGAGAAACATTTTTATACGAGTATTTAAAAGATGCATAGGTTTTTCTTTATTCTTTCATTATACGAATGGTATTTCAGCTGCATTACAGCATAACCCATTCATTATCCCGCTCGTGTGTTATTCTTTCCGTTTCAGACAATAGGTATCGGGTTATAAGGCCGAAGTGCCCCTTTGTTGCATGGCCGATGTGTTCGTGCGTCAAGAAATTTTAATTGGCAGTTCTCATTTAATATTGAAACGGTTTGGGAACAATGGCGGTGGAGTGCGGTAAGTTACTGTAGCCGGGGTGAACGTTTAGTTAGCGGACCTGTTGAAGATCCAGCGGATAGCCAAGTGGTTAGAGATTGTGACTGTGAAGTTTGGTCCTGGATTCAAAATGCTATCGGAGCTCATATTAAGTATGAAAAGTGCGAATGTTCGTTCTCGAGTTTTGAATGCTTAATAAGTATGCTTAATAGTGTATGTATGTAGTGTGTGTAACTTTCAAGTTGACGGCCACGTCTTGTCGACATTATGTTTTATGATGTGCAAAGGATTTTCAACCTTAGGGAGACAGGCCTCTGCTTGCTGTTACCAACTGGAAATAGCTAAATCTAGATTTAGTGTTTGACTCGACTTGTCGCTTAGATCTGTCAAAATTTCGCAAAGCGATATAGGTACAGTTGGTAGGTAGGTAGATCCTGGCAAGGTTGCCATGTGAGGATGGGCGTTGGGAGACAACTAACGTACACGAGTTTTGAGTTATACTGATCTTTAATATAATATAGACTTACGCTTATATAGTTAGTACATACAGTCTATCAATAGATGAGCGAATAGTACTAATATTGTTTAGTGATAGTTCAAGATTATGGAAAAAATCACGCCGATTGAGAACTGAACTTTCATCGAAAATGCAGTCTTACGCTACCTTTTGCGTTTAAAATATAATAGAATAGGGGTGATACTGGAATTTCTTGGTCGAATGTAGCGTGTAGGCCGGGCCCGCCACCCCGACGCTCTTTGCACGTGGCTTATAACCCCAACCTGTGCTTCTCAATAGGCACCACAAAGGACACCAAATCCTGAACAGTCTGTTCATGAACTGGGCCCCATCCTGCGGGACTCGGTACATGTAAAGTTAATTAACAATTGCCTTTACAAAACAAATGAGATATTACGTGATTGAGTTCAATATTTTGTTACAAATGCCGGCATAATTTTTAAATACTGGGCAGCGTGTAGGGGCTGTAAGCTGATCCTTTAGGTGCATAAGTGCATGGTATATCATGCAGTCTACCTTACCAAGAAACTTTTCTTGTACTACGTTTATTTCAGTAGATACCAAAAATATTTTCTCCAACCTGCTCGGAAATGTGCGTCTTACTGTCAAAAACAGCTTCCAGGAAGGTCTCCGTTATTGGCGCAACATTAGAAAAAAAAACACAGCTGTAGCGGCCGGGAAATAGCGGAAGCGGCCGGGAAATTTTCATTACTGTACAACTATTTAACTTTTTAATATTTTATGACTAAGATTATTCACCACAAACAGCCAAATGCTCGTACAATCATATGGAATCAGTGCGTTTAAAAGTATCTTAAATAGTTTTTTTTTTTTTTTACCTAAAGATCAGAATCTGTGGTGGTCTGATTTTTTTGATCCAATGTATTGTAATTTAAAATAGCTTTATAACATTTAAATTTGCACTTTTAGTTGATTTATTACAATTTCATAGTAAACAGAAATATACTTTAGAATGAAACGGCGTTATCAGAAGAAAAATGTGAAATATCACAGTGTAGCTAGTACTGTTGCGGGAGTAGAACATTGCGACAATTTTGTTCAATTGCATGCAAGTCAGTGGAATATTTTAACATTTTATTTTATTTCCTCGCATTATTAGAGAAAAGCACTATACGTGCCTCGGCGGAAACGGCAATTCGTGGATTCGTATTTATTAACGGACTCCGCTACGCGTCGTCCGTCAAACTATATACTCATCCACGAATTGCAATTTCCCGGCCTCGGCAGTAATGTACTATTGTTTTAACTAAAAACATATTGTTTACTTTTCTACTCCGCCGTTGCGTTCATTACATTACATTTTAGTTCTTAGTTGCAAATAGTCGCTCGCAAAATTATAATTAAATAGAATAAGGAAACAAAACTGTTACATTTAGTTTCTTAATTATATTTAAAATGGTATGTGCTTCACTGTACGTTTAATGATACAACGTTTAAAGATACGAGTGTAATGGTCGGCCATATTTGATTTATATAAACGTCAATCTTGTTTATTTGCGTCATAATAAAAAATATATAGTTAAATACAATACAATGACTCTATATTGACCACCACTTATTAAACAATATAGAAATAGAAATATAAATTAAATAAAGTCAAACTCAAAACCCCTTATTCATGAACGCTTTATAAGCTTCTGCTAACTTAGTTATCATTTGTCCTTATCTGTCACTTTGACATTTAACTTTCACAGATAAGGACAAACGATTGCTAAGTTAGCAGAAGAAAATAGAGCGTTTATGAATAAGGGGGGAAGTTTTAATTGTTTGTGAGAGATAATAGTTAAGCAATAGGCATCTACATACTTAGTTTCTACTCAATAAAACGTAGCACGCTTTTACTACGATGCCTTGACTTAGCGACTTAGCGACTCCGCGATAAAAATAATCTGCGAGTCGAGGGCTTAGCGCACTCGACGCCAACTCGAACTCCTTCTAATTGTGCTTATGTGCTTGCATTATGTTGAACAACAAGTGCTTGGAGTGCTTTAAATGAAAACAATTCGCGAGATGCAGTGACAGCGTAGAGGAAACAACCAATAGAGTGGAAATTGCGGGTCGTAGAACCTTGTGCCTGGTCCGGATCGCTACCACCGTTTTTCACGCTAATCCTGCTGCCAAGCAACAGTGCTTGCGCTGCTGTGAACGCAGCGTGGAAATTAAGACAGCCGGTGGAATTACTAGCTCACAAGGAATACTATTTACCTATCATCATCATCATGTCAAGCCGATAGACGTCCACTGCTGGACATAGGCCTCCCCCAAGGCTCTCCACTCGGTCCGGTCTTGTGCCTTCCGCATCCACCACGAACCCGCGATCCTGATCAAGTCGTCGCTCCACCTAATATTTACCTATGGACACCTGAAATACAAGAGTCGGCAGCTGAGAGGACTAATATAGAATAGGTACCTAATGCGCCAGTAATTTCACATGCTATCTCACTCCCCATGCTCCGCAAGCGCTGTTGCTTGACGTCAGGATTAGCGGCAAGATTATTAAGGCGGTGGTAGTGACGCGATCAAACGGACCTTGCACAAGGTCTTACCACCAGCTGAAACTGCAGATCGCCTCAACAGCGACCGCTTGAAGCTGTTAGTCTCAGTTGATCTAAGTCTATGACGGGCCCGATAGTATGGTGTAAGAGATAAGTCACTCAAATGTGTTGCAGAGCCTTTATAGTTAGTAGAGTTCACGTTAAAGTCTTAATTGCTGTAAGTACAGAGAAATATTCAGCGCCACTAGCGACACAACGGCATAGACCAATCTCGTAGTATTTGAAACTTTAACGCGAACGCGTTCGAGACATATGTTTGAGCATCAACGAGGGCAGGAAGCTTTGTCTCTCGACTCTCGACACTAGATGCATTTAAAATCATGATTCATACATAGATAATAAAAACACACCTGAGTTTGCGTCCCATTTCCTTTGCCGATTCGATGAGTGTGTTTTTTCTTGACTGTTTTTTTGTTTTTATTTAGTATAATACTATGATTGTCCATCATATTATTTCTGTTGTCAGTATATGTTTAAATATCCTTGCGCTAAAGCAACGCTGCGCAATGACATTTGTTGCCGTCACAACGTGCTTTGGCGGTTCGCGGTTAGTTTCCTATAATTATTATGGTCATACAAAGTTTGCTTGGATTGGTAGTTTTACCTTCTAGTCTAGACTTCTAGAGTAATGTAAAAGAAGTTTGTTTGTTTATACATATGGTCATTTTTCTAAAATTCATCCCTTGTGGGAGAAGTAAAGGAATTAATGTCTATTCAGCCATGTCAAAGGATGTAATTCCGGTTCACTATCTTTGATATTATGTATATTTTTTAATATGTGCTTTCAGTAGCACTTGATGGTCCCATCGGAAGACCAGCGCTGGCTGCAAGGCTAGCATTATGCTGAGGTGGGACCATTTCATGATGCATGTTCTTATGTTTTTTTGCTTCTTTTTTTCTTTTGTCTTTGTAATGTTATCATGAATGAATGTTTTCTTTCTTCCTTTCTTTCTTTCTAGGCGTATTTGCAACAAATAACCTACACTCATCATCACCATATCCGCCATAAGACCACTGTTGGGCCTGTGCCTCCCCCATAGACTTCCAGTTGCCTCGGTTGGAAGTGTTTTGCATCCACCGTAATCCGATCATCCGTCTTCGTTGGTGGACGTCCTAGGCTGCGCTTGCCGCGCGGTCTCCACTCAAGAACCGGTTCCAACGACTATCTTCTGTTCCCCGTGCCACATGGCCTGCCCATTGCCACTTCAACGAGCTAATTCCCTGTCTACACTAAGGGCCTGTCTTACCACTCCTTAACTGTCAGTTATCTATGATTCCGTCTCTGTTTATTACTACGAAACAGACAGAGACGTTATCATTATATGACAGTTGAGGAGTGATTCGAAATATTATAAACGGGATGTGAACCGCGATTACCTTTATTGAGCACCCGATATTTCGATACAGTTGCATGTATCATGATCACGGGTAGACTAAAGAAATTGCGGGTGGATGTTATTGTTGGGTAGACCGAGCTCTGTCTACCCTCATTCTTGCGCGTCGACTGCGTGCACTCTCGTTACCACTGGAACCGTTCTCACTCGAAACTCGATTCAAACACACTACACTCACAGTGTCACTTCGCCCACCCGAAATTGATTTTGTACCCCGCAATTTCTTCAGTCTACCCGTGATCATGATGCATGCAACTGTATCAAATTATCGGGAGCTCAATAAAGGTAATCACGGTTCACATCCCGTTTATAATATTTCGAATGAACTTAACCGTGAATCATTAAAAACTCTTAGTTGAGGAGTGGTGAGACAGGCCCTAAGCGTTCAGAATTTGATAGCCAGTAGTACTTCCATATTTTGTGGTTAATTCCTCTATGGACAGAGACAAAACGAGCGACCAGCATTTACGTAAGCACCCGAAGCCGGTTGGTTAGCGAATTCACCGCATAAAATTAAATACATTGCCAGTAGTCATTTCATTGATAAAAGCCGTAAATGTTTAATGTTTGATTCGCTCGCTCGACCCGATTGACTTAATGATAACATGTTGACATTGGTAATATCGTACGGTATAGGTAGCATACATAAACTATTTTACATTAACATTTAATACAATTTTTGTTTTTAACCCTCGAGGCAAAAAAGGAGTTGTAAGTTTGACGTCAATGTCTGTGTATGTGTCTGTTTGTGGCATCGTAGCTCTCAAATGGAGGGACCGATTTCGATGTGGGTTTTTTTTTCATTCCATGCGGTGGTTCCAAGCAATGTTTGGTAAAAATAGGTCCAAAAGTTTCAAGGGTATCAGCTCTTTTCTAAAATGATGTAAGGCAAGGTTTGTGTTATGGGTTATACATACTTATATAGAGAAATATAGAATAATCCATGACTAAGGAACAAAATATTCGTGTTCATCACACAAATATATGCCCTTACCTATTCGAACCCGGGGCGCTTGCTTCGCAGGCATTCACTATCAACTAGGCCAACCGCGTCATTAAAATAAATCACACTTAATTCTAAGTATTTTTCCGAAAAACCCATTAAAGGCACTAATCACGTGTTAACTTTTGAGCTCAAAGCACCCCTTTAAGTGACCCATTGTTTGCCCCCCCCCCCCCTCGGAATTTATTTAAGCTGATGGGTTTGCCCGTCTCCGGCGAGCTGCAGTGGATCCCGAAACTTTAAATTGCGTCTCATTGTGAGAACGAAGGACGATTCGGTATAAAATTATATAAACATTCCCAACTTCCCTCGCGATTTGTTAAGGACAAATGGTCTCCATTTGCAACTTTGGAAGTTATCAGACTTTGATTTAGAATGGTATTTATTTGCATGTAATTACTGAACGACGTGCGTTATTGGTTAAAGGCTTTTGAAGAATTTAAACGATAATTTAAGTATTTAATTGGTATATATTTTTGGTATATTTTAGTATATTCCTACTAGTTCATTATCACTATCCAAGTAGTACCATCAATTCTTCCACGCTGGTCTGGGATCATAGAAAAAACATAGAATGTACCAGTTGCTTCTCGTCCCGCGCAGATGGTAAAAGCCCATCGAGGGAATGGGTGAAAATCTTACGAATCATGTTATAGATAGGCGATGCGGCTAGCAACCCATCACTATTTTGATTCCCCTTTCCACCTATATACGCCTACAATCCTAACGTCACCTTTAGGTTTTGGTACTCCAGGCTCTGTCAACTCCGTAGGGATAAAGACGTGATCAATATGAGTGTATAAGTGCCATTATTGACTTGTATTCGTCATGTTTGCTTTCGTGAGTTCGTTATCGCGTATATATTCCATATCTGCTGCTATTGCTCTGACTTTGGGACTTGTACATTTGTAGGTTCTCCCAAATCTCGATTACGTCGAAACTTCGAGATTATCGAGCACTCTGTTTACTTGTTCACTTTTGCTGTTCCAAAATGGGCATTCGACGGAGTGACGTCATTCACTTAATGTGTTAACACCTACAAATAAATAAGTAAATACTTAATAAATAAATAAATATCATGGGACAAATTACGCCAATTGACCCAGTCCCAAACTAAGCAGAGCTTGTACTATGGGTACCAGGCAGTGGATAAACATTATATAATGTAGAAAAATACATACAAAATCCATGACTCGGGCACAAACATTCGTATTCATCATATTCAGGAATTTCCAAAATTCTTCTGGTATATTTTTAGTGAAGAAAATTCATGCAAGCATGCAATTGCGGGTGGTAGGGCCTTGTGCAAGGTCCGTCCGGATAGCTACCACGATCTTACTCGCTAATCCTGCCGCTAAGCAGCAGTGCTTGCACTGCTGTGTTCCGGTGTGGAGAGTAAGACAGCCGGGGAAATTACGGGCACAAGAGGCATTTCATCTTAGCCCTCTAGGTTGGCAACGCATCTGCAATCCCTCCGGGGTTGCGGGTGTCTATGGGCAGTGGTGATCGCTTACCATCAGGTGACCCACTTGCTCGTTTGCCTTCCTATTCGCATAAAAAAAAAAAAAAAAAAAAATGCAATTTTCATGTATCGACAGTCGACACGTTATATCCCTGACCGCCGACTCTGAAGTCCCGTTACGACGATTTTCTGCTACAACCGATTTTTTTTATCAGCCAAATTCCTTTAAAATAAGTAAGTTATTTGTTGACAAAGTCGCGGGCAGAAGCTAGTGTACAATAGTCAAAAACATGCAATTATTCAGGAAACCTTGCTGCAAAGAGTTTCCAATAATATTTCAATAGAATAGAATATTTAGAATATTTATTTATTTTACACAATAATTGTCACATATAACAAACTTACAGGCTAAACATAGCAAATGAGAAAAATAATGTAAATACCTGAACTAGGATACTTAATGTTCCTGTGTCTCAGGTGTATCAGGACTTAAAAACTAATTTAAATAATCACATGCAAAATATATTTAATTCGAATTGGTATATAAAAATTTAACAATTAGGGATAAAAAACTTAAAAATAAACTTAAATAATTATTAAAGTATTACCAACAGATCCACTTAGCATTGAACAGTCATACAATCGTACTCAGCATTTTTATCTACCTAACGACTAACTAGGTATCCGCGTCATCACAATACAAAACTGGGTCAACACTGCCTAATCTACTTTATAGTCCACAAAAATACTTACTATCGAGGTCAGAAAATCAATTAGTAAATCATAATAATATAAAAGAAGAAAACAATCTAAAAATACACATAAAAATTATCCTAGGTGGCTTCATAATCTACAGAGTTTATGTATCTTTTTTCGGCAATTTTCTTGGCGGGACAATCACGATCGCCGGTAGTATGATTGTGCGGTTTCTTAAATTTGCGACATGTAGCACACTTCGCTGGCTCGGATTTTTTTGTGCACTCTTTTATATCGTGGCCTAGGTCTCCGCAGTGGCCACAGGTGATGGTCTCCTCCCGGCACGATTTGGCTGCATGGCCATATTGTTGGCACTTAAAACACCGTGTCACCAATGTAAAATCCCTCACAGGGCACGAGGACCAGTTGATGAATATCCTTTCCTTCGTTATCAAGGCCTTTCGGATGTTCCCAGGAACCTCGATAACATAATTGCAGGTCTCAGCTTCCCTCTTTCCCGACTTATGGCTCAATTTAACGGAGGCCAAAAAAAGATCCATGGACACACCTTGCACAATATCCGCCACGTTTTGATGGTATATACAGTTGAATACTTCTTTCTCCTGCATAGACGCGGGCACTCCGATAACTACAATTCTGGGCTTCCTCTTTTGTGGGTCATCTACAGTGAGGCCGAAGTTCGTCAGCTGATTCGACTGCTTCAGCTTTTCGATGTCGCCTTTGCTGTCCGTGCTGATGACGACGCCGCCGTTTCTAGTCTTGTGTAGTCCTCTCACTTGCAGCTTCATTTCGTCAGGCCGAATTATTTTCTGTACAAGGGCTTTGGTATCTTCGCTCGACTTCGTTTTGTCAGAAGGGTAGATGGCTACTGAGTTTACGTTACTGGCCTGTATATATTTATTTGGACCTTTTTTTATCACATCGGCGAAAGAGATAGATGCTGGGGCTGGCTTCGGGGACTCTTGAATGCTCTTTTTAAGGTCTAAAAGTTGCTGAGACAGGTTTTGCGTTTCTTTTTGGGCTTGAAGGGCGGAATGAAGCTGTAGGGCATTATGAGATAGGGATTGATATTCTATCGCAACTTGAGAACTTGCATGGAACACTTTTCGGCAAAGAGATTGAATCTTCAATTTCTGCTCAGAGTTTAGCTTCCCTTCATTGGTAATAGTGCATACATCGTTTAGGGTCTTCTCTATTAAGACCAAAAAGCTTTTGATTTCCGATGTTGGTGCTACTGCAGGTCGAGTAACTTCCCGTACGTCAGGCGCGCGGGTAGCCGGCTCAGGAGTACCCGGCGGGCTACGCTGCGTCCTGTCACTTCGACTGAAAGGGCTTTCAGACATTTTTATATCCTTATTACTAGCAAAACTAGTTACACACTCAACAATCCATCACGGAAGTTCACTACACAAATCGACCCAGATAAGTCGCATCCGCGTAAAAGTAAAGCTAGGTCACGATTTTGCTGTAATTAATTAATCAATTGTATAATCTAAAAGACACGTCCGATCACTACGACGATGAACTGACGAATTCTCTTAATCTCTCAATATATTAGGTAGTCGTTGATAAGGATTCATTTCCTTTCATGCAGTAGGCTTATTGTCTAACTCGCTCGCAATCGCCATCGTCTTCATTTTGACAAATCATGTATGGGCTGACAATTGGCATCTGAAACAGCTAGCTGTCACATTCATACAAGAACTGACAAAATGAACACAATGACGATTGCGAGCGAGTTAGACAACAAGCATACTGGTGTGCAAGGTATCCTAGCAATCTGATCGACTTTCATGGAGGCACAATCTGTGGGAGCAATCGTGCAGCGAGCGATGCGGCGAGCTCAGCGAGGCGAGCTTGTCTTGCCTACACCAGGATGCTTCTGATACCCTATAAGGGTAGAGGGTAGGCAGGGTTGCATAGAGAGGATGAATGAAAGAAGTAACTGAACATAAGGTAAGTGTGAATCGATGGGTTGGAATCGGAAGGTCTAGACGGACGCCCCGTGACCAAAGCTGTACCCAAAACCAACGAGCATGTACGAAGAGATTGATTAATGTATAAAGCGAAAGAGGTATATCAGGATCGTAACAAGTGGAACAAAGAAATCTCTATCTACCTCTTTCTGAAAAGGGCGTGACGGTATGTATGTGAGGGGTAAGGCCGCGAGCATCTCAATCGCAATAATATTCCGTGTCGTAAGAATATTCACGGTGAATTAGGATAGAAGGTTAGTAGGTATAATTGCAAAAGTCCAACTCCTCTAAAATACATACATCTAAATATATAAAAGAAGAAACTGACTGACTGACTGACTGACTGACTGACTGACTGACTGACTGACTGACTGACTGACTGACTGACTGACTGACTGACTGACTGACTGACATATCAACGCACAGCCCAAACCGCTGGTTCTAGAGATTCCAAATTTGGCACGTAGGTTCCTTATAAGGTCTAGGGGTGCACTAAGAAAGGATTTTTCAAAATTCGACCTCTAAAGGGGTTAAATGGGGGTCCAAAGTTTGTATGGGGAAACAAGATTAGTTAGACTATTTTATTCGAAACTTCACAGGAGTAATCCTAACGTTAAATGAGTAAATACCTGTTTCAGGTTTTTTGAAAATTCAACCCCTAAAAGGGGATAGGGGGTGACAAAGTCTGAAAATCAACGTGGGTATTATTATTATTATATTATAGTGGGTAGTATTGTTTGTACGGTTTATCGAGTCGCTGATTACGAAAACAACAACACACATACCTACCTGACACACACACACACACACACACACACACACACACACAAATTTCCACGGGAACGGGAAAAAACGGGATTTATTATATTCGTTTCCGAGTGACCCTATCAAATTTCGTACATAAGTAGATGATTACAAAACTAAGAAAATAATTTCAGGATTTTTGGAAATTCTCACGGGATAAGGAAAAAACGGGATTTATATATTCAGTTCAACGAAATCCTATGAACTATAATTACTAGACTTCAAATTTGGCATAGAAGTAGGTGATTTTAATAGTAAAAATTAGTTTTAAGGATTTTCGAAAATTCCAACAGGATAAGGAAAAAACGAGATTTATATTCAGTTCTACGGGATCGAATTTTCGTTTTAATGATCGTAGAAAACTGAAATTTGGCCTTCAGGTTCCTTAGGGAGTATAGGGGAGCACTACGAAAGGATTTCCCAAAATTCTGACGGAAATGAACGGGAAAAAACGGGATTTTTTGTCATACTGCAGTGCCGGTTGTAGAAAGCTGAAATTCGACATGTAGGTTGCTTGGGTAGTGTAGAGAAGCATTTAGAGAGGACTTTCCAAAATTCCCACGGGAACGGGAAAAACTGGATTTTTCGTTTTACTGGTCGTAGAAAGATGAAACTTTGCATGTAGGTTGCTTGATGAGTGTAGGGAAGCACTAAGAGACGATTTCCTGAAATTCCCACGGGAACGGGAAAAACGGGACTTTTCGTTTTACTGGTTGTAGAACGCTGAAATTCGGCATTTAGGTTGTTTGGAGAGTATAAAGAAGCATTATTAAGAGAGGAATTTCCAAAATTCCCACGGGAACGGGAAAAAACGGGATTTTTCGTTTTACTGGTCGTAGAAAGCTGAAATTTGGCAAGTGGGTTCTTTAGGGAGTGTAGGGAGCATTAAGAGAGCATTTCACGAAATTCTTACGGGAACGGGAAAAAAACGGGATTGAAATACTCCTGGTACACACAAGCGAAGCCGTGGCCAAAAGCTATTTGTCAATAAATGAAGTCTACGCGGACGAAGTCGCGGGAAAAAGCTAGTACATTATATAAATCGCATAAACTTTAGTATTTTAGCAATGTTTTCTACTCTAATCAATGCCATGGTTTTAGAGTAACACAACAATGTTCACAACCCTGGTAATAGTAGATTAGTGGCACTGTATCGTTTCGCCGATGACAGAGTATTCTCGTCCATAGTAAACAGAGCATCGAACCCCATATACTGGAAGTAACAGGTGGCCCAGCACTGACCCCTGAGTAACTTAGTTTCCGGCGTAATCTCGTTTTCCTACCGGAACGCACAAATTGAGTCATGCCGCAGCCAAATCTGGCCAGCCTACATCAGCGAGTATCCGCGGAATTACGTATCTGCGCTTACATGCGGTGGGTTTTGATGTCGGTGAGTATCTAAGTGATTCAGTATAGCTACCGAATGTATAGGTCTCAAACAGAAACTGGTTTCTTCGTTAATGTTTGGTTAATCGTTAGTAGTCAGTTTTTTTATGGCCAGTACAATTTCACTGCGGAAGCTTTAACTGACAAAGACTAACAAGAAGCTCTCGAATTTCTGTTCGAGCGTAGAATTTGTGTATTTTTCTCTATTCTTGTGCTCATCGGTGTATCAAATTATTCTTCTATTGTTCACCTCTAGACAAATTTGATAATCTATTTAGATTAGGCTGAATAAACTGTCACATAAAAGTTGGCGGTTAACTCTTAACTTTTGCCATACCATGCGATCTATCCCCTTATTCGTGACTTAGTTAAATATTACTTTATCCTGATCTGTCACTTTGACATGGTCATTGCTAGAAAAAAGAAAGCATAATTTAGCTGAAACCCGTTGGTCAAGAGCACTTCTAAGTAAATAATTATGTTCTTTCCTTGAGAAAATGTCAATGAACAAATTCAATAGAGGCGATAACATTACACGCGTATGACAATGCGTGGGTTTAATTCCTCTTGAACGACAAACGTATGTCGCGTTTCGATGTTTCAGACTGCGTCGGAGTTCGATCAGTCTGTGTACCGATGGTGTAGTTCTCGGTTATAACAAAGTAGGTGTGGGTTGTCGGCGCCGCCCACGCTTGACAGGTTTTCCATCCGCGCCGCTGCTTCTGCGAATTACAAATAAAGTTAATCTTCGTTCTGTAAACCAAATTATTCAGATTACTTCAGAATCCTCAGAGCCCCCAATCTCCTTTGTAGCCCTGAAACAGCAAGTGGCCGCAAATTATCTCCAATTTTTGTGGCGCAATTATATAACAATGGAGTTGAATTGAAAAGCACTCGCCCCCCGCGCCGACAGCCACGGAAAAATTGCGTCTCAATACGTCCCGGATAAAGGGAATCCGCAAATCCTTACAATATCCAATAGCGTAAAAGAAATGCGCGAAATTAAATTCCGAAGCGTAGCCATTTGTGAGGAACTGTTACGAGCCACGACCGCGCGTCGTATCAATACTGCGCCGCGCGGCTTATTGAATATCTGAATTTACAAAAACATTGCAAGCGCCCCCGGGACCCCCGTCTTCAGCCAGGGACCGCGGAGCCCTGCCGCAGGTATCCCGCCGTACGCGGCACGAGGAACGCAATCAATTGCGCAGCAAGATAACTCCATGCTCGCAGAATCAAGTCGCTGCAGGTCGGACGTCGCGAGGAGGCTGCACGTCCTCAGGGGTCGTTGGAAATTTCAAAATTGAATTTCAATGTCACAACAGCGCAGATATAAAAATCATGTATGGGTCGGGAGCGATCGTTTGTCGGGGTGGGGGCTGGGGCGGGCGCAGGCGCGCGGCTCGGCGTGCGCGCGCCGCCGCCGGCCGCGTCAGTAGCCCGGGCTGCGAGCGCGGGCCGGTCGTGTGCGATGTCTGTCCCCCGCGCGCCGCGCGCCCCGCTCGCCCCCCTGCCGCGCCGGCGAGCGCTCACCGCGCTCTGAACGCGCCCAACTCCCGAGCGCCGCGTAAACAAACCCGCAACTTCAGCGGCCGCTGTTTGAGATGTTTCAAAGTTTGCTGCGGAACTTCATCTTTCAAACTTTAACTATTACGCTCCGTGCCCCGCTCTCGCAGCCTTCCCTGAATTCCTAGCGCGCCTCCCGCTCCGTCTTTCGAACTCTTTCGGGTACGTCGTAAGTTTTTTTGCAAAAACAGTTTTACGCGAGTAGTGACTAGAATTAATCGGGCAACAGTTGACAGTGACTAAATTGAATTCGTGAATGTTGAACGAGTATATTTCTCGAAGGATGTGAAGTGATAATGAGGTAGTTTCTGGTCGCAGCAGCGAGCCGGGTCGGGTCGCCGGTCGCGCTATCTGCCATCTGCGGATCAAAGCGGCGATAGCATCGCGGCCCCGCAGGTAACCCCTGAATAATTTTACTCACATTTTCTCCAGTCGCTTTCAAAGGAAAAACTTTCAAACACGGTCAGTAGTGAACTCCTCAAATAACCGAGCGTATTCGCAAAGTTTCTTGTTTAATTATTCATAAAACCGTAGCAGTAGCCTGAATTAAAATCTCTGGCGTGTTATCGCGGGAATTTGCATTCGGCTCGCGGCCGCGGCTTTAATGAAGAGCGCGCGAGCGCGAGTGTGTCGGCAACGCCGCGCCGCGCCGCGCCCGCGCCGCGCGCCGTCTCTGAATAAAACATACAATCTTCCGAGAGCACACTCTATTTGATTAACCCCGTAATTACTTGGGTAATTCAGCCGCGCGCGATCGGTCGAACACTAACCTTTAAGACACCAACAAAAGCGGACTTCGCAAAGTAAAGGGTGACGGGCGACGGCTCGGATTGTTCTCGGAGCGAAAACAAAGGACGCTATCAAAAGAAAGTTTCAGCGGAACGTCCCGGAGAAAATTTCATTTATTAAAACTTAGACGAGAGCTCGTAGCAAATCCGATCCGGCGCCGCGGCCTGCGCCGGCGCCATCGCTCGCGCCCAGGCCGCGCGAACTGAGCAGCAACGGCCTTTTAATTCGCTCGGAGAAGGAATACAGTTTGAATAGCCCCGAGCGGCTCCAAGAAATAGTTGTAACCTTATTGCAGGTTGAGGCCGCGCGACGCTCCGAATCGCTTTACCGAGGGTTGAATGGGATTAGCCCTTCCAAGGGGACGCGATAAACTAATATGCGGACTCGAATTGGCTTCGAATAACCCCATTTATAGTGCGAGTCCGAGCCGGCGCCGCTCGCCGCTCGAAGGGGTAAACGGCGTCTTCGTCCTTCCACTAAGTTCATTGGAACCTCAAACACATTTCAGAACCGTTTAACCTTTTACCGAGCGATAAATCTCGCTGTCGAGTCCCGGGCTCCGACATAAATTTTCATAGCCCTTGATATCATTTGTTTGGGAATGTATTTCATGAACTGGAACTCCCGCGGCGCGCTGGCACACGTCCCACCGCGCTCTCCTTCGAGCACGGCTCAGATCTTCGGTATGAGTGAATAAAATCTCATCGAGATAAGTGGTATGGCGGTGGCTTTGTCCGCTATCGCGCGGCAGTTATCTTTTAGCGCGCGGCGTCGCGCGGCGCGCGATCGCTCCCCCGGGCCCCGATAAGCCGCGCCGACGTTCTAAACCTTCACTATTTCCTGATGTGATTTAATGTTACACTAAAAGCTCGAGGATAGAGTTATGGCTGTTGTTCTGGACGCCCTATCTCAGCGGCCGCTCCAGAAAATACGGCGCGGCTCGCTGACCTACATACGGCCGCGGTGCTGTGCCAATGGATCTAACGAATTGCTCGCGAAATTGGTTGAATTTGCAGTCCTTCCTGGCAATCGTCGAAATTAATTACATGGCCCGAAAGGATCCTTCTATCAATTAATTATCGAGCGGCTGGACGGGCGCACAATCGGCCCTCGTGGACTGAAGAATATTCCCGTTAAAATAATGAAATAATGGCTGGAGGAGCGGTCCGACTGCGAACAAACGAGTCCTCGAATTATTCACCGTAACAAATTACATTGCCGTCAACACAACTCGCTAACTCGCCCGAGTGCTAGTTAAATGGTTTCCTCAACTCTGTGCGGACACTAAATTGTATTATAGGAATTGGATTACAATTTGAGTCAAGGTTTGAATTAATGACGCCGCCGCGCGCTGCTGCCTCACTCGACACGACGTCGACGATGGTTTCCTTGCTTATCTTCTTTGCGGCTAGAAATACAATAAAACGTCTTCATCTCACTCGTGTAAAAGGTTATCCCGAGGTTGTTAATTAATATTTACCGAGCCGCGAGCCAGCTTTCACGGTGTCACAGTTTCATAATACAAAGTGAAATATTTGAGCCCCTAATCCTAAAGAGGGTGCTGGAGTGTCCTCCCACCCAAATATATACGAGTACAGGCAAACGAACTAAGTCCCCGCGCGGGATATTACACGAAGCAATATTGCTCTTTCAGCGAATTTCGTAATCAAATCGTACTCGTTCAATGAGAAATGGCTTGTGTACGCTGAGTTGCTGACGGAGCTGGAATAAACCTGTATGTCGGAATAATTTCTCTCTGTTCCTTAGCGACGTCTTTTGCTAAGGTAATGGTCGTGAATACTAACAACAGCAACGAGTGCCGGTGGACGGTTAATGCGTTAAAGGCTTTGTTGTTCCAATAGGTCGTCGGGTCACAATAATATCTGGGCGCAGCGTAATGAGCGCCATTAGCCGCGCGATGCTATCCGCGCGACAACTCGCCTAATAGTTCCCCTCGAGCCGGACTCCTGCCCGCCGCATTCCAAATGAAAAACCGATACAATCTACGGCTTTGTCAATCGCCTACCGTTTATTTGTTCAAATCGCTTTTACATTCTATTAATTATACTCTCATGGCCGCTTTTTGTCGTGTCGTGCGTTTTTGTAGAACACCTGTCATGTTTCATTATAACTTATGTAGTAATTGAAAATTAATGGGCGCTGATTCGATCGCGGGTATTTTTTACGACTGTGGATAAATCACGGAAACCCTTTGAGTGCGGCCGACCCTCCTCCCTGTCAGCCTCCGACAACTCAACAATTTAACAAGAATTTTATAGAGGGACGCTTCTTTTGTGAACTCCGTTCAATTGGATATTGTGGAGTGAGTTTTACGAAACTTTGCCAAGATATTTTTACCTGAGGCTGTGGAAACATTCGCTGTATGTTTTTGTTGTCATTGTTTTCTTTTTCGCTTCGAAACGTAGAACTTACCTTGTTCCTTGTAAGCGATCCTGCACGGTATCTGCTGAGTGCGATATCCGATATCCGTGTCTCGCCGCGGCGCAAGGCGCTCAGGCGCATTATACCCGCTAATCCCGCGCACGACACTCGCCGACACTAGCGAGCCGACCGAGAGGCTCTGCGTCCCATCAGGAACACTAATCCCACCAGATAAGACCCGCGCTGACTTGGAACACCTCGCGCAGCACTCCGATATGTTCAGAGATAAATCCGACGCAATGAAACGCGATTTGAAATGCAAATAACGGCGAACGATGTCCGGTTCAAATTAAACCGAAGTGCATGTCCCCATTCAATAAAGGACAAACGGTCCCATGCTCGATGCCAAATGCAATTCGTTCGACCGAATTCCAAGTTAGATTTTGCGCTATCGCCTGCGGTATATTTAATTTCAGATAGACTCCGCTTTAATTGGATTTGGAGTCGGCACAACTTTATTAACCTGCGGGGTTTTTATTAGTGGCGCGGTTCGATTAAGGCGATCCGGGCGCCATGATTAGCTCGTTCCTCACCCAAATGAGAACGGGTCGTAACAGGCGCGAGGGCTCCGCGAAATTAGAATCGTGTCCTCTGAAAAATATCCTTGAAAAATTATCCTCTTACGCGGCGTCTCCGCCGGATCCGCGCGACGCGATACGGATTTTCATTATTCATCAACAGCCTTGTTTGTCCCAGAAACGTCACGTTTTGTCGGTAGGTATTACGATATCATTTCCACCGCACCGTTATTAACAATAATGTCCGGTCGGGACGTCGCGTAATAACACAGTGATTACGGCGATATCGCATCGACAAATTGGAACACGCTTTAATTTCACGGCCGGGGGCAATTTTGTTCAGCCGAAGTCATGTAACGGAACAATATTCGATGGCCTCCCGTCAGGAGTGCCGCCGCGCCGCGCGCCGCGCTCCCAAAGAAAACAATTTTCCTCTCGTTATGTTTCCGCCCGACGTATTCTTGCTCACGTACGTTTTGTTCGGCAGCCGATCATTGTTGTACCAAATGCCATGTCGATATCAGATAGCGAGTCATGTTCATGATAACATGACATTTTCACAAGTCCCTTTATCATGGATGGCGGGGCCCCACCGTTCCCGACAATATATTTGCAAACACGCGTCAAATGTAAGTGTGGAGGGTTTTTGGAATAAATTTCTCGTTGAAGAGTCACGCGCCTCTTCATTAGATCTGCAGGAGGGGGGGGCTGACGGGGGAGACGAGTGTCACGGCCGCGGGGGCTCCCGTTGAGAAGGGAAATGTTTTGTTTTTCAGAATACTCTTGCCTTAAACCCTTCGTATGTACCTAGTACCTTAAGTTGAATGCGATCATAGAACCAGTAAACGTAGGAGTAATATTTCTCAGAGAAACTTCCATCGTACCGGCACGTGTAGGCTCTTGAATAACAATGATCAAAGCCATTGTTACACTTTTGTTCGAAATCTAAACAAAAGTCAGAATACGTTGAAAGTTCGCCAAAGCGTCTGAAGCACTTTCAAAGGTTTTCGACCGCAGATGCCTTGAAAACAGATACTCTTTCCAAATTACTTTTCTCAACAATGACGTCAAATATAAAATAATCTTAATCGCAATTTGGACGGTTCTCTACAGGAATGAAAAAGCTTGAACTTTTAATTTTATTAAAAGCATACAATCATCTACGTATATTAGATGCAGAGACCATAATAGATTTACTAAACGACATGGTATCTACAGCATGTAGATTATTGTAGATTACTTGTGTACTATCAAACAAATTTATTCCTGACCCACCGTAGAACATTCTCACAGTTAACTTCCCTATAACATTTACCGCAACAAGGTTCCATAATGGGTCAGGAATCAAGTTCGATTGTACAACAAGGTGTTTAGCCGGTCTGTCTGCATAACATTAGTGCGTTCATTAAATATAGACGTTGCAACACGTGCCATGGTTCAGTTGACTAAACTATCATTTGGATGGCTGACTCAAGGATAATAATGAAAATGACACTATGTACTTAGCTTTACGTAGACGACTCATTAGTAATTACAGTCTTCAATTGCGTCTTTTTTATGCCTACTTACATTACGTAATAAAAATAGATTGAATATAAAACTACGTGATTCTGAAGCTCTTACCATAGGTTATTGAGAATTAGGATAATATCCATGGCTATAGGACAGTGGTCGTCAAATTGCGGCCCGTAGCCGTTATTTGTGCGGCCCGCGGCAAAGTAAATTGTTTCAAATAACGAAATAAGCTGAATACATATGTATAAGTGTGCAAAGGCTCTTGGAGCGCATTCACATACTCTGCGGCCCGGCCCTGGAACTCACACTGTCATATGTGGCCCTTGGCCAGTAAAGTGTGACGACCGCTGCTATAGGATATGGCATTCAATCAAATGCAACTGGCGTACATATTACATGTAATTAACTGGTGCATGTGTTCGGGGCCGAGTGAGATGCATCCAATATTCAAGCCGAGCGCGTGATTCGATATCTACCGGCTGTTCTACCGGACGGTCGGACCAGGCCAGCTGGCCTCACGTAAAGCCCGCGGTACAGTTGTTTCAGACCTAATTGAATTCGAAATAACATTGCAAATGGAAAAAGCTAATAATTGGAGCTGGAAATGGAGTAATCGCTCCATTTTGTGGCTGAAATTGTCTGCAGTAATGGCTGAGTCATTAGCCGGTTAGTGCTTTGTGTAGTTTTTGATGTAGCGCTACGAAAATGGCGCAGAATTCACTTGCAACTAGCTCGCGGAGGCGCTCGGACGAGGGCTTTGACCGAACATAATATACAAACATAAATCACGTCTTTATCCCTTGCTGGATAGACAGAGCTAAAAGCCACGCTTAGCATGATTGTGCGCGCATAGGTGGAAGTGGAAAGGGAATGATGTGTTGCTAGCCGCATTACCTCGACGGACTTTTACCATGCGCGGGAAGAGAAGCAACTGGTACATTCTATGTTTTTTCTTTGCTCCCAGACCATCAAGTAAGTCCAAACATGTACTTGCTCAAAGGATGAAGTAAACTATTCCGCCTTACGTATTATTAAGTAAAGAACTTCTGAGTTATTCGCATGAAGTAAAAACGGTGTGATTCCGTCCGTAAATAAGCTCTCTTTTAAAAACATAGAATTCTGATAAATACGTTGGAGCGTTGGTTCGCGACAGAATTTCATTTGTCGATGTCAAGGGGACGCGCGCGGACTCCCGCTCCTGAGGGTTCTGTCACTACAAAAAAACTGTTTATTTTCTTATGAATACGTAAGGAGATCGGGTCTTCGCACCAAACATAATGGCGCGCCTTGAGGGTTCTGTACAGTAGGATGCTGATCACGACCTGTTCAAATCGTACGTCCATTATTAATGACTGATGCATACCTTAACATCCAAGCATTGATACTTTCTTACCCACTCCACTTAGCATAATGCTTTTTATCCGCCAGCGGAACACAAAAGTTAGGTTATTGGTTCTGTGCTATTTTTGCAACTATGTCTAGCTTTATGATCTACCGGCTAAAGCGTAAATTCGAAATATTATAAGCGGGATTTGAACCGCGATTACCTTTATTGAACTCCCGATATTTCGACGCAGTTGCATGCATCATGATCACGCGTAGAAAGCGTAAATTGCTTATACGATTTTCTGTGTACATTCACTAAATATCATCGGATTCGTCTTCGCAGCGCAATTCATCTCATTTTTGTCTACCAGGCACGTTCCCAGGGATGACAGTATAACATCTATACTTCCTCGCGGATGTTTCAGGCTTCAGTCACGAAAATTAGCGAGCCTGGGATTAAACCCACGACTTTTCTTGTGAATCCATAAGTCAAAACACTCTGGGCTTTTTTGCTGTCGTGTTTTTCCAACAACTGTTACACTGTTTTCGTGTTAGGGGTAACCTTATGATATCCTCACCCTAAAGCTAGAAATAGACCTTTTTTTTATTATTCCGACACGTTTTCGTCAGTAACTTTTTTGGCGAATTTACTTAAGACACACGCGAGGCTTTGTCGAGAAGTTGCGGAACCCCGAGGCGGTATTTGGGCGAACTTTTTAGAAGTTTCTTCATTCGACACTTCCGTTTCGAGTCGTGACAGGGACATGACGGCTTCGATTAGCCACGCTACGGCGCGACTCGCTTTATCTCACCATCTATTTACTATAGTCACCGGCTCCCAGTCCGTTTGGCGACGGAAATTACATTATTATTGTTAACGTGTCTCCGCTTGCAGTATTTATCGTGCTAAGGCTTAAGAAAAAAAACTCTTTTTGGGATTCCGTACCCAAAGGGTAAAAACGGAAACCCTTTTCATGAGGCTCCGCTGTCCGTCCGTCCGTGTGTCACCAGGTTGTATCTCATGAACGGTGATAGCTAGACAGTTGAAATTTTCACAGATGATGTATTTCTGTTGCCTCTATAACAACAAATAAATACAAAATACGAAATAAAATTAATATTTAAGGGAGGCTCCCATACCACAAACGTTTGGGAGCAAGGAAATCAAGCCACTCATCCAATTTTTGCGTTGATTTTGATAACACTTACGTCCTCAGCACAATCGGCATCAACGCAAAAAATTCTTGGGTGGCTCGAGCTCTTTGCTTCCGAGTATATTTTTGTTTCTCTTGTTTCTTATATAATATTGTCAATCGCTCGAAAGTTACCTGGAAAAGATTATTAAGAGATGTGTTTTATCTTTGTACATCTTAAGACTTACGTTACATACAATTCGTTTCCTGCTGCGATTATACACGGCTACATTTACCGAAGAATTTGTCACATCACATCAGTGTCATGATGATTTTCCTCGTCAGGCGAAACGATACAACTCATACATTTTCTGTGAAAAAAAGCGTTTACGATTCAGATTCAGATTCAGAGGTAATTTTGATCTGGGAACCGATTTATGAAATGACATGTGAAAATATGAATTCTAAACTGATAAACATTTATGCTGTGACACTTGTAACAGTATGTAACAGTAGCATTATTAAGGTAGACAAAAGGCTACTTTTAGCATGATTGTGGGCGTATAGGTGGTAAGTGGTAAGGGGAATCAAAATAGTGATGGGTTGCTAGCCGCATCGCCTATAACATGATTCCTAAGATTTTCGCCCATTCCAGGATTATTAGACAACTAAAATTAACAAAAAAAACCGGCCAAGTGCGAGTCGGACTCGCGCACGAAGGGTTCCGTACCCGAAATACTCTGTTGTTTGGGAGCCCCCCTTAATTATAATTATTATTTTGATTTTAGTATTTGTTGTTGCCACAATAAAATACATAATTTTGTGTAAATTTCAACTGTCTATCTATTACGGTTCTTGAGATCTAGCTCGGCGAGTGGTAGCCATGAAATAGGGCTAAAATATCACGTTTTTGTATGGAAGCCCCCTTAATTATTATTATTATTTTGTTTTTAGTATTTTTTGTTATAGCGGCAACAGAAATACACAATCTGTGAAAATTTCAACTGTCTAGCTATTACGGTTCTTGAGATCTAGCTCGGCGAGTGGTAGCCATGAAATAGGGCTAAAATATCACGTTTTTTGTATGGAAGCCCCCTTAATTATTATTATTATTTTGTTTTTAGTATTTGTTGTTATAGCGGCAACAGAAATACACAATCTGTGAAAATTTCAACTGTCTAGCTATTACGGTTCTTGAGATACAGCCTGGTGACAGACGGACGGACGGACGGACGGACGGACAGCGAAGTCTTAGTAATAGGGTCCCGTTTTTACCCTTTCGGTACGGAACCCTAAAAATATGTACCTACCCATCGTTTTATTTTGTATCATTATTATTATATATAGATTGACACTATTATTGAATTGCTTGAAAAATCGAGCCGGAGTGCATAATTTTGGTAATTTTGTTCGAAAAATAGCGCCTCTGAATATTTTTCATGAACCACGCGATCTCAATAAATTCATAGACAAGTGACGCGCGTTTAGCCTGCCTATGACTGCAATAACGGTGAAGATCAATACATTTTCCAACAGGGTTAGACTGCAAAGCCTCACGTATTTATTGGCAGGGGCATGTCGCATTACTCTTTAGACTAAAACTGCATTTAGTCTGTCTCACCGCTCTTTGTAAAAATCAAAAGTTTATTTTGAAAATAGGCCGCCGAGGGCTCTTTTACATGTCTTTTTTTTAAACTACCAGCGCATTTGAAAAGACCATCATTGCCAAGAAGAATGCGCCGCAAGAAACTTGACAGAAAGTATTTTTTTCAGAATGAAATATATTTACGACAGTCATTAATTTTTACATAGGTAACTTACCTATAATACACAATTACTTAATACCTACTTTTTATAAAAGAGATGTATAAGATCCTCAAGTTAATTTCGTACCTTAAATTGTATGTATGTATGTATGCAAAATAAACAAGACAAATACAATTGACAAACAATGAGATACATGCACAAAGGCGGACTTATCCCTTTAAGGGATCTCTTCCAGTCAACCTTTGAGTGGATGAAAGGAGTATTACATTAGGGATGGACGAGTGAGTTTAAAATTGCAAACACTGAGAGCAACAATACATAACTTTACCGGATATAATACATAAACTCATAAAACCTAAACATCAATAGATGTAAATATAGATATATAGAATAGATGTCAATAGATGTGAATAGAATAAATTTTATTCAACGTAAAGTTCTTGTTATCTTAAGAGTCAGTTATCTATGATTCTCTCTATTTATTACTACGAAACAGACAGAGACGACACTAAATAAATTTTGTGATAATTAAGAATAGCTTTTTCTTGCGATTCGCAAGCGTGGGAGAACCTTCTTCCCTACTAATAAAAAAATAACTGAATTGCTTCAGCCATTGTTGAGTATTGATGACGTAGCGATAGCGACACGTGGATATTTTATTTATTGACGATCTACTTACTTATGGCCACATTTGACTTCAATCACAAAGAAAGAAAAGTTTATTCGTTACAATACAATGTTGATAAAAAAAGAAACACAAAGAAACTATTAATAGAGATTTTTTTTTACGAACTGCTCCCAATTCGGCAATTTTGCGGGCCTTACAGCGCTGGTCTTCCATTATGACCAATTATGTTCATACTTCTAGTTCATAATTTCGTGTATGCACATTAGCTGTCGCGTCAAACTAGACTGTCTTCATCGCTATCCTGCAGGAATTTATTGTTTTTTAGGGTAGTGGTAGCCAGTTTATAAGAATAAAACAAACGTACATGAACGCAATATCTGGGGCCTCACCATGGCGTCTTAATGCCATTCAATTCCGAACCAAAGTTGGATCGCTCGCTGTCACAATCTAAAATGACAGCTATAACGTAAAATTAAATCGGAATTGAATTCCATTCAGTCGTCATTGGTAAGGCGCCTAAAACAAGAACAACGTAGAAGTAAAGTAAAATTTATAAAAAAAGAGTAAAAAAACAATAAACAATAATTTATTATACTTAATATTAAAGCTACGACAGAGTTCGCAGCAATCGAAGTGAGATTATCTAAATATTATAGGTCGTTTGTGTTGGCATTGCCACGCGAGGTTGTGTTCGGTTGAATAACTATGCAAAGGCCTCAGTTTGATCTAGGTCGTGTTTTACTTTTTCGTTGAATAATGTGCTCGGGCTGGGCTCGTGAGCTGCCGTTAGGGAATTCCCTTTTTCGGGACAGCGTATTGTTTTAGCCCCGACTCGAATTATTCATGACGCGCTGCATTCTGTTTCAATAGGTACAAGTTTTTAAATAAAACTGATACGGCACGTCAGGGTTTACATTGACTTTTTGGTTCAGTCGAGGGCATATATCGATACAGCCATCATGTCAAATATATGTGTCACCGATCTTATTGTTTGTGACATAAAAGTGTATTGAAGTTTTTGACATCTTGTTAACGTACGTAATATTTATGCCCTTGACTCTACAAAAATAAAGTATTTATATGCAATTTCTTTACTATTACTTTCGTTGAGTACATCCTGTGTCTCTACTTTGTTTTTGATGTCCCGCCAATCTTTCAATTGTTAACTGGAAGACGTCCCTTTACGGGATAAGTTTGTCTTTGTGCTTGTTTTCAGGATAAACAGTTATTTTTATCTTGGCTTGGCAGCTAAGTCTCGCAATCGTCAGCAGAATGCGAATAAAATAATTTGAAATTCAAAATAATTTATTTATGTATGTATGTATGTAAAACTCTTTATTGTACATAAAACACATGAAAAAGATGAATACAGGAAAACACAAATGCACAAAGGCGAACTATTGAATCTGAACGAAAGAAAAACTGCAATAAAAGGATGATGATTTATTTATTTATGAAAGGCATTTTTTTTGTTACATTAAGTATGTACGAGTACATACGATGCAGGATAGTTTTTCTAATAGCTTGTGGTATCTGCTTTTTGAAAAATTCTTTTTCTTCAGTCATAAACCTGAAAGGCTAACATTATTCTGGCTTTCACTTTGTGGATCCCAGCTTATCGTCCTGTAACTTCGTAGTCAGCGGCTGGCGGTATATCCGTCTGTTGGCCCCTGTTTTTCATGTGACGATCCGCAAACTGCCGTTTGTGAGCAGCCCCATCCGCTGCGGGCGACGGATTAACGACTGACATGCCGACGACCTGCGGCGGTTTTAATATTGTCATCGAACTCGCCTATTGTTAAAATATACAGCTCTGATTCACTATCATTATGCAGCTCATCAGCTCAGAAATTACCAAAAAAAACAGCTTTCTGAATTAAATAACTAGTTTTTTGGCTGGTTTTATTAACCCCCCACGCAAAAAGAGGGGTGTTATAGGTCTAACACTGAATTTAACACTAAGTTTGACGTCGATATCTGTGTGTGGGTCTGTCTATCTGGAGCATTGTAGCTATTAACCGAACCATGTTTGATTATAACATAATTTACTGGTTTTTGTTTTCTTGTGCTATAATAAGCGTAGACAGAAGTCAATGGAGTTTTTAAGAGTCTGAATGTGGTCTATGACCGCAAAAGTTTAAGAAACACTGTTCTAGAGCTACGGAGAATACCTTTGATTAGCAGTAAAATAAAGTAAGACTGTTCCCATCAACATCTCTAAATACACTTAAATTCTCAAAGGCTTTCAGTAATTGGTGGAAAGTCCAAAGTAAACAAGAAGCGCTGGAAATTCTTCGAAACGCTAAACGGAACGTGCAATTGCAGCGTAAACTGGAACGTGAGCCGCGGACCTCGACGGTTTTATTGCCTTGGTATTAAAGTTGAATTTCGCGAAGACAGGGCTGTATTAAGTAAGCGGAGTCGAATGAAGATGTACAGGGTGTTTGCTGCCGTAATTGTACTTTACAGCTCGCTCGGCAATCTTATTGAGTTGTTGATCCGAATTTAGTCGATGCCATAGCGTCTGCTCGCTCCAGTACAGCGCAGTGTCAAGCAATTTGTTATGAAGTGGTGATTCGGCGTGCGCTAGTTTAATGAGTCCAATGAAAAAGTTTTCTGGGAACATTTTTCAGCGATTCCAGAGGTTTATTGGGTCGTTTCAAATTCACATGGGATTTAAATTTCGCAGCTTTAGTGAAATTTCCAATTACCAATTGCAAGTATAAACTTAGAGCATTATCTTATCATTAGATTAGATTGCCTCTGAAAGAAGTCAAGAAAAAAGAGCTGTATTCCTCTCGCTTAGAAGTGTCATTGGATTCAAACAGGCTCATAGCTTGATCGGTCTCGGGTTATATCGCTCTTTCTCTTGCATCGCTAATGCTTATGGTAGAGTTGATATCTTAAATCTATGATTATCCGTGAATTTAAAAAGGCAATGATGTGAGGAGATATTGTGCGACCACATTAGATGCGAATCAATTATACGTATATTCGTTCGTGTAGCTCTAAAGTCCGAAATCAATCCGGGATTACATACCATTTTGTAAACTTAGCATTGTGTATAATGTACTAGGTGAGCGCTTATTATACCTATTCCTACATTTTAAGTGAAAATTATCATCTAGGTTCCTTAAACCTAATAATAATAATAACGTAATATCCAATGTGACGAAAAGTACTTTTAAAATAAATGGGAAACTTTACTTTGCTACTCCGCAGTACAGTGAGGCCAAGTCATGACTCCGTCAGTTTCGAGTGTTATAATTATTATTTGTGATCGTGGTGGTTTTGATTGTGGGTTCGGTTAATTTTACGTTGATTAAGTATTTTTTGTTTTCTAAAGCTGACTGTATGAATAGAACATTTTCAACGGAACGGCGGCTCTTTCGCATGACTTCCTCTCACTATATCGCGGAGCAAAGTAAAGGTATCAATTTACTTTTTAACATGGACCTCTGCAAAGTGACGCGTGAATTTACAGTTTTAGAATAAGTACTTGCCAGTATCTCGCTCTGGCAAGCCACTGATACAGGGCATTAACCGTAAAAGAGATTTAGAATGACGACTCTTTTCATCGACGTTGGCTCCACTGCGACCGATTTCCGTGGAATCTTCGCCCCCGTCGTAAAAATCAGCGAGTCGGCTGTAATGCCGACGAAATATAAGTCGCGTTAAATTTCAACATAGTTGTGGAAAGTACTTTGATGCAATTTATAGACTAAGAAGGTGCTTGGTGCACTCTCATTTCGTAATGCAAAAATCTTATTAATCTATTGATGAGGTTATGTCTGGTACTGGCACTATCAATTCAAATTAAATCAAATCAAATCAAATAATTTATTTCACTTAATTTCAGGTACTAAAAATACTAGAAGGTCTTAAAAATAATGTTCGTACCACTAAAATCTCCCCTACATGGCATGTGAAATTAAGAAATCGCCTACTTATACGTTAAAAACTCCTGTATACTATAAAAGCATTTTAAAGGCTAGCCCCCTTATTCATAAACGCACTATAGGCCTCTGCTAAGTTAGTAATCGTTTGTCCTTATCTGTGAAAGGTAAATGTCAAAGTGACAGATAAGGACAAACGATTACTAAGTTAACAGAGGCCTATAGTGCGTTTATGAATAAGGGGGTAGGTCTTTTGTGTCAGGCAAATTGTTAAATAATTCTTAGAAACTAGTGATAATCCTACCTATATCTCATCACTTAGCTTAAACTAATACATATGTTTAGAAGAACTTACGAGTATATAAAAGCTGTCATGAGACTTTCCTTAACCACTAGTTCTACCCTTGTCTCTAATGATTTGCACATCTTAACCTCAACGTCTGTTTTCTTTAGCAAGTCTTATTGCTGATGAAACGTTATATTGCCAAGAAATTGCTACCACGACTGATGAAATGATAAAATGCTTACTCTGTAGCTAACAAACTCTTGTTTATTAACTTGCCATGCTACTTCAATCATTCGACGTTTTTCCCCAAACAAATAATTTTCCGGAGTTCAGAAAGATCTTCAAAATTTCAGCTTTAAGGAAATAAGGATGAGTAATTGTAAATATTCTAAGCCTTTTCCACTTTTTACGCATTTTTAATGGCAGAATGTCAGATTTGCCCAGCACTTAAGCATCTTAACTCCGAGCCCGAGAATTTTGGAATTTTCCTTCTGTTAAATAAGAATTTGATTGTTATTTAATTCAAAAACAACCAAGATGTCCGCGGGATAATTAAATTTTAAACAAGTATTTATACAACAACTGGTAATGATTTTAAAGACTTAAAGCCTCTTAATCAGGGAGGATCATGGGTTCGATCCTCGACTGTGTTTTTTAAAACCCCATTTGAAAATTACCACGTACTTTTGAGAGAAAACGAATATCGTGAAGACATCAGCACATATCTGCGAAGCCGCTCAATGCCGTGTGCGAACCATTCAATCTACTCTGCTGTACTCCGCCGTGGAAATCAAGCCTTCAAACTTCTTAAAATTCATTTCCAATCGGCATCATGCATGACGTACAAAAACTCGTGTTTATTGCGCGCGGGAACTAAACAATTTCCGAGAAAAAAACGACTATGTCCTTCCCAGAGTCTCAAAATATCTCCATAAGTACCACACATTACGATCGCTTGAGTTTACGCGTGAAAGCAACAACAACAACAAATTAACAAACTCGCTTTTGATAGATAGATAGATAAAAACTTTGATCACCACAAAATCATACATGGCCCAAAACAACATTGACAAATTAACAGAAGTAAACACAACTTAAAAGATAACATGCGACAAGGTTTTGCATTTATAACATTAGTGAAGATGATTTAAGCGCGCATACAGTTAGAATGCCATTCGAATTTGCCTCTGTCTCCTTCATTCGGCCGATTCAAGCATCAGACCCATAAAGTGAGGACTTTTTGTTTCAACGGCCAAGTCGTTGAAGTGATCTGTCCAAGCACTCACTACTAACCTCGCGTCGCGTTTGCAAGTTCCCGAAGCCCGCACTCCGAGGGGACCGTTGTCAATACCGCTCCCCGCTCGCAGCCACGTCCTCACTCCCGTAAATAGACTAACGTCACCGTTTGACATCGAGGAGACATGTTTAAGCCCCTAATCTCGACGCTTCTCGGTTCCTGTCGCTATTATGAGCGACGCCGTTCCTTCGCCTCATTTGTATCTGATTACGTCACGTCAAAGAACATCAGACGTTCTCTGGAAACAGTGGTTTTAATTTCTAATTTGGCATGTTCTCTGAATATCTGAACTTGTACTGGATTTAACGTTAATTTTCTCATTCGTTTTACACATGATAATACAGAGGGAATTCTGTTTTAATTAACGGCCGTGTAATCTTTACACTGTTGTCTGTTTGTTGTTTGTAAGGTTCTTTTAATTTCTTTGGATATAGCTATATCTATAGAAGTACTTTATGTATGCAACTTTTTCGTAGTGATTTTCCGATATTCGGTATAAGGAGAAAAACAAACACTCAAGAACGGTCACCTGGTGTTATAGCCAGAACGAAAACATCTGATGTCGTACACAAAGTGCTATCAAAGTTTCCCAAGTTGCATAAATGCTTCCAACTTGCGCCAGACTGGTCGCTCTACACCTGTACACAGATGACTTTGTTATAGGTCTGCTACAAGATAAACAAAGTTCCACAGCAATTATTATCTCCACTACAAGCAACTGTGCGGTTAGGTACCCAAACGCTCTGCCTTGCCAATAAGACTGATGCCAATTATTACCAACTTGCATTGTATGTACAGTCTCATTCGTCTAAGGGACGAAATGCCCAGCATACGGCCCCTCCCCTCCTCTTTTTGACATGGTTTTGGCAAAAACTGGAGCCACCAGTGTTTTGCCAATGGCGATCCCATATCGTCCCAATCCAACCGGAGAGTTTTAGATTCAGTGTACCTTTATCTTCCTTTAAATGCTTTAACTGGAAGAGGTTACAATACCATGTGCCTAAGGCATCCATAAAATTTTCCTCTTCGTTAAAAAAAGAACTGATGCCAAAACACTAGAAGGTAGAACTTATTAGAGAGCTCATGGGAGTGCGCTGCAAGTCGAGCGAGCGATTATTTAAGTTACCTACTTAAGTCGGACGCAATCTTGGCCACGTCGCGAGGTGTGCCGCGGAGTTCCCGCATCTGGACGTTATCTGCGGTAATGTACCCGTGACGTCTCTGGCGCGACGCCAGCCTCAAAAACAATGAGACGGAATTTAAAATAAGTGTTTCCCTCGCCGCAGAATATATTGTGGGGTAGTTTTTTCGGCGAAGTTGCTCACGGAATTTCAATTTTCAGAAGCGGTTTCTTTGAGGTAATTTTCCACGGCGCTGAGCAGGACGAAATAGGAAAAAACTACACCGTCATATGTATATTATTACGTCTCGCATGTGAGCTCGGAATTGTGATGCTCTAAGTCTTTGTATTGTATCGCGGGGATGGGAGTTAGGGAAAACATTGCATAAGTTTAGATTTAGCAGAAAGCATTCGGTCTGCTCAAATTATAGGAGAGTGCTTTTTTGTGTATGTACTGTTTAAGGGCAAATCGGCAACCTGGTGGTAATTGAACACCACAATTCACAGACACCAGTTGCAGGCTTAGAGGGAAAAGATAAAATACCTCATAAAGCCATTAATTTTACCGACTGTCTTACTCTCCACCCCGGAGCACAGCAGCGCAAGGCACATCAGCGTTCCAAATAGACCCTGTACTATGTTCAACCACTCACAAAACATTAGATACATTAAAATACACAAACGAGATGACTGAGAAGCTTATAGTAGCTAAAGACAGGCACAAAAATGATGGTTGCGGTTGTGAATGTCGAATCAGATTTACTGAACGTAATTTTAAGATTTCGCACACGCTTTGTTAAAAACAAAACGAGGTTTGCTCACAAAAAATGGCGGGTTATTGAAATTTAAAATTTAGATTCAAATTAGCATGACACATCGGACCGGCGCGTAATTGAATGAGCCGCAGAACAGCTTTATAAAACGACTCTACGTGTTATATGAATTAATGTTTTAATCTTCCTTGGAGCTTTTATATTCACTATATTTCGCTTCGCATTGGATTTATTACTTACCGACGACTTTGGCTATTGTTTTATACTAGAATGTCCGAGAAATATTTTGATAGCGGTTACGTTTGGAACTAAAGGACAATATAAATCAAGAAAGTTGAAAATATGTGTTAGGAATATGACTTGAGCATTTTAGGTCTAATTTATAGTGAACCAATCAAATATGTAATTTTTGCAGTTATTTTGTTTCAGTACACTGACTTACCACTTTTAACGTGAAATAAAAAAGTTCAAATTACCAATGTTGTGGAATTATTAAACAGTTTCGCTTATTAATACCGCGCAGTATTTTGTTGTGTCGACTGATTTAGTGTGTACTCCATGGACATAAAATGCTGCTCAGCAAAATCCTTTTTACCCAAAGTCTGCTTCTTTGCTTTGCATACTAACTAGAGGGAATAGGGTAAAAGTGCCAGGTGACATCCAAGGTGCAGGAAAAAGTGCCAAAGTCACCCAACGCTGAAAAGCTGCCAGGCGCTCGAATTAATTAATAGGTAATGAAAGTATCGAAACCGAAACCGAAACCGAATATTCGGTCTCTTTCTGATTTCGGCCGAAACCGAAACCGAAATTTTTGAAGACGTATCATATCAAACAAAATATTCAAAATTACTGTACAAATCGTAAGGAAAAGGATATTGCAAGGATTTCTTATATGAGAACAGTTACTTTTTTGTTAAACAAAATAAAAAAACTGCATGCATACTACTGTCGCTGGTCTCAGCTGGGCCGGCCGCCTGTGCATTACCTATACCTACCCGGCCGAGCGTGCCCGATTTAAGCCGAGCGCTCCCGATGCGAGAGCCGCGAGAGGCCGCGAAGTAATTTCAGCCTGGCCGAAGGTTTCGGCCGGATTTTGGCCGAAACCGACACTTCGGCCGAAAACACTTTTTTGGCCGAAATTGGCCGAAACCGAAACCGAAACCGAAACTTCGGTCGGACACTATAAATTGTATGTATACCTATATCGGTAGCTAGCTTTCTGTCGATCAGCTCTCGTGTTTAAGGTGTTGTATAAGACACTCATAACAAAGGGCGTTAAGTGTGTTGCCGGCCCTTTAAGAAAACAATAGGTTCGTTTTTAGAAGATCCCTAAGTTGTACCGGTCCGGTCGGTTATGCCCTCAACTACTACACTCGCGTAACTTCTGTGGACTTGAATGCGAGTAGGGTTAATGCCGAAAGCGGTTACACTTCCTTCCTGTATCGACCCGGAACTTTGCTACACATTAATCTTTCCTCAACTATTTTTTGTTGTGAAGACGCAGGAGCAACTATTGGAGGAAGTAATTACGGTAGTTTAGTAACCCGACGCGGGCAGAGTTAGCGGTGGCGACGCGGGGCTGAATTAGTGGGTAGAGCAGCGAGGGGCGGAGCGAGTTCATCGC
Organism: Pandemis heparana; assembly: GCA_963854515.1. Lineage (NCBI taxonomy): Eukaryota > Metazoa > Arthropoda > Insecta > Lepidoptera > Tortricidae > Pandemis > Pandemis heparana. The sequence goes on from OY978020.1 coordinate 14,910,216, forward strand.
TATTGTCGAGTCTTTTAGTCTTATACAGAGCAGTTTTTGTTCTGTTTCTGTATTTTGATACCTTCCTCTTTACGAATTGTCGACTGCACTATAATCAGGAAAGTGCATGGTTGGAAAAAACTATGTTGAAAAAGTACAAACTCAAACGAGAACAAAAATTAAGGCAGGATTCTTGGAACAGCAAAGTGAGGTTGGCTAAAACCTTGCTCGCCTTGTGCGCGCATGCGTGTGCTTGATGAGTTGGACGTATGTACGGTCGCCCAAATAAGTGGTCTACCAGTTTTCATCCATATTCCTATCAAATGAAAATGTCGCTAAAGTCGAACTTTCAAGTTGACAGCCTGTCTTATCGACGTTATATATTGTGACGTGCAAAGGAATTTTAACCTTAGGGTGGTAGACCACATATTTGGCTGATGGTACGAGCGAGCGATAACACGTACTGAAGAGGCGTAGTTTCACCGTTGTCATTGTACCGTTCACAGAACTGTATTTACATTTTACTAGGACTGAAGCTGCAAATGGAATATAGAAATAGCTAGTCATGCTAGCCATCTAGGTGTTCTAGATAATCTAGGAATGAGGGTATGCGTAACGCAAAAAGGGTGAGCTGAAACCACACGCTACGAGCCGCGTTACGTCAGCTCACCTCGAGTTAAATTAAATTAGTCTGTGCTCCTTTGAGCCTTATTACAAACAAACCGAGATCCAGCGCGTCCAGGCGCTCCTCGAGTTTAATTAATCAGCGAGCGCACTTCATTATCCGCCGGATCTCATTAACATCGATCCGCCGAGAATTCCCGAATCTTTACAAATAAGGAAAAAATCCCGCTACAGAATCCTTTGAGCTTGAAATTTTTCGTACATCCCTATTTCCCCGCTTAGCACTTCAAAGCGAGGTCCGCTCTGCGCGGCATAGTTTAAAGTTCACTATTCTCCGTAGACTACCGGAGCGTCACATCAAAGCGTCTATTTGCGGCGGAGTTTCCGCTCGCGTCACTTAAGTATGACACATTTGAAAAAATATTTATTTTAACATACTTTCGTAGGGCGCGGTAATTTTTCGTCGGTGAAATGTTGCCGGAATAAATTCGGTTTTAATGTTTTTATGATGCCGTAAAAATTAATAACGCACTCGTGCCGCGACAGGTGGTAAAAGTAATATGGATTTATCTGCGGGCGGAGCACCGCTTACTGAATGCGCACTCATTAAAATAAAATGAAAAATGTCTCTTGCTAAATAGTTTAATCTTGCAAACTTGATGGTTGTAAACATCTGTGTTATCTAACTAATATTATAAATGCGAAAGTATGGATGGATGGATGGATGGATGGATGTTTGGATGTTTGTTTGTTTGTTTGTTACTCAATCACGCCAGTACAGCCCAACGGATCTGGATTAAATTCGGTACATAGGTAGAGAAAAGTCCGGAATAGCACATAGGCTACTTTTTATCCCGGAAAATTGTGTAGTTCCCGCGGGATAGCAATAAACGAATTCTTAGCAGACGAAGTCGCTGGCAACAGCTAGTTATTGATAAATTTTAACGCCAATTCAAATTCAACAATGACTAGCGTAGCTAGACACTGTTACATTCGTCCGTCGATAACGCTAGAAGAATAGAATTAAATTAAGCTAAGCAAATGTCACGTAATCGAGAATATAGTGTGTTGATCAATATTAATTATTTTCTATTCCGTCATACGCAACGACACTAATATTATTTGCCCGGGCGGCGACGTCGCTATTGATTGTATTGATGTACATAATTGTTGCTGCTAAAGACAACATTTGACATTGATAATGGATGCAAATAACCTATTAGTTTCTCTCGTAGGTACCTACTCAATGTAACAAGAACAGTTTGAGAATCTACAACTTCAGAGCGCAAAAAACGTGCATACTTCTTAAGGTCTGTTCATTCTTAACTGTCCTATTTTGTAAACAAAATTCTAACCTCAAAACGCCTCATTTTATACTTTTTTTAACTATTTTATCGTAAATAAAGGAACTGGACAAGACAAACCCACAAGACTGATTCTACCGGGAGTGGTTTCTAGACTCTGCAGCAAAAAATGTTATTTCCCCCTAAAAATATAACTAGTCTGCCATTATAGGGTATGTGTACGAACATTGCATAGTTGGCTACTGCAAAAAAGATTTTACACTATTAAAGAATTCCTGTCTTGTAAAGAGTGACTTCATTGATAACATATAAGTAAAATAAATCGCTTGCATTTGTAGATGCAGTGCTTGTTTAAAATAATTTGCATACTACTGTGTAGTGGAATAGTTGTGTCATTGTTGTTCCTGCTTGCCATCTTATTGTACACAATTTTCTGCAAATAAATGACTTATGACTTATGGAGATAAAATATCAGCAAAAATATGCACAAGATAATTTACTCGATAAGGTAACACCTTATTCTTTAGATAAGTTTGTACATTGAGGTTAGAATTTTGTTTACCAAATAGGACAATTAAGAATCAGACTTTACTGTCACACAGTGGTCACTATAATTGTCACATTCATTCAGGTCATGTTTATTGTCCGACAGCGTTTGAAGCGTCCAGTTCAGTCATTCCATTAGCTATTCTAGTCTAGGTGTACAGCGGCATAAGATATTAGTAATGTCAGGCCCTCCGTTCACGGGGCGACAGGTGACACACCGCTTTTGTATCGATTTGCGGTTTATTTGTGCTATCACGGGCTATCTATGTGTCCGCTCAAACATATCAGTTTCTATTATCAAGCCAAACCAACTGACCTGACAGTTAGGTAACATAGTCAGATTGAGAAGATATTATTGCTCGTATTTACCTGTAATACCTGTAAATATAGTATCTATACAGGTAGTAATAACAACCAGACAGACACACACACACACACACACACACACACACAGGCTTAGAAGGGTTTAGGGGGGCTTTAGGGGTTTTGTCTTCTATACAGGTAGAAGATGGCGAGTTGTCGTTCATTGTGGCGTTCTAAGGAGGAGGCCTTTGTTCAATTGTGAACCTCTTCTGGCTGCTGATGATGATGATGATATATAGTTTGGCGGCTATATCACTTTAGTAAAGTGAAGGTTTCGGTGTTGTCAGTTTTTGGTGAATATTAAATTAGGTAGCGATGCAACTTAGTGAGTGAATGAAAGAATGAACAAACATTTTATTTATTATCTTCTTTTACCTCTCGATTTGTTTACGTGGTGTGGTGGTGTGACACACTGTTGAGACCTTCTATAAATAAGTTTTTCTTCTTCTTTTCCTTTTCCCACTTTAGGTGGGGTCGGCTTTACTAATTAATTAAATAAGTTTCTAACTTCATTTAATTTGAATTATTTATTGTTTCAAGCTCTATATAAAATTGTGATGGCGTATTAAAGTGTAAGGTCACAAAAGGGTTACTTCATTTTAATCAAAGATTAGGTACAGTCAATAAATTTGATTCCTAACCCACTATGGAACCTTTTATAGTAAGCGTCGTAACGATTTTCCTTTAGTAATGCGATGTCACTATGACGTTTTATGCGAAGAAGTTTCTCGATGGGTCAGGAACTAAATTTCTTGGCTGTATCATGAAAACTATTACAGGAGCGTTTGAAAAACTGATGTTTGTAGTTGTATTCTACTAAAATTATTTACTTTGCAACTGTACGCAGCTACGACTTTTGACATGTTTATCGCTGTCCCGCGGGAACTATACTATCTATAATAATATGCCGAATTTCATCCAAATTCGTTGAGCCGTTCTGGCGTGATTCAACAAATATCCATCCATCCATCCATCCAAACCTTCGCATTTATAATATTAGTTAGAAGACTCAGTGTGCGATATCACCATATACCATAGTTCACACAGGCAAATAAACCATTTCGTTTAATTTTTTTTCATTTCATTTCATTTTATTTCATTTCATTTATGAACTTTTCGGCGAACTGCGCGAATGCGGCTTCATAAATTAACTGAATCCGCCGTGTTGCATTCAACTAACCATTCGGAAACATTTTACGTAGATAAAGTATTTTTACGTACGCATTTTTCCACGACGACAAGCATGTTAACTTAGCGGCGTAATTTTGCCACATTTAAATCTATATTCCACCCTCACTAGCATAAGAAATGCAACCCAGTATAACGTTAGAAATGCAATTGCAATCCACTCAGATATTTTTAGACTAAAGCGAAGCTTTAAAACTAAAAGGGAACAATTATTCTGCCATCTTCAGTCGCTGCGGGTCACCCGTTAGTTGATTAATTTGGGTGCACTAAAGTAGTTCCCTTTATCGTCTGAGTTATCGCCGGTCTGATTAAAATGGATGGTTATTTTAAATCTCCAATTTATTTGATGGCAGTGGAAGTTGGACAATGACGAATCCGCATTGTAGTTGCTTCAGTTTTTATTTACCAATGTTCACGAAGCCTTTTAGCCTCGCAGTTTATCCTTTCTCAGTTTACTATGATATGCGGTTATACTTTGTTTGTGATACACATTGTTTGCATCTGTAGGAAACACAAAGAGATACGAAATATGATGATTATTTGAATTAAAGATACAGACAAATATAATACGAAATGTTTTAAGTTTTTGGACCTTCATTTCTGTAGTAAAGATATTGAATTTGACGCTATAAATTTTATTATGTTAAATCAATATCTCACCAGAGAAGGTGTAGTTTGCCGATTCATACAAAAGTGAGGAACGTTGTACTTTTGCCCTTGCCATATTCCATGTTTAGGTAAGTACATCTTTTTATTTAAGCCAGAAGGAAAAGAAAACCGTTCCACGAGATTAAACTTTCTTAAAACAATGACCCCGTTTGCGTCGGATTTCGTGCAGAATGATCTCTCAACGGAAACATTCTAGTATTTTTTGTTGAAACTTGCAAAAAGTATTCCTTTCGTCCACATAGTCAATGTTTATCTTTCCCGAGCTGTTTGTCAGTCGGTCATTACAACGTGCAATAACCATTAATTATCCATCGACGGCATAGCACCGGTGCACACCCACGGCCATAATTTCAAAACATTTTTGTATGGCATTTTGCGCGAGCTCTCTCCCATTCACGGAGTGCAGTTCCGCGAGTCACGCCGCATTCAGGAGTGTTTGGTTGGTTAGCGCGAGTTGCGCCGCGTCACCCGCCATGAATGGGCTCGCCGGAGTTAAGAGCCACTCAGGCAAATTTATTTGTACTACATTTTAAGGTCAGCCAAATAAAACATGAAAGGATTGCCGCGCTCCTGTCACGCCGCGGCCCCGTCGTAGCTGTCACTCTACGTGGAAGTCGCATTTATCTGTCTTCATCCTCGGAGCAATAACTTTGAGGTTTAACGTCCTTTATCTCTGCCTTTGAACAAATTGCAAAAGGAGATTTCAGGGATGTCTGCCTTTCGGCGTACTTTCCGCTTAAGCTTTGACATTTGTTTCGACATTTGTGATTACATAGATGGCACTAGGTATCACAGAAGCGCTTCCAGTACCCGCTGCTTAATAGGAAAAGAAGTTTTGCTTGTGGAATCAGCGCTAGTTATTTGTAAAGTTAGGAAGCCCCGAATCTAAACCGCATCGAGTCTTTATATCGCGAGCTGGACTGTCCTGCGACAACTGGTACAATATACGCCGCTGTATATCGTCCCCGGACCACCATCCGCGGGATTTAAAGCCGTCATTTGGCCGCCCGCACCGGCTCGCTGCGGCGCTGCCTCCACTAACTTTTAGTGAAATTATGTGTCTCGTCTCGCAGTCACGACGCTCTGCGGAAAAAATAATTGCGCCATATTTCACGGGAGGGGCAGCCGCAGAGGGGCGGGAGGGGGGCGCTATTTCACGCTTCATTACAATAATGGACGAAATAAAGCGTCGTCGTGACGAGACCATGTGTCTTGTCGACGCGCCGCGTTCGTTACACGCCCATGTGTTCAGGCTCTTTATGTCGCTTGTACCCTCCAGCCTCATTTTTCCTAAAGGTCATGCGAAATGGTTAAAGTTCACGCATTTTTTAGGCGAAACACGAAAATTATGTGCCGGCACCGGATACTGTGAATCCAAAACATTTTATAACGTCTAAATATTTAATTTTCCCCCGTCGCTGAACCAAGGTACTGCTAGTATTTAGGGCGACTTCGTTTAAGTTTCACGATATTTATGCAAATTAAATCGAGTCGAGCGAGTTGAAGCTGACCTTTTGATAATATTTATCAGGAGCAATGAAACAAAGAGCTCAAATCTGGAGATTGTATGAATAGCTAAGTTATGATTATGGTCCGTCTAGCGCGGCTCGAGCCCCCTCTCGGGCTGCGGCGCGCTGAGCACACAAAGTAATTAAAACTCCCAAGATAATGCGGAATAAAGCTGGAACGAGCTCTACAAAAATCCAGCCTTTTGTTCGGCGCACAAATGGCGGCGCATCCGGGCGCGGCGCTAAAATGAAGGTAGACGGAGCTGTTCAGCGGCCAGCGGGCAGCGGCAGCGGCCGGCGGGCGAACGCGGCGCGGCTGAAACATTCACAACCGCTACCCGCATTATTTGCTCGTCTAAATAATATAAGGATCCGTGCGGAACTGAAACCGAAGAAGCCTCCCCCGCCGCGCCCCGCGTCCCGCCCCGCGCCCTACATCGCAACAATACGGCGATATTGTTCGTCCGCCGAACGGTAAAGAATTGTTTATGGCTTACGTGCTCACCGCACTGCTTACATACGAGCCACCGCAGTTTATTTTATTGCTAGTTTTGGCCTACGACTTTCCCCCGGATGGTTATTTATTTAGCTGCCTTCGTTTGTGCACGAACTTTATGTCGTACACGAGCTTGTGTAGACAAAGGCAGATCCAAACGACGGCTCATTCGGCGTCGTTTGCATCAAACTGACACGCGGTGCGGGGAAACAAATCGGGGCACATTTGTTACATTTCTGGCGCAAATGTTCGTGTTCTTTCATGCTCAAAAAGACAATTTGGAATTCATCAACTGCTCTAGTTACTCAGTTAAAAAACACGCTAAAATTCCATCACAAAACTTACCAAAGTCAATGTTCTGGAATACGAGAAAAACATCAACGTACCTATGCACAAGCGGCCCCGCGCGCCGCGAGCGCCTCTTGTGGTTTGCTCGCATCACCACTAATTAGGTATCTTTCCAGTTGTAAACTTGTTTTTGAACATTTTTTTGCGCTGACGAGAACGCGAGACTGACCTAAAACTTGAAGACATGCGCAGGAAAACTAAATGCTTAGTAAAAATGGATCGCAAGATTACTCGCACTCCTATTAGAAGTTCAAATATTCCGTTCATGTTTCATAACGCAGAAACTTATAATTATCAAATTACGGTATCAACTATCAAAAGTCTTATTCTCAGTCGTACCAAACCACATAGTGACAGGACGTTGGAAATGCCAGCTTCAAGCTGTACTTACCGTCACCCGTTTTGGAAACATTACACATGACACAATGATATAATATCTGAGCTGCAATATTATCACAAAGCTTTGCACTCTGTAGAGGCGTGTGTGAGCGACGGGGATCTGAATGAACGAATGAGATCAATCGATGTTCTCACTCGCGCGGCGTCGACTAATGAGTCGCGCAAACACTCACTACACAGCTGTTTGATTTGCCGACGCGGTCAAGCGTGAAGCGGGCAGAGTTAGCGTCCACACAAAGACGATACTCAAAGGGTTTGACTCTCCATTTGATGGTGCCACCAAGTTCTAAATGTTCATGATTAAGGTTTCTTTATTTGAGGATCAGAATTGAACAGTTTGTTTCTAAGCTGCTTCCTTGTCTTACAAAACAAGCATGAAAGTGATTAATTTTTCATTCTCACGTGTGAAGGGAAATAATAATAAATAGCTAATTGTTTTTTTTTTCGCACCGCAATGTGAAACAAATTAAAATCCTGGTTAATTAATTCGCGAAACTTTAATCAATTTTAAAGCAACACAATGCCTTCGTACATTTTAATCTGCGCCAAAAAGCTCTGAGAATTAATAATTAATCCTTTAAAATGTCGATTGCGGGTGGTCGTGACGTCACAGGTAATCGAGCAGCCAATCACAGGTGTCCGCTGCAGCGAGCTCGAGGGAGTTGGCGCTAAGTGAGACACGATCGTCAACACGCCGCGCGTGTAATGTTATTGTGCCATCAATCGGGAACAATGCATCCCGCCGAGGTCCCAAGTGTAAAGTAATCAATAGTCAATACACGCATGTATATGCTTATGTTCAGTCATCAATTATCTTGCTTATTACTTGCAAACACTGTGTCTTCTGTGTTCGGAATACTTCAGAAGGTGAATGGGTTAGTTTGAGTAAACGCTATTGTAAATATTTTTCAGATTTTTCAAATTGTGATTACATGTTTCCGTACCTATATTGGTGATGTTCAAAGTCTACAGTGAAAGTGGTCACTTAATTTTAAATAGGTACTAAATTTCAATAAGAAGTTTAACAGGGGTATTCTGCTGGAATACTTCCAAATGATTCTAAGATGCTTTGCACGATAAAGACGAGTATGCACGGATATCTTGGACGGCTTGCACCGATTCTGCCCGAAACCAAACTCTAAAGAGATACAAACTCTTGTGTATCCACATTTATGCGTAAAGCACAGGCCTGCTATAGTTACATTAGCTTCTGCCCGCGACTTCGTCCGCGTAGAATTAGCAATTGATATGTTTATCGCTATCCCGCGGGAACTATACAATTTTCCGAGATAAAAAGAAGCCTATGTTTTAATCTAGGGTACCAGCTATCTCCGTTCCAAATTTTATCCAAATCCGTCCAGTCGTTTTAGCGTGAAGAAGGAACAAACATACACACTCACTCACATCGTCACATCGTCACTCACAATTTTCGCATTTACTCGTATAATATTAGTAGGATTACCAGAAATGACTGTGACAACCTTGAAAAGTTGATTACCACTGGGAAATTTCAGTTCTCGTTACAACCGCACATGATTACTAAAATGTAATAATAATAAATAAATAATAAATAAATAAACGATGTTCTATTTACACTCAAACAAAAAAACTGTTCCAAAAAAGAGGTCAAGCCCCGCAGTAATGAGAAAACCAATGCAAAGCGGAAAAAGACAGCAAGGATATCAAAACAACAATTAATTGAAATTTCATTATTCGAGTCCGAGATTAAAAGGTAGGAAACGAATAAAAGAAGACCCTAAACATCGTAAAATTTCACATCAAAGTGTAACATTTTAATGTCACAGTACAATATACCTACTTAATACTTAATGTTTAATGCCGACGTGAAAAGTGATGCCCTCATTTGTTTTGTGCTCTTCATTTTCGCATTCTAGCTAAAATTATAGTTTCCTAGAATGTATCGTTTGATAACGCGCCTGTCTTCTCTGACGTTTATTTTAGTGGACATAAATTATACCCTCGCGGTCTGGGAGCGTTCAGGTGTCAAGGGTGTCGACCCCGAAGCGGGGTTTATTAATAAGTGGCGCACTAGCTCAGGACAGCCACACGAGGATAGCTCCCCGTGATAAAGAGTAGAGCGCCATGCTGCAGTTCTCTATGTATGAGCTCTTCTATCACACAAAGGGGCCTTGGTGATGGTGTATACTGACTGTTCACTACAACGTACACCACCCACTACAGCTTAAATGCAGGTTGTTTATTTTCCTTTTTATCGTGGCCAGTATCACAGTTTGGCAATAACACACAGATTCAATGAAAAAATAACTTATATATTATTCAGAATAATTATAGATCTGTCTGAGGGTTTCAGTAGGTTGTAGAAATATGTCCGGATGATAAGTTTTGTATAAAAATTACCATTTTTTACTTTGTTTTTGAACTTTAGTGACTTTGTCATGTGTCAACAAAATTTCAAGTCAATTTAACCACTAGAAATAGGTCAAAGTTCACGCGCAAGATTTGACCCGCATTAACTTAACTTCCATACTAACTGAACTGACACGGCAAGTAAGGCAACAGTTTTATTGAATCAGTAGTTACTTTGCGGAGGTCCATATCAATGAACAAAAAACATTTACTTTGCTACTACGCTTACTCAAGTAGCGAAAGGTATCTAAGCGAGTGTGAGTAGCGGAGTAGCAAATTAAAAAATGTTCTTTGTTCAAGATAAAAGTTTGTAAATAATACCATTGACGTCATACAAGGTCTTGTTAGACACAAACCGAAATATAGTGATAATTGAATACGATTCGTAAGTTCCTTAAAACTGTATCTCAATTGTTTAGTTATTTGTCGACGAAACCGGCATAATCTTTTAAACTAACACGAAAGAAAGTACAAAAGCGTTTCTTCGAAAGATATTCCGAGAGCCAGTAGACATTTTAGAGTAGATATTTGTGACAGCGTATAAACTTGTACAATACTCTCTTTATGATATCGAACGTCTCAGTCTTAGAGTCTTATTCGCTTGTCCTGCTGCTAAGCAGCGTAGAGATTAAAACAGCTGGTGAAATTACTGGCACATTAAACCCTCTAGGCTAGGAACGCATCTGTAATCCTCTGGTGTTGCAGGTTTCCATGGGCGGTGGTGCTCACTTACCATCAGGTGACTCACTTGCTCGTTTTCCTTCCTTGTCGAAATTTGACGATTTGTGCCTAAACTGAGACCACTTTTAAGTATGTACCTTGCTGCTCGCGACCACACGGAGTAGCTGTGTAATTTTGGTTCATGGACATACTCGTAATCCACAGGGCGGAGCTGTTGAGACGCCGCACGGCCTTATCCAAACACCGACCTGACTGAAGGGCGGTGCGGCTTAGCCGACCCTTTGCTTATTATCCATCATTCTCCATCACCTGGGACCTACTATGTCCCGCTGAAATGAGCTGACTTTTACAAATAATACTACTTTAATCTCACACTGTTTCAATATTCTCTTTAGATTTTTCTAAAGTACCTACATGGCAACACATTAGAGTCTATGTAGTCGTACATTAAAAAAGGCATTAGGTACAGTTACAAATATTCACGCCGTCTCACAAACTCATTTAAAAATGTCATAATTAATAAAGCATGTTCCTTCACATTGGTTGATGTGCTTTTTTTTAAATGTCTGCCAGCTCTCGGATTATGACTGATTAGCAACAATGTTACAGTTTTGGTACAGAATGTACCTATCCTCGTTTTCTTAGCTAGTTAAACTTGTTAGTCTTTTGCGATGATCATCTTCTCTTGGCCGTGTTCGGCTACAGCGACTGGTTCCTAACGCTGAGAGCGACGTTGATGCGCTCTCAGGTGACTGAGGTAGCCGATTTTTGCAGTGAATGCGCGGCCGCACTCACCACAAGTTACCACCTTATAATACAGTAGTGATGTGTGGTGGTAGCTGATCGTCTGCTGGGGGCCCTAAGTTTAGTGTTGACAGGTGGCTTTACGAATGATTTAAGCGATGTCGGCAAATGTCAGCGCCCGCCGCGATGTTTACTTTATTTTGTTCGGCTTTATGAAACTGAATATATATTATGAAAGAATCCGGAATGAATACATTCGTACCTACCAGAGAAAAACAACTTTAATTATTTTAGTGACTATAGAGGTTTATTCGTGAAGTGTATGTAGAAGGATGGCTGCAATGGGGTCCAATCGCATAGGTGTGAATTACTAGAAAGTTGTACGGAATCTTCGTAAATGCACAGCATTGACGTTATCATATCGGCAGTTCAAAAGCATCAAATTGATTAGTTCAGAGTTTCCTGTAAAAAGCTAAATATTTAACAACCGTTCCAGTTGTAAAGAGTCCAGTACTTAGTTTCTGGGTTACTTAGTCTACTTTCAACAGCGAAAATGTTTAATTCAAATACGTAATCCGCGAAACCGTTTTCTGTGGCTAACTTTAAAATCTTGTGAGTGGCGCCGTACGGTTGCGTGCCGGAATCGGAAGCGTTCCGTCCGGCGCCTTCCGCACCGCCCCCCCTCGCCCCTCGCCCCTCCCCGTGGCGCCCGCGCCGGATACCGCCGTCGTCTTTAGCGGCGATTGGGATGCCGCGGATGAAACCGGCATAATCTTTTAAACTAACACGAAAGAAAGTACAAAAGCGTTTCTTCGAAAGATATTCCGAGAGCCAGTAGACATTTTAGAGTAGATATTTGTGACAGCGTATAAACTTGTACAATACTCTCTTTATGATATCGAACGTCTCAGTCTTAGAGTCTTATTCGCTTGTCCTGCTGCTAAGCAGCGTAGAGATTAAAACAGCTGGTGAAATTACTGGCACATTAAACCCTCTAGGCTAGGAACGCATCTGTAATCCTCTGGTGTTGCAGGTTTCCATGGGCGGTGGTGCTCACTTACCATCAGGTGACTCACTTGCTCGTTTTCCTTCCTTGTCGAAATTTGACGATTTGTGCCTAAACTGAGACCACTTTTAAGTATGTACCTTGCTGCTCGCGACCACACGGAGTAGCTGTGTAATTTTGGTTCATGGACATACTCGTAATCCACAGGGCGGAGCTGTTGAGACGCCGCACGGCCTTATCCAAACACCGACCTGACTGAAGGGCGGTGCGGCTTAGCCGACCCTTTGCTTATTATCCATCATTCTCCATCACCTGGGACCTACTATGTCCCGCTGAAATGAGCTGACTTTTACAAATAATACTACTTTAATCTCACACTGTTTCAATATTCTCTTTAGATTTTTCTAAAGTACCTACATGGCAACACATTAGAGTCTATGTAGTCGTACATTAAAAAAGGCATTAGGTACAGTTACAAATATTCACGCCGTCTCACAAACTCATTTAAAAATGTCATAATTAATAAAGCATGTTCCTTCACATTGGTTGATGTGCTTTTTTTTAAATGTCTGCCAGCTCTCGGATTATGACTGATTAGCAACAATGTTACAGTTTTGGTACAGAATGTACCTATCCTCGTTTTCTTAGCTAGTTAAACTTGTTAGTCTTTTGCGATGATCATCTTCTCTTGGCCGTGTTCGGCTACAGCGACTGGTTCCTAACGCTGAGAGCGACGTTGATGCGCTCTCAGGTGACTGAGGTAGCCGATTTTTGCAGTGAATGCGCGGCCGCACTCACCACAAGTTACCACCTTATAATACAGTAGTGATGTGTGGTGGTAGCTGATCGTCTGCTGGGGGCCCTAAGTTTAGTGTTGACAGGTGGCTTTACGAATGATTTAAGCGATGTCGGCAAATGTCAGCGCCCGCCGCGATGTTTACTTTATTTTGTTCGGCTTTATGAAACTGAATATATATTATGAAAGAATCCGGAATGAATACATTCGTACCTACCAGAGAAAAACAACTTTAATTATTTTAGTGACTATAGAGGTTTATTCGTGAAGTGTATGTAGAAGGATGGCTGCAATGGGGTCCAATCGCATAGGTGTGAATTACTAGAAAGTTGTACGGAATCTTCGTAAATGCACAGCATTGACGTTATCATATCGGCAGTTCAAAAGCATCAAATTGATTAGTTCAGAGTTTCCTGTAAAAAGCTAAATATTTAACAACCGTTCCAGTTGTAAAGAGTCCAGTACTTAGTTTCTGGGTTACTTAGTCTACTTTCAACAGCGAAAATGTTTAATTCAAATACGTAATCCGCGAAACCGTTTTCTGTGGCTAACTTTAAAATCTTGTGAGTGGCGCCGTACGGTTGCGTGCCGGAATCGGAAGCGTTCCGTCCGGCGCCTTCCGCACCGCCCCCCCTCGCCCCTCGCCCCTCCCCGTGGCGCCCGCGCCGGATACCGCCGTCGTCTTTAGCGGCGATTGGGATGCCGCGGATGTTTGCAGAAGCTTGAATTTTCAGCCGACACTCCGCTGCGATTCGGCTCGACTAAAAAAGGGTGAAGAATTCCAGTTAGCTCTGGCTTAAACACATTGCTTCCTGAGTTTGATTTCGTAAACGCTTAGAGTATTTTATTGTGATTACAATGCATAGCTCTTTGTGTTTATTTGATAATTTTTAGCGTCATGTCCATGATTTCAGACATTGATCAAGATAATCTCAAAATTCAGACAAAGAAAATGTAACGAATTTAATTTGCTCAAATGTTTTTATAACACTTCGCAAATATCAACTGTGTTACCTTATAACATAACAATGCAGAAACTTATGATTTAATTACAAATGTAAATGCCCGTCCCGCAACACTAACACGATTTCCATAAATTATAAGCTCTTCAACGCCGCAACAATATAATGCGAGCAATATAACACGTGTCTTGTCGAGCACGGGTACTGGCAGACGTGTCCAACCAGTAATTACGAGTGCGAAGTGCCAGTGCATCACAAAGTGGTCACGATGTAACGCTAGTAACAAAGTTTGTAGTCGGTGTAGCAACAAGGTAATTTTAAATATTTTGTTGATTCAGGCGTGGAGGCTATTTTAAATAAAATGAATAAATAAATAAATATCTTTCGACAATTGACAACAATTGACCTATTTTATTGAACATAATACATCAACTCTACTACTCCTCCGCTACGATAGATGCAAGACAGCTTTGCCTGTGCGAAATATGAATGTTTACATGTAAACTTCTCAGCATCCACAGAAGTCACACTTACATTATATCAAACAAATAATTTTACTATCACCAACGCCACACATACAAAAACCTTGAAGTGTTTCAAATCTTCGCGTCAACTCTCCTTTTAATCAGCTACAAATACTTTGCTTGGATTATTATAAGGACCTAGACTATATTTATCCTTATTGTCCTGGGGTTGTACAATACGGCCCGGTAACAAAGTGGACATCGCGCGCCATTTTTTATTCAGACCACCGCGAGCGACGCCACCGCTCATCACTAATGCAGACTTCGTCTGAGATATGAGCTTGAGAACTTGCTGAAATGTTTGTGTAAAATATGATTGATTTAAAACGGTACAAGGTGGGTAGTGCCAAAGGCGAAGGCGATATACATACGACCTGAGGCTTACTTTATCACCGCCCAAAGTGTGTACACTTTCATGTCTTTCCCTGGCCAGGAAGTAGAAAGTTCCACACGCGTAGCGGGCGGCAAATAGCTACTTACGGCCCGGGGTGACGTAAGATACAGAATTAACGCATTCGCTGCTGAATGTTAGACCTGAGATTTCTTCAGTCCCCGTGAACGCACATTCATGATCAAATGCACTGGACGTAAGTTAGGGAAACACAATGTAACATAATGCGTTCCCGGCTGCAAATGCGTTTGAATAATACCCTATTTTTTGTTTGTTATTTATATGCTTCTTTTGTAACCTTACCATCTCTTGCTTCTCTAATAAACTACCCAACAGTCCAGTACGTCAGTGTGGATGACAGCATAAAATTTAACCTAAAATATTTCAGCAAGCTCTTTGAGGAGATTATTATGTTACTTTGTAAGTATTAATTATCACTGCTACAAAATTATGAGCTAGCGATACGGGCAGCCTTTGTTATGCTTTGAATTACAAATATGTATATAACGCGTTTGAAGCACGAAAACATCTTGCTTTCAAAGGTGAACTTTTAATCAGCGCATCGCAAGGTCGTTGGCAAATCGATGGTGTGTGTTTGTGTATGTGTGTGTGCGCTCAGTTAATGGTGCATTCCGCATTATGCACCGCTTTGCACTCCGCGATGCTCATTACCGTTAACTACCGCCCCTGCACTATCTGGCCGCATCTAATGTCTTGGATGGCGCAGTTTCCTTGCTGCAAATACGGCTATTACTTTGTTGTACTACTTTCTCGTATACTCCATAATACTACTGGCTACGCATAAAAAACTGGTTAGTTGAGTTTGAGTACAAACACTTTTCTTAAACGGTTCCTATAAAAAGCTATTTCATTTAAATTGTATCGATGTTAATGCACATTTAATGAAAATAATGTATGCTTTAACTTCAACGGAATAGACGCTAGATAATTATTACAACAGACGGACAGGCAGACGATCGGATATTTTAGAGCCTTGGCGTTGCGTTTGGACTGTTTTGGTACCGAACTTTAAAAAATATTTTCTCTGGAGATGGATACGCTGGAACACTACTTAGGTAATTACTAGTCAGTATTTAGATTTGCACCTTGTAGTCTTTCTGAGATCTAATGCAAATGATTATGCTAAGCCTTAACTAGCTTCAACTTACTTCTCATAAGTCGATTAGGTATCATCGTTCTTTCTAAATTATATTCCAAACAGAACAGAAAGAAAAATCAAAAAACTAAGTAAGACTACGGTTCGGAATTGAACCCACTTCGTGATCATTCCGTGATTAGAAGTTAATTAATTTTCTGATGTTTCTCTGTTCAATTTTCAGTTTAATACTGAAAAGCGCGCAAGAAAATCGAGAACCACTTTTTCCGATAAAAAATACTTTACTTTATCGTTTTTTTTTTTTATGTGAATAGGAAGGCAAACGAGCAAGTGGGTCACCTGATGGTAAGCGATCACCACTGCCCATAGACACCCGCAGTCCCAGAGGGATTGCAGATGCGTTGCCAACCTAGAGGACTTAGATCAAATGCCTCTTGTGCCCGTAATTTCCCCGGCTATCTTACTCTCCACACCGGAACACAGCAGTGCAAGCACTGCTGCTTAGCGGCAGGATTAGCGAGTAAGATTGTGGTAGCGATCCGGACGGACCTTGCACAAGGCCCTACCACCCGCAAATTATCGTATTGCGTAACTGTAAAGATGCAATGTCATCGGTGAACAGACTTAAAATAAACCCTCCAACACGCCCGCGACTCCCACGCACAATCACTGAAGTAAACCCAAACATAACATTTCATTTTTAATGCGGTGCCACGTACGCTAACGGCGGCAATGGCAGGTGTTTATCCCTCATCTTGTTCCTTATATGGGACGCCCCCCCTCCCCTTAGTCGACGCGTCTTATTTGAATATTACTCTCGTTTGTAATATCGGTTTATTATCTCAGTATAATTCTAACACTTAACACAGTACACAGAGGTGACGCGCTTCTGGTAAAGCCAGATAATTTAAATATTACCGCTTCTACATTACTTCAAGTTTCACGTATCACGTCACGTAGTAAGTATTCCACGGTGGTCTGGGAGCAAAGAAAAATCATAGACTGTACCAATTGCATCTCTTCCCGCGCAGATGGTAAAAGCCCATCGATGGAATCGGCGAACATCGTAGAAATCATGTTATAGGCGATGCGGCTAGCAACCCATCACTACTTATCATTATCACACTACCAACATTTTGCTTAGGAGTAGCTCTTGTACGAAACCTGAGCGGAAATTGTACGGAACCTTCGGTGCCTGAATCCCACTCTCACTTGACCAGATTTTATAATATCCCCTTGCAAAAAAAACGGGCACCCATGGCCCATGGTTTTTGAATTTTATGTGCATAAAGGTGCGACCACACCGCCGCGTATACGCAGTGACGTGTCGTATGCGTCACGTTTTCTCACCGTTTCTTCATACATTTTGTTGCGATTCCGTAACGTCACCGTTTTTTAAGCGGCGGTGTGGTCGCACCTTTAAAGCTTACCTTCTAAGCTTTAATGCCTAAAAATCTGAAAAACCATACATATACCTACGCCAAACACTTCCGAAGAAAGTATAGTTCGAAGATTATTCCATATTTCCATTTTGTTCGTGTTTGGCAGCTTACTGTCGCCAACCTGTGTGCTGTAGCAAGCAACCGTGTAATATTTCAGAGTTGTAAGAAATATGTTAGGCCGCGGCGTTGCGCGCATTGAATAAATTGCCGCGGGAGGAGGGGGGTGACACGTGACGCGGATGCTGCGTGCTGCCTGCCAGTCGCGTACGGTATGGGGCAATAATAAAATACAATACAAATATTCTTCAACGAATTACACAAATCAGTACTGTAAGAAAAAAAAATAAAGAAAAGGTAGTCTTTTCGAATGCGCTGGTAGTTTAAAAAAACCGGCCAAGTGCGAGTCGGACTCGCGCACGAAGGGTTACATACCAGAAATACTCTGTTGTATGGGAGCCCCTCTTCAATATTATTATTATTTTGATTTTAGTATTAAATTTGATGTTGTAGCCACAATAAAAATACATAATCTGTGCAAATTTCAACTGTCTAGCTATTACGGTTCTTGAGAACTACCTCGGCGAGTGGTAGCCATGAAAAAGGGCTAAATTATCACGTTTTTTGTATGGGAGTCCCCCTTAATAATAATAATTATTTTGTTTTTAGTATTTTTTGTTATAGCGGCAACAGAAATACACAATCTGAGAAAATTTCAACTGTCTAGCTATTATGGTTCTTGAGATACAGCCTGGTGACAGACGGACGGACGGACGGACGGACAGCGAAGTATTAGTAATAGGGTCCCGTTTTTACCCTTTGGGTACGGAACCCTAAAAAGACGTGTGAAAGAGCCCTTGACGACCTATTTGCAAAATATACTTTTGATTTTTGTTTTTTTTTTTGACAATAGGTGGTCCTGTCTGTCAAAAACAAGCTCTACCGACAACTATTGGGATATGAAATTTGAAGAAGGTTTTTGTGGGATGGAGGAAACAAGCAGTCATCTTCGAGAAAAAATGTCAAAAAAGCGGATGTAATTACTTTGAATCACAAAAAAAAACAATTTACGGGGAAAAGGTCATTAGACCAATAATAATTACCTACGTCGAAGTCGATAGCCAAAAATATCACTCCAATCCGTCCCTGTGATTGCTTCGACTGGTACAACAACTAAATATTTAATGCATGTGTCCTCTATCTCCCTCGATCATTACTGCCTGTCGTGTGTATAATTTGTACCCATTATCCAACTCGAAACTCACTAACTCTGAACCTTATACCAAAAGCTTGCCATTAAAATACATTATTTAATTTTACATCCACCTGTACAGGATAACGGAACGCAATTTACATCCGTAACGTCGTGACGGAAAATGCGCTAAATTATAAAAGCACCAAAATCAGATCAGTAAAAAGCGATTGCTGTTTACGTCCCGAAGTAATCGGCCTCTCGGAGGAAATCAGAGTTTCTCCGAATTCCAGTCGGGAGCGGTCGGGAGCGGTCGGGAGCGGTCGGGAGCGCTCGGGAGCGCTCGCAGCCGGTAATGAAGGGATTCTTATAAGTAAAGGTGCTTGACCGACAATATTGTATTACCTACCGTAACTAATACATGTTATGATACAAAGGTCTCCATAATACATCAGCTAAGTGTTATGGATGTTTTCCATAACAAGGTTTATTGTTTCAGAATAGGTAACAATTCTGACCAACGTTCCGTATCAAAAGACTGTTATAAAAAAGGGGGCGTAGCATGTACAGAGAGCATTAGCATGTAAGAGTTTACATACATATATACATACAGATGTCAGTCTGTAGCTTGTTCGTAGAGCTTCATCTTAACCTTTAAAGATTATTCTCATGTCATCCGTGTTAAGATGTCATCCCTGTCAATACAATACAACTTCATCAAGATAATGTGGACGTTGTGAGAATAGATATTCGAGGAATTAGACATTTGAGGAATGGACTTTCAGACAATAGACTTTCGGCAACGACATTTAGGGGATTGGGCGTAGGTGACCGAACCCGTTTAAATTTCGTCAGAAACGTGTCAAAGAGACAAACCATGGATCATCAAAAACTATACCATACCTCACTATACTATGCCTTTGTACACACAGCAAAACTATTCGGTAAGCACCTTTGCATGCACGCGCCGCTTTAAACCTGCTTACCGAATAGCTTTGCTGTGTGTACTATTTTCTGTGTACTTCTGTATTTTTTTAATTTTTATGTGCAATAAAGAGTTTACATCATACATACTATAAAACCGTCAACTTTTAAGACAGGACAGGACAATTACTTTTACATTTCTTCTGCTTAAAAGAAAAAGCTCATACCTTCAAATGTGTATCGCCTCCATTTCCCTCTAGAACAATGTCCCCTACATTCGTGTCGAGCTCAAGTCTCGGAGTGTCCATTGAATTAGCTTGGGTGAGTCCGGGCTGCGGGATCCCGGGATCTGGCCGATTAGGGCCGGGACTAGCGCCGGGATGCCCGGTTTATGCCCGGGGTAAGCCCGGCCGACAGCCCTGATTAATAGACAAGCTTTTGTGCAAACTGACAAACAGAGATGCTAATTAACTAATGCGACGCGTCTGAGGCGACGGAGGTGACCGCCGGTTATTAATTTGTTTTGATGATTGTTCTCTTGGCTGCTATCGTTTACACACGGTGTAGCTTGCTGGTAGTTTTTTGTTTGTCAGACATGGGCTAGGCTAGGATCATCATCATCATCATCATCATCATCAGCCTGAAGACGTCCACTGCTGAACAAAGGCCTCCCCCTTAGCACACCATAATGAACGACAAGTCGCCACCTGCATCCACCGGTTTCCCGCAACTTTTACGATGTCGTCAGTCCACCTAGTGGGAGGCCTGCCAACACTACGTCTTCCGGATCGCGGTCGCCACTCGAGAACTTTTTTCCCCCAACGGTTGTCTGTTCTACGAGCGAGGCTAGGATATTTCTGAATATTAGCTTCAATACAAGTTATTTTAGTAGGTATTAATGCCGTTTGCATTTGCTGGTCCTAAACAACGCGTCCGACAGAAAAGGTCCCGAGCAAATACGGGGCTACTTATACTGTTTATTCACGAATAACTAGACCCAGATTCTGACGTATACAGGATACAGGCGCAGTGTTGTGCTATGTTTTGTATGACTCGTTGTCTTTTAGCTTAAAGTTTCATGAAGCCCTTGCACAATCTTAAAGATTATAGATATATTATAGATAATTGTGACAGTTTATATTAATTTCTCGTGTGTGTTTCCTATATTTTTGGCACATTGAAATTTGAATTTCAAATAGGCATGCTTTTTACTATCCCAATATTCCCAAGGGATCGAAAATTACTCACGCAAAATCATGTTACCTATCTCATCCGCTAAGAGTGACATGAAATTTGACACAGATGTTTTTTATGCTAACGTATTTACGTAGAGAACCATGATGGATTTTATGTTGAAAATCGTTTGTAGCGTCTTTGATAACTCACTGGAAATATTCTCAGCTTAGAGTCAGACCTAATACGAGTATTAAGAAACCATACAGTGTGCACCACCGGCACAATAAACCGCTCTCGCCTGTAAGTAATAAGCCAAAACTGTCACTTACAAACGTCCTATCGTGGATAAAGCGTGGCAGTTACAGAAGTCGTTAAACCAATTACCCTTTTAATAACAATTAATAATATCCAATTGTTCTATCAATTCCTTAATCACACGTACAAAATAAAGTGCTCTCAAAGCTTAAAAAACCATTAATCACAAGACACGTGACATTTTTATTGCCCCAGTTCTCGCTTGCGTCACAGCGCAGCGCGAGCGCGAGCCGACGCAGTTCCTACCGTCTCATTGTTTTATACAACTTACTGTTATAACTCATAATGCAAGTTTCCCTACACGAGTTACAGTCGCGATACAGTAGTTGGCACAAACATCGAGCAACTTGCTGTATCGCAGATAGCGAGGGAACTTCCTCGCGACTTCTGAGCCTGTGTGTGCGACTGCCGTCTTTAACGCACTCATAGTTCAAGCGAGATGGAAATGATATGAATATTAGTAATGTTTTTGCGGACGCTGTGCATTGCGTGCTCGGCGGCGGTATAAAACATAGTTGTTAATAGCGAGGGCGCAATAAACATGGTAATTATATTGCCTGCAGGCCGCGTGCAGCCTTACGAGTGTTTTATCAATGAGTTAATGTTTTCGACTTAACGTTGTTTTGGGGAGCACTTAACTTACAACGGCCACTTCGTGCAGTTATGTTATTTTACGACTTCTGTTCTGAACGCTCACTAGCTTTTGTTTTATTTTCCAAATCGCGGTCGACGTACTCGTGATTGAGCAATTAATAGTATTTCAGTATGATCGTTAACATGTAACCAAAACAAGATCCCAACATATTGTGAACCTTCTCTGTAGAAGCCGGTTAATATCATGAGTACCTACCTAAAGTACTTTAAATTTCTTTTAGCGTGTGTCGCACCCAGTTACTAAACCAGTTAAACGATAACGGACAATTTTGTCACAATATTTCATAGGTTTTCTATCACAAATCGTTGGTTACGATTAACGTTGTTGCTTAAGTGGCTTGGTGCAGCTCACGCTTAGCCTTTTTAAGTTATAAGAAATACACTGTATTTACCGCTGATTCCTTTTTCCAGCTGGGATCGTGCCAACACATAGGTCTTCCCAACTTTTACACCGAACAGCTATACGAGTAGGTACGATTTAAACTTTAAACAGTTTGCTACTTTGAAATACTTCATTATTAACTGTTCCCATGCTGGTCTGAGAGCCAAGAAAAATATAGTATGTACCAGTTGTTGCTTTTCTTCCCACGCAGATAGTAACAGCCCATCGAGCAGCCACTATTTTGATTTCCCTTTCCACCTACGCCCACAGTCATGCTAATGGCCTTTAGGTCTCGTTACCCAGGCTCTGTCTAGCCGTAAGGGGTAAAGACGTGATTTACGTATGTATGTAAAACTGCAGCCTTGTTTAATGTCGTTTATTGGAAGTGTAAACAAACAGGTCGTACCCTCAGCGCCGCGGCTCGCGAGCCCCGACTCGATTAGCGGCCGGCGGCGTTATGGCTGCCGCTAAATAAGTTAAAAAATGCACCCGCGCTCTGAAATATTACGAAAAAATTATAGTCAGTTTGATAGAGTTATAAACTTCACATTTTAATTCGATAAACCGTAGGGAATTGTGATTTTTTACGTAGAGCCGTAGTGGCGTAGTGGCGGCACGGCTCAGATAAATAGGGCCGTCATGGTTACTTAGTGGTTTTAAACCGCTATCAAATAGGAATGGAACTGACAGTTATTCCATAATACATTTTGTACCTTTATTTTATAATGAATTTTGTAGCATGTATGAAGAGATTGATGAATGTGGATGAAGCGAAAGAGGTATGTCAGGATCGTAGCAAGTGGAACAAAGTAGTATCTGCCTACCCCTGTGGGAAAGAGGCGTGACGGTATGTATGTATTTTATAATATTATGTATGTACTGATGTCTCAAGACTTTTAACATAACCAAACATAACGCTTCAATACATATTTAATTGGCGCGTGACTCGTAGCGCCGAAGCCAATCATTCATCTTACGATATGTTATCTATTAATCGCACTATCCACACGCAACCAATCTAAAGTTCGTGCCATACAATTATTTAAGCACACTATGCTAATAAAATTACCCCTAAATACAGTCGACATCAGATATATCGGAACAAAAAATATTTAGCTTGCCATTCCGCTACTTCAAGTAGACAGACGCACAACACAGACAGAGGGTAATTGGCTGTCTTGCATGCGTATAAATAAGCGGAGCAGTGCGGAAAAAATGTTTGTTAATAGATGGACTTCCGCACGGTAACGCCTGATTTAATAATGCCTAGACCAAGGTACTCAAAACCGGCCAAGTGCGAGTCAGACTCGCACCGAAGGTTCCGTACCTACACATTCTAAAGTAGTTCAGCGAGTGTCAAACATAATGCCGTACCTAATGACGATCTTTAAAATTCAGTGTCAGCAGTGCTCGTAAACAAAAGTAACACGGGGCCATTTTAAATTGGTTATTGACATAATGCGGACGAACAAGAAAAAAAAACCGGCCAAGTGTGAGTCGGACTCGCGCACTGAGGGTTCCGTACAAATTCGCCAAGTTATTATAAAATCCAGTCTAAGCAGAGCCCTGCTCTTAAGCAGAATGTAGGCAGTGTGAGGTCATTTTATATTGGTCCATATATAGACAAACAAATGTGGGATCGTAATCGAAGAAAAACCACTGTTTTCAAAATTAAAAGAAAGTATAATAAAAAGAAATTGGTTTTTACAAATTAACACGTCTGAATCGTATCGGCTCCCAAGTAAATCTCAATTACCCTTAATTCTAAACAAACAATATTGCTAGTCATTCATGCTTTCTCTTTCGCACACGTACATACACATCATGCTGTCACTCACACTCATTCGTACGTCATGTTACGCTCCTTTCTACTCATCCCACACAAATGTAACTAATATTACAAATGTACTAAACGACGCGGTTGGCCTAGTTGGTAGTGACCCTGCCTGCGAAGCAAGCATCCTGGGTTCGAATCCTGGTAAGGGCATATATTTGTGTGATGAGCACGAATATTTGTTCCTAAGTTATGGATGTTTCTATCTATATAAGTATGTATTTCCCTATTTTCCCTATATAAGTATGTATATCGTTGTCTAGTACTCATAACACAAGCCTTACTTGCGCTTACTTTGGGACTAGGTCAATTTGTGTGAATTGTTCCCAAATATTTATTTATTATTTATTTATTTATTATTATTTATTATAAATGCGAAAGTATGGATGGATGGATGTTTGTTACTCAATCACGCCAGAACGGCCCAACGAATCTAGATGAAATTCGGCACATAGATAGAGAAAAGTCTGGAATAGCACATAGACTACTTTTTATCCCAGAAAATTCCCGCGGGATAGCGATCAACTAATTCAATGCAGACGAAGTCGCTGGCAATAGCTAGTAATAAAATAAATACGAAAGTGAGGAAAAAAAGTGGCTGTGACATACGGACGGACAGACAGACATGACGAATCTATAAGGGTTCCGTTTTTGCCATTTGGCTACGGAACCCTAAAAATGGTTTTCAGAATGTATTTAATGTACTACCTTCATTGCAAATCTTTAAGTTTCTAGGGGCCCCCATTGGTTTTTATTCTACGGCAATTTGTATTGTAACGCGATTGACAGTTTTGTTACTATAATTATCATCTTCTGAATCGCTTTCTCTTCGCCGAAAACCGTGACTCCGCTTCAGCTAGTCAGCAGCTGTCATCAGTTACGCTCAGCCGCCAGCCGTGCGGCCCTGATTGATTAGTTGACCTGGTAATTATAATGATAGATTAGTGTACATAAGTACATAATTACAAGAATCGGCTGTTAAAATAAATAATAAACCGGCCGGGACAAGGTCTCCTGCTGACCTACTTCAAACAGGTAGAAAACTGTTATTATTTGACGGTGCACACTTTGGGCGCTACTTCTTATGAAATGACAGAATAAAATTTCTTTTTAGCAAACATTTTGAAATTTGACTTCAACAATTTTGTGTTACAACAAGATGACAATAAATCGACTATACGATTATAATGTCTTTTACGGCTTTTTTCAGGATGTTAATCATTTACATGATAACTTCCTTACCATGACGTCTTAATGCTAATTCTATTCCGATTCTTTAGCTGACATTTTTGCCACTTCTAGTATGGATCTGGCAGAGAGAGAGAGAGAGAGAGAGTGGCCCCTGTGTAGCTGATCCTAACAGACAAGAAAATCTTTCCCATCATTGTCCGGCGCGCGTCCTCTTCCCTCCCCTTCCCTCGTAAACGCGCCTCGTAAACCCCGGAGCCATAATTACTATGCACTTAATGAAATGACCTTTTTTATGACTATAATCTAATTTCGTAATTAATCTAGTTTTTTAAGACCTAAACATAAAACCTTGTTTATATTGCCGCGATACCTCTAAATGTTATGTACTAAGCTTGTTTTTGCGGGAAACAAATGTTACAAAAATAAATTGCTTGTTGTTTATTATGCAAACGACTTGCTTTCATTGTCATTTTTGCTTTGATTGTTTTAATTTTGGTTGAGGAGAAATACTAAGTTCATTGCAAGGTTGCTTGCCATTCACGAATTAAGTTTATTTACCTTGTTACCAGGTTACCGCACTATAAGTATAATTTTACGACTTTTAAAATTTTTATGAAATAATTTGTTCATGCAACGCAAATATTGCACGTACAAATATTTCCCTTATTAAACACTCTGTGGTTGTTTGACTTTATTAAAAATATGCGTTTATTTAATAAGAAACCTTAGCTCCCTCTGATAAAATCGATTTCGCCTCACGTCACATTTTTACGACATTATAAAAATGTTCAAATAAAATGGCGTGGCTATTCCCTTTCTTGCCTTATGCGGTGGTTATAAGAGTAATTTTGCATTGAAGGTTGTTTTTACGATCTTGGAACAATGTCCACGTCGCGGCAAGCCGTAAAAGCGCGCGTCGAGCCGCGGCCAGCTCGCGGCGAGCGGCTAGCGGCTAGCGGCGACCTCGCGCGCAGCGGTAACATGATCGTAATTGCGATCTCATCACGCGCTGTTAATTGCGGTGTCGTAAGCGATCCCACGGCACCCGCGAGTAGCTCGCTAACGCATGTGTTAATACAGTTAATTCGATGAGCAAGTCCATTTATTGGCAAACGTAATAGGTAGGTACGAGTGTGCTAAAGTATGAGAAATGTAATAAATTCCCCACTAGGGAACGCTGATGTCTAACCCGATGTTAATACTGTCTGATCACACGCGATTTTTTCAAAATTGCAGCGCGATTGTTTTATTTTCGTCTCGGAAGAATAAGTGTTGGAAATATTAGAGCCCTGATTATTAAAAACACTCGAAAGTTCAATTTGAAAATGGTGAACAAATTTAATGTGCCGAATGTGTTTAGATTAGAGTATAAGAGTAAAAGAAATTCATAACTCCAATAACATTAGCCTTGTGGATAAACGAGTAGTAACTCTAACTACGTACGTGTTGACAACTTACAAACTGTTATTGAGCCTGATACAGCCTGTTCCCAAATTGGAATCACACCTTCCGTCTCACTCTCCTATTAAATGACTAATTAGTGTGACCATAGTAGTACAATACAAACTTCGAACTTCGGGGGCTTGCTCGCCACTCGCAGACAGCATGCCGGCTGAACTTTGCGCTCATCCAGCTTATAAATCCCATTGTTCACCCAGTCCTCGTGACTCGCCCACTCTGTCATTTAAAGGTTAACTCCATAAAACGATACGGCGGCGAATTACCGTCGCATTATAAAAACCAATAATGATTATCGACGCGGGCGAGGATTGCGATGCAATTTAAAAGATAAGAGTTCGGCGAGGGCCCGATGTAATCGGTACACGCGCCGCGCTCCAAATAAAACCCGATTTGATGCCTCCTGTTAACCTTTTCGTCCTTTACCTTGAGGTTAAATTCAAGTAGCTCTGTGATCTGTGTGAGGTTCATGACAACGCTTTCTTTAGAAATACTTCCATGTCGGTATTGTTGGTCTGGGAGCAAAGAAATAACATAGAATGCCGTACCAGTTGCTTCTGCCCGCGCAAAAGGTAAAAGCCCATCGAGGGAATGGGCGAAACTCTTAGGAATCATGTTATAGGCGATCCGGCTAGCAACCCATCACTATTTTGATTCCACTTTCCATCTATATACTTATACCCACAATTATGCTAAACATGGCCTTTAGGTCTTGTTACCTTAGGCTTTGTCGACACCGTAAGGGATATATGCGTGATATGTGTGTGTATGCATGTGTATCTGCAGAACATTTTTCGAAATGGCGGAGATATAAAAAAATTACGCTACCAAAAACTGAATCGACAAATTCGACATTTGCAAACTCGTTCACAAAAGTTCACGTGGGCAGATTGAGAAATACGACCTGTAGAGGAGAATATACCTACATACGAAACATACGAGAGAATTTTTGCAAGGATTTTTGTCCAAGCTAAAAAGGAGAAACTAAATAAAGCCATACGATAATATATAGGAGAAACTGCCCTCCCCGCTCACTGTCCCGAAATTCAGAGCATGCTGGGTTTTATTTAACTTTTTCAATAACAAATTCAAGGTATTCCCAGTAGGTCCAGATCCACTCGTTCGTCGCGGTTGTCTGTCGCACGCCTCCGGTATAAACACGGCAACATGGCGGCGACGAAATCTATCGCGATGTCAATTTACGAGCGCCGTAAAGCCCTTGCTCGTCACTCGCTTTAACTTCAATATTTGATGCGGTTCTTCCCTAATAACCTATTTACTGAATAAGTTTAGGTTAAAAAAGTAAATACTTAACTAAAGTCTTTGACAACAAACTAATAAACGAACATTACGTACACAAGCTACGAGCACACTACCGCAAATATCTGAGGCATGTCCAACGTATTCGATGACCATGCACACTGAAACTAATGAATCAGAAACAGTGACACAATATCCTTGTCATGAAATAGTTCACACTCTGACGCTCTAACGACTAACCTTCCCAAACCGTTACTGGCAAACGACTGAGACGCAAAAGAGCCTCGAAAACAACGTGCCGATGCTCGGCAGAACCCGCCGCAGCAACCGGATTAAGCGCGAGCTATCTGGCATCCACCACAGGATCGTTTCTAATGGAAAATAATTGTGCAAAGAGTGTGTGTGTGATTTTTAACACACCATGTTTATTGCGAATAAATGATTTTTATGATTTATGAGACGTGTCGCAGCGAACTTCGCAGCTAAATAAAAAAATCTTGTAAAATTGTAACCAACTTGAAGGCTGCTCAGATTGTTAACAGAGCAATGTTTAGTTAGATACACCAAAAGCGCCCACGGCCGTTCAGTTAAGGCTTCAACATATTTATAACGAGTCAATAACAATTATAGTTTGAAACTTGAGAAAGGCACCCCTTGTGGGGATTGGCGACAGATTGTTTGATAAGTAATGGATATCTTTTGAACTGATAGGGGGAACTTGTTCCAAATATAGAAATCATGAGTTTAGGTCGCGGTTTAAGACCTTTTTCCTTCAGATTTTGTGATATTGTAAGCGCCTCTAGGGCTTGTTTGTTGAAGGCAACAATATTGCGACCACATTGACGAATCAATATCGCTCAGCGCCGCCTGCGCCATCCATCACTCGCCCCTGGTCCTGCTATGTCTAAATGTAAGCTCGTGTCAACCTCATAAAAATCACTCACAAAGTAGAAATTATAGCTTAAAAATGTGGCAAGAATTGAAACTGAACTGAATAATTGAATATCCAACGGGCTAAACAAAGAAACAAATCCTTGTTTCTTCAAAGGAATGCTAATCGCGCGTTCAAGGCTATCCCACTCTGGGCTGAGTTCAAATGGCGTCTCTTGGTGCGGGTAATATTCAAATAACAAACTTACCTGTTATTTGATTAAATTAAGACTCATTCTACGAGTATCAGCGAGCTTAATTATATTGACCTTAAAACTAAGTCCAAAGAAAATTTGTTGGAGCCACAGAAGCTTTTTGCTTTTATTTGTATCCGAAAACTGGGTCAAAGATGACTGACAACTTCACTCCAGGTAAATTTTTCAAGGAGTTTTAGTTACTTTTGTAAAATTTTCCGCACTGTTGCTGCTCAGCGATGTCGCCACTCCATCTGGGATGCTTATCTGTAATTTAATTTTGCCGATAAGGCTTGACTTATACGGCTTGTCGTGTCTTGTTATCTGCGCTTTGGGTCGGTGGCCGGCGGTGTGGCGTGGCGTGGCGTGGTGTGGCGTGGCGTGGCGTGGCGCGGCGTGGCGTGGCGTGGCGTGGCGTGGCACAATGCGGCGCCGATACCGATGACGGACCGCGGCGATACGCGATGCTATCGCGCCGAAGCGTTATTGCGCCTTTTAACGTTATTTATGGATGTTATCGCCGGTCTTCGGATACACGGTTCGGCGTCGTTTGTTGATAAGTGTGACATAATGCGAGGCGTTCCATTTGGTTTAACTGTTTTGTGTCGCGAGCTTTATGAAACGGAACTTGAGATAGTCGGCGCGGGTGGATGTTTTCCCAAAAGAACTCCTTGCGGGATCACTCGTATGTCTATTTGTGAAGCTCGATTTCATCCGAATCTACTGAAACAATTAAATAATATGAAATTTGGGGCACTCCAACCTCTAACTACTCACTCTGTCGCTCTTTCCATCAGGTGACCCGTCTGCTCGTTTGCCCCCTCTTATATATATAAAAAATAACTCATTAATTTTAAGAGTAGGTAGGCACTAAAATTACATCATCACTACATAGTATAAAACAAAGTCACTTTCTCTGTCCCTATGTCCCTATGTTCCTATGTTCCTATGTCCTTATGTCCCTATGTATGCTTCAATCTTTAAAACTACGCAACGAATTTTGATGCGGTTTTTTTTAATAGATAGAGTAAATCAAGAGGAAGGTTTATATGTATAATATATGCAAAGCCGGGACGGGTTGCTAGTTATCATTATAACAATA
Organism: Pandemis heparana; assembly: GCA_963854515.1. NCBI lineage: Eukaryota > Metazoa > Arthropoda > Insecta > Lepidoptera > Tortricidae > Pandemis > Pandemis heparana. Next base: position 14,940,300 of record OY978020.1, read on the forward strand.
ATGGTGGTCAATTTGAAGCAATTTACTACCAATTTCAAGCAATCGATACTTACTGTTACTTGTGATACATGAAAAAGTGGAAAGCTCGAATTATTTGTTCGCTTCATCATCATCATTAATATTTTATCAGCCGGAGGACGTCCACTGTTGGACATAGGCCTCCCCCATAGGCCTCCAGTCTAGTTGCCTGCAGTCTAGGTTGGAAGCGGCTTGCATCCATCGTGAACCCGCGACTTAAACCAGGCTATCCGTCCACCTCGTTTGTAGGTACCTACCTCGCTTCGCAATTACATTACAAAAACTTGACTGTAAAACTTGATAGCTATTTTTGGACGCTTGATAATGTAATGCTTGATTATGCTGAGTGGGGCGCATTTTACACCATATCGGTACTATTCTTAAGTATATTGTATTTCTTCATATTTTAAATCTACGTGTATCGAATGTCTCTCTTTCTCTCTCTAATGTATTGTATCTGTTCTCCCGCAGATCGGTGATCGAGTGGATCGAGTGACGCGCGCGAGCAACATGTGCGCCCGCGCGTGGCGCCTGCACGCGCTCACCGCCGCGCTCGTGCTCGCAGCACACCTCATCAAAGGTACGCCAATAGCGCACCGGCACACGCCAACTCAACCAATAGCGCGTAAGCACACGCCAGCTCAACCAATAGCGAGCAGGCTGTTATCGCGCGACAAGATAAAACTCATTTTATACTCCATAGCGAGTCGCGGAGTATTCTTTCTCGCACCAGTAGAGGAACGTGACGTAGGTGTACGGCACTCGTCAATTGAATTTCGTAGCTTTTCAAGCATATCAAATAGGTATATTCATTCGCTTTCTGTTTCCATCAACACGGTAGAACACGTCCCAAGAAATTATTTAATTGCTACACGCAACGCAATTAGCCAAAACGTACAAGCAATTAGAAGAAACCTTTAATTAAATGACATCAAAAAGAGAGCGGTCCCGTGTGTTTGATGCGTCGCAATATCAACAATATTACGTTTTCGCTTTGACGTGGGCGCGAGGACGCCGCCTCCGCCTCCGCCGCCGCTGGCGCTTGTGCAAACAGCGGCGGCGGGTGCGGCCCGTCCATACACAACATTCGCGAGCACTCGAGCCAACACTCGCTCGGCTGTCCACTCGTCATAATGGACGCCGTACTCGCCTCTAGTTCACTCCACCACTACACTGCATCATAGCCAGTTGACAAAAACCGGGACTAGACGCTTTTGTTACCCCACAACGCAACCGAGTGATCCCATTCCACGCAAAAACATTTTTCATGTAACATTGGCCGCAAACAGCAAGCACTAACAGCGCTCGCGGGAAAGTGCTCGCGGCGCCGGCGCCCGACACAAGTTTTAATGAATATTTTAATTCGACTCTTGAAATGACGATTTTCGAGTGTAAATTCGGTTCGCTGCGAAACTTCGCCGCTTGTCGGACAACAAATAAATAATGGAAGTGCGGGTTCCGACGAGCTCTCAGGCGCTCATTTACATCAAACTGGATTCGGGTTGTTGTTTCTAGGTATTAAAGGCGCTCGTGTACCGCTGCCGCGCCGCCGCGTCGCCGCCGCGCCGTCGCCGCGCCGCTCTGCGTGATACATTCCTCCGGTAGCATATACTTAAACTACTATGGAAATGTGTTTTATCTCCGCGCTTTGACTTTCAAATGCGCCAGACGCAACCGCCAGAGTTTACCAAATATGTTGTGGATTTATTGCAGCCGGTGCGGAATAAGAATCAGTTGTTACCTGAGCTCATATTTTGTGTATTTTTGGAGCTCGCGACACTAATTTAGGTTTCAATAGGCGCCGCCAGCTGCGCCGCGGCTTAATTGAGTTACTCCGATAGATTGTTCTGCGCTAATTCCGCTTTAAGTCCGCGGATGAATCGATCGCGTCCCGCGACGAAGCCGCACGACGGTAAGCCGAAGAATCATACAATAATAATCCCTAGTAATCAGCGCATTATGAATGTAGCACGCTGCTTTGAAGTATTATTTTAACGCCACTTTGTAAGTTACAAGGCGCTCGCTGTTATTCTATATCGGCGTGTTTTTCTGATCAATATCCGGTGGAGATAGCACAGACGCTCGTAGTGGCCGCATGCCGCACGCCGCTTGCCGCATGCCGCACGGAGCAGCCACACCACTGCGTCGCCGCACTGCGGCGTGATTTATCTCGCCATCTGCGGATCCGTCGGACGCGTTTAATTATTATCTAAACATCGGCAGCAGAGGCTTTGCGAGATTTAAGCGCTACGCCAACAAATTACCGATCTGTCGACTCGTTGAAGATAAGATTGTTTCATTGATTTGGAATTGAACACGAGCTATCTCGCTGGCAATCTAATTGTTACACGAATCGGGGAACGGAAAGTACGAAACAGTTTGGGGTTAGAATAAATACTTTGTTAGTGAAAATAATGTAACAAAAGCGCCACTCGCGGTCGCGCGGCGGACGCCGGCCGGACCAAACACGCATATTTTGTTCAAGTTATGTAAATACAAACAAATTAAACAATAAAAACAGTCGCTTTCCATCCATTTAAATTAATTTGCAACCTTTGCACGTCGCGTGTAAAGAGCAAATTGGGGCCCTTTGAATCCTTTGATACGAGAACTTTTAATTGAGCCCCGCGCACCTGTCGCCTGTCGCCGCCGTCAGCGCCATTTGTCACGGCGTCAGGCGTCAGGCGTCACGCGTCACGGTGGACAAAGGGCCCTGGTCAAGTGCGAGCGTGCCCGCCCCGGCCCTGCACGAATGAAGTCGTATTTTTTATTGTAGAGGAAGCCGCCGCCCGGAGCAATCTGTGCTCGCGGCTGGAACGCGGCCAGTAATTAAGCATTGCGCTTTAATTCAACCTAGTTTGCGGCTTCTTAAGTTACAATAAAGTTTAAGTGACGCAACATCTTGTTAAGCCTTTGGGTTAAATTTCAAATTTAGTTCAGAATGTTTTTTTAATGTTTACAAGGTTTTCTTGCACAATAGGTACATTTACGTAATGTCCGGCCGGCTAATTAGTCCTTAGTACTTGTCCCTTTTAAATTTGAAATTAAATCACCTTTTTACAAGTGCCGCGGGCGAGCGGCGGCACGACCGCCCAGCCGTCGCCGCGGCAGGCTCTTGTCCGCTGCCCTCCTCAGCTCCGTGAGGTCAGCCGGTGCGTGCCGTAAACTTTTTATTCGAGAACGGCACGAAGGGGGGAAGAGGTGGGGGTAACAAATGAACACGCGTTAGGGCGAGATGAAAAGATTGTGTTTATTCGGATGCAGGAGGCGCCGCGGCGGCCGCGCCGGCATTCAAATGAAGGGTACGATACGAAGTTATGTCGGTGGGGGACGGGAACTGTCGCTAGCAGCAGAGGCGAGGCTGCGGGTAAGGTACTTGTACAGGGATTTACTTTAGGCATTTGTTGCGCATATGAGAGCTAAAGATAATAGGGTTGGAAAAGTCAAGCGAGCTAAAAGCGCTACCCAGCTAGGTTTGAGCCATCTAAAAAGCCATGCGTTTAGCTTTCCAGGCCAGCCCGTACCGAAGTGCCACTTGACTTAGGGGCAAGTGCTCAACCTGTGGACACTTTCCAGTTTTTAGACTATTTTGAATATTTAAAAAAAAACTGTCAATAAATCTGTAAAACTATTTATTATTTTGGTATCTTAATTAAATAGCCTTTCATAATCACCGCTTTGTTTTTAATTATCTACTAAAACTACAGAGATCTAAGCATATTTAAAAAAATGCTCATTTTGTCCATAGGTACAATTACAGTTTGTACCTATGGACGACATAATTGTACCTGTGGACGGCACCGTACCTATGGACAAAAAAATAACAAGAAATACTTAAACATCAAAATCTTAATAAAATAAAACAAAACAAATAGCAAAGTATTTGGCAACACATTCAGCATCTCCTAAATAATATTTTTATTTTTTAGAATTACAGTATTCTCGATATAACTCTTCAGCAGAATCGTCGGAGTTACAATAGCCTGCGTCTTTAATAGAATCATCTGAGTCATCATTTAACACATAACATTTTTGACATATAAAGCTAGATTCATCGTTAGATTCAACAGTAACCTTGTGAGCTTTTAAAACACATGTCTAATGATATCTTGCAGTACAAATGCTGCATGTAAGTAAATTTGTAAGTTGACTTAGGCACATTGAATTTTTCAGCAGCTTTTCTTAGAGAACATCCATTTTTTTTACTTCTTTAACGGCCTTTTAGACTTTTTTTGCGTTTGGCCAGTTTTACTACAAGGCACCGAAATTAAAGAGAAAAATAAATTCAAATTTAACTGTCCACAGGTACAAGCCTTTGATGTTGTATCTTTTGACTGTCCACAGGTACAAAAAAATACTTGTCCACAGGTACAAATTCGACACTTTACAATTTAAACTGATGTCAGTCCGTTAGAGGTCGCCCGAGAACAGCAATAACTACATAAAATAACAAACAAATCATGAAATCACTCATTAACTACGAAGATACTCGAAGCATTATGCCTAAAACTTTAGAAAACACACTCAAAATACGAATAAAAAATTACTTTTGGCGACGAAAACTTTCCGCAGCCTTAAAACACTACTAACTGACAAATACGAAAATGACAGATAGTTAATGTTGCCATACGAGAAAAATGCTATTCGGGTGTGTTCAAGATAACAGTCTATGGTTTGTAGTTTTTTTGTTACTGCTAGTGTCCTTAGGTACACTCGTCCACAGGTACAACACTTGCCCCTAATTGCCGAAAAAAAGATTTTTGACAGAGATTGTGTTTCAAAAAATATTTCCTTTTTTTCACTGGTACCTACAGGAATTTAGTAAAATCTATGAAAACAGAAAAAAACATTGTGCGCTAAAACGCGTAGTAGAGGCGATAAAGTTTCAATATAGGTTCTGGAAGAAAATATACGCAATAACTTTCGTATACTTCTTGTTATTACTTCTACACAGCCGTCAGAACGGATTCTACACCAGACAGTATAATAGCGGCTTGAAATGAAAGTCACAAAAACGTGTTATACCTATAGCGTTACTTGTTATCGATTAGTTAAACTATTGCTGTGTAAACCCTATCGATTATCCAACAACTATTAAGGATCTAATCTCTTCTAATTAGTTCTTAAAATGCAGCTTTAGCACGGTATCGGAGCGAGAGCCCGCGGAAGCGAGCGCGGTCTATCATTTAATTAATAAATGCCAGCCGTCGGCGCGCTATCAGCCGTCAGCCTTCAGCCGCCAGCCGCCCGCGTGCGCTAGATCTAGATCTAGGTACCTAATAACACCTCGACTGGCATGGTTGTCTGCATCTCACGTCCCGCAAGTTTTTACACGAGAGAAAGAAGCGCACCACTCGAATGCGGCAGAGCGGCTGAGCTCCTAACAATATTTACGACTCTATAACTGTCAAGCGAATTTGTGGATATTATTGTTTGTTCACGTATTATTATCCACATTGAACAAACTCGAATTCTGTGGATAAAGTTTGTTTTATTATAATTTTATTGCAGAAATTTTTTAAACTAATCGATCGACTGTTATCTGTAAAAAAAATTGTAATGATAAATTACATCAACAATATTAAGGCAATGTTCTTTCGTAATACTGCTTAGGTATACGAACTGTTTTCAGCCTGTCATCTGCGTATACGTACGGGAAGAGATGGGTCCATATTTCTGAAACCAGGCACGGCACAATCCAGAAGCAAAAGTCATGTTAACTAACCTTTAAAATGTGTGAGCCCGCAATCTCAACGCCTTTCCATCACCCTTGCTCCTATCGTCGCGCACGAGGCAATCGCGGCGTCCATCACCCCGCCCCCCCCCCCCCCTGCTCCCCCCGCGTCGCCCGCGCAGCCGGAAGCGCGGAACGCGCGCGCCGCACGCCACCGCTAGTTGGCTTAATGAATTGCCGTGATACGTTACGTTTTATAAGGTCCGGGGTGGTTTGGTATGATGAATAGTTTGTACAACGTGTGGTCAGTTTATAAAGTGATGCAAACGCTTAGTACCGATGTGCAAATGCGCGAGTAAACCATACTACCATCAGGTATGATTGTGGACACAGCTGTGTTAGCATAGTACTCGTAGCAGCCTCGTAGACGTGCTGAGTCGTCACGCTCCGGTGAATGTCCACGATATTATTAATTCAGTTTGCCTCGCTGCTACAGTGAGCTCGAAACCCGACATTTTGTAAACAACAATATCCGAGAAATTAGTGCATTGGAGTAAGTTTTCATGACATGACGCCTAAAGCGATGGTTCGAATGTCTCTAAGTTACTTTGAAATGCTAGTCTCTGTTTCCGCTACACACAAAGACGATGCAAGCGTGTAAATCCCTTGAGAGCTGACACTGTCGCAGCTCGGTGTGGTAAGCGACGCGACGGAGGAGAGCAATGTTGATGTAGACATATACCTCAGCGTTGTACTTGCTAGATTTAAGCGCATCGACATTTCTGAGCATTGTTTTTTACACCGAGTACGAGTTGACATTTCCACCGCCATATTTCATCCACAACGTCGCGTTAATTCATTTACGAGCGAAACCTTGTTGGAGCGCGTATGAAGGATTAATGTTTGTTCCAGTAATCAGGCACGCGAGCTAAACGACTGGTAACGAGCGGACCCTGAGGTCAGCCGGGAAGGTCAGGGCCTGGCTAACGACCTGGGGCCTAGCACTGTATTACGGCGAGCACTAGAAGCTAGTACTGACCTTTTTGTAATGGAACCGTGTAACAAACGGCTCACAATCCCGAATTTACACGCGACGCGTTACGACTTTCAGAATATAAATAAGAAATACTCCAATACCTCTTGAGGTTACAAAAATAATTTAATTGAACGTAGTCTTATTTTCTTTTATATTGTTGGGTCGAATTGTTGAGCATTTACTACGGTATAAAAATACATAGATCCTTCTAAAGAACGGGGTATGTTGTTGACTAAGACAAGCGAAAAAGCCAGCCGTTTGAAGCTCCTGGAAATTCTTTATGGTTCCCCACTTTTACCTTATTCATAGCAATACCATGAACAAAAACTAGAGTGTCATCCTAAAGAATTGAAATTAAAAGTATAGGTACCGCATTTATTGTCAATAGGTATAAATTTATTTTCCCGAACGGAAAGCAGACTCGCGACCAAAGGAATTGTTCCTAAACAATGTAACGGGATACAGCACCGCGACATTGGTTTCCCGTTCTAATTATGGCCGCGGCACAAAGAAACGTGGACGCTGGGTTGTCGCTGCAAACAGCGGAGCGAAATATTGGCAGCGAAAATGCTGTCGCCGATAAAGATATTGAGCCTTGAAAGAAACTAGATAAAAGTCGATGTGTTTTTCAATAATCAGATTTGGGTTATCTATGGCGCACATGATTAACACAAATAATACTTTTACCCCCGATATTACCACGCGATTGGGATATACGTTAGTAAAACTCCTAAATCTCAAACGCTAAGTTATTCTTATGCAACGTAACTGAAGACCACGACGAGATTTTCAAAGAAATCTCACGAAGTTTTTACAAACTCCCAGGAAAATCCTGGTTTTCCAACTGCCGGTAAAACTAGCGCTGTATTAGGTATTACACACAACTCTAGCAGTTCAGTCCCGCGCTCGAAATACATTTGTATGTTCTTCCGATATAGCTGCAAGCTTTCCAGCACGCTGGTGGAATTCCAACTTTACAGAGGCTACTTTAGGTTTGTGAAAGTGGCCTTAATTCGTAGTTACGCAGGAATGTAGCGGTCTGTAATGCCGGTGGGCGCTAACAAGCAGCTCGCACGCCACCGACAGTCGAGCTTGCTCACAACGCCACCAACATTATATTTTACATTGACCTTCCAAGGCTGGTTATTTTGAGAATGACCCGAAATAACTACTTAGTGCTTACCCTGATATCCTTTTGCCGCGCCATTATGCTTACATGGTTCCTTGGAAAGAGCGTATATTGAAATTGTAATAATAGTACGACACCTATTATAATTTCACTACTTACCCTACCTAACCACACGGAAAGTCTATCTCTTACCTAATGTCCACCGTACTTTGCACGCTATAAAATATAATTGATAGAAAGTAGGATGAAAAGCGTTAGACCTCTTATTTGGCTGACCGTACCTAAGCATTAAACCAAACAATATACAGAAAGTTACACAAGACAAAAACCATCTCAGCTTGCGCCAAAAAGGGTCTCACTTTGCATAAGCACTGCTCTGGAAAGCCACGGCGCTTATTTTAAATGGTGTCGTTCAGCGCTAAAACTTAATCTCAACATAAATGGAATACACAATTCAGCATTTGGAATCATTGAAAGAAAAGGTGCTATTTCGTTAGAGACGATACGTGACACAATATGACGAATAGACGAAGACAGATGGGACGGAGTGATCAATTTATATTACGTCCCAAAAGACACCGACGTAGCCGTTTGGGATTCCGATGAACGTGCGCTGCATCGCGTGAAACCTTTACGGAACATTGTGATGCAGAATAAGATAAATATTTAACACCCTTACACCTGGCTTTTATACAATGCAGTGCAGAACAATCTTCTTGAGAAGAAAATTGCATTTGTCCGCCGCGGCCGCCTCGCGTCCCGGGACCACACGAGTTGCCAACTCTCGGATTGTCGCTATATGCGTCACTTTCTAACACTAACTAACTAGACCAGAGGGAAAGAGACGCTGAGTAACGAAAGGGGAAATGGGAAACGTGCTTGTTCTGCTTTGCTGCTTGCAACACGGCCGTCACTCGCCGCGACTATCGCAAACAAGATGAAGCGCGGCGCGGAGGATCCGGCGCTGGTGGGACATTGACACGAACAGGGAGATAAACTTAAAGCACCCGTATTTTTAGACAAACTGAGAGGCTACAATAATGCAATAAAATTAGGTATATTTTAAAGCACTGCTTTGAATTTATGCTGCCAGTATAAAAGCACAGCCTTTTTGTGCCTTTATACTGGCATTGCAGTTCAATCTGTAATCCATCCAATCGCTGAAATTAGGTGAATATACTAAACGATCATTACAAATTTGACGTTAAATAAAAAAATTGATTGAAAGAAAACACCTTTATCTTATCACATAAATAGAAGGCGGTGGTGCCCCGTGAAGATTTATTCGTGGCGGGTTGGTCGCAGTCGCGAGGCGTGCGTTCCCCTCACCGCCATTTTTCTTCGTCTAACAAAGCACAGCATATTCCGGTGACAAATCGCGGCGATATATTTTGCATCTAAACGCCGTAAGCGATCGGGGTTATTAATGCGGGCGGCGATGCCGGCATACATTACGATCGCCCGGCGCCGGACCGCCCCGCACCGGCACCGGACCGCCCCGCACCGGCACCGGCCGCCTTTTAATACCCTTGCTGATCGATTACATCACCGTTGCCTCATGATTTAACGAATCTCGTGATCACTTCGTACATGCATGACTGTAATCAGTAGACTCTTGGTGGTTAGACCTACTGGAAAAAAACTGCATTAAATCACTAACGTTGAAGACCGACAGTTTCATTCCATTTTGCCACAACTGAACTGAGTTGGACATTTAACCGATTAGTTCAATTTGTTGAACAAGGCGTTTAAATTTCAGCTTTTTTGAACGTGAATGTACCTACATCAATATACTGACGTAACATGAATCTCATCATCTGTCTTTATCCACGACACACCGTTACCGAGTTACATGGATAAAGGAAATCATCCTCTTCATACAGATAATGATTCCCAGAAACACCTCCCAACGCGGCTTAATGTAAAGAATAAAAAACGGGCCGAGCAAAAAGAGCCGCGAGCGTAACGAGCGCGGAGGGTCGCCAGGGCTTTGTGCCCAGCGCCAGCTGATTACTGGGCAGCTACAGACACACGCGCCTTTTTGCCCCAAAGGGTCACGGTGGAGGGTTACTGCAATCCCGACCTAAGGCTGCGCTTCCACGAGAGCTGTGCGATTAATGTGTTTTTATGAACCAATAGAAACGCTTCATTTACCGAGGCTCAGCACGCTCTAGTGTAAACACCTCAGCTGCTGAGTGAGGCTTCTGAATATGCAAAATATTGGAAAGATGTGTGCAAGGGATGTAATGCGCGGGATGCGTTGCAAGGAATGTTTAGCGAGGAATTTTACCAGATATACGCTCCGTTCGCTACTCAGAGCACCCAGCTCGCTTACTTGAAAAGAGATTCGCTACGCATCCTCGCACCGCTGCGGGTTCAGCTACCTCGCACATCTCTGGTGGAAACGCAGCCTAAGCATTCATCTCACGTTTTATGTTTATCAATTTGGTGCTGAAAGAACTGATTACGCGAACCCTGTAGTTAGCAGAGACAAGCCTCTGACGCGGACGTCAGCTGCTCCACTTACAGCCGGCGTAATTGAATTCAATACAAAGCGCCGGTGAACAGCCTCCGTTGATGAAAACAGAAAGAGTTCTCACTCGGGAGATTATTCGTGAATGGTATAGATAAGGCGCAGGAGCGACGGGGTTGATAGGGGCTCAGAGTAGGGTTAATAATATCATCGTATCGCAAATTATATTTTTTAATGATACTGAAATCTAGAACACAGAAAATTCTGAAAGTATAGCTATGTAGCAAAGATAGCAATCTGTAGTCTTGGGTGAGCTGTAGTCGTTTTACGAGAGTATTTTTGTGTCCTTAGACTTCTAATTCACATTTTATTTGCATTATAACTAGACCACAGTAAGTAATGATATACCTAAGTCTTGCGAGAATTCATAGAAGAATTTTAACCAGCTACCTAACCAGCGACTATGAGCGGTGCAGGGGTATTACCTGCCACGACACGTATTAACGAGGGTTCTGTTCTCGGCCACAGCTTTCTTTGCGGATTTTTCTGTGTTCTAGTAAGTTATCAGCATCGTTTGAAAACTAGGTAGGTAAATGAGTCTTTTTTTCGGGCAACAAGCGAGTGTCGTAAATATTTTTGCAACTACGCGGAGCCTCCAAACCGCTGCAGGCGCACGGTCCGTGTACCCTACGGCGCGTGCATTTTTCCGGCGAAAGTTCGGCCACTCGGCGCCGCATTTAATTAAATAGTTCGGGCTCCGGCGCGGAGCGACACACATTCAAATTATATATTATCCGCTGCTCGCAAACAAACCCGCGCCATTATTTTTTAGTGTAACCGCCAAGTTTAATTGATTCTGGACTCGGGATAATGAGAATGCGACCTCTATTATGGAGATGTTCTGTTTGTTTTGTTTGGGAGGTCTATTTTAAGTCTTTGCTTATTTAGATGCTTCTAACGTTGGGACTGGGAAGCCTGTTTTTGTAGGCGGTTAATTTGATTTTAACGGTAAAGGTCGCATTAAGAGTTTTTCTCATTTTTCGTCTAACTCGGCCGCGACGCGACTTACATACCGAATGAATCTAACCATCTTCTTAGTCGTTGTACTCCTTGCTAAGCGGTTGTGGTGTTGCCAGCACTATCTATCAGACGTTGCTCACCTCACGACGTCTTACTATCTCTCTCGGTTGCCCCCCATAATGCTGCACTCATGCAAGGGTCCCGATTTGATCTGATCGGTCCATCGCATGGGTGACCTCCTCCGGTGGTCTACTTTCTACTACACTACCCTAGACTAGACAACAACTCGTAATGAATCTGCAATGGGATTGCCTGTCGGTCGATGAATCTGATAGATTCGTGTCTTCGCCAGCCGGCATCGCGGTTAATTGAAAACGCCTGTCTCTGTGTAACATGTGCATGCGTATTAGCAAATACCTCGATGCATAGTTTAAAGATACTTTGGCGTTTAAGGCTGAGAGCTCGCCGCGTCTCGTGCCCCACATCCCATTGTTCCCGGCCCTCGTTAATTAGAACCCCCCTCCCCCTCGGCCCTCCCCCGCCACCCCTCCAGGTCTCCGCGAGGGTTTGTCGAACAAAAGAACTGATGGATAATGCGCGTAATCATTTGTGTTGCGTATTTAGGTTGCGTGCTCTTAGCGCGTTAGATAAAGTACTGGGCCGGTAGCGGCTGTTCGCTCCTGCTCGCACCTAACAAGCGCGAGCGAGAAGTCATACCTCGTATCATACTTGTGGTTGTGGCTGAAATGTCTAACACAAGACTGTTATAATCATGCGACTTAGTCTGTGGTTGTATTCAGATATTAACTTCTATACCAGCCGTTGCTTTCGCAGGTGAAAGTGAATACATGATATTATGGCATACGTACATGTTGTGTCTTATGCAGACAGTGATAAATGATGCATGTACCAGGTTTCCAATAAATGGTAAGACCAACTTGAGAAAATTACATTAGTAAAAGTCTCACCGTGTTCGACAAATCATCTATGGCACTATATATTCCTAAGGTCAGTTTCCGTATTTGGGAGATGTTCTGCCCACCCATCTCCTCCTTAAATTTGTCTCCTGACACCCTGAATAACGGTATGATCGATACCTCGTCGGACGATAATCGCCATGTTTCTGTTTCCTCATCTAAAGGTAACTCAATTGAAACTCTTTTGATATTTGTGCCATAGCCATCCCGACTGACACCGGCAATAACAATAACAATGACGTCCCTAGATTACTACAATAACTGCACAACTCGTAGGTATGAAAGTATGAAAGAACAATAACTTGTAAACGGTCGTTCGCCTCTCGACATGTTTTAGTCCCGTCTATTGAGTAGTTGGTATAGCGCAAAGGTTGTATGTTGACCAACCATGTAAAGTGATAGCGCCCTGCCCTGATATCGCGTTGGCGTGAGTACTCAGACATCGTGTCCACCGATAAACAAACCTTACGACACACCTCGCGCTGCGGGGCCGGTGCCAGTCGGGACGGCTATGGGACAAATATCAACAGAGTTTCAAAATCTTGCACTAAGCTAGTATGTGTGGATATAAGGTGCGATTGAATTCCACTTCGTAATTACATCCTTACTAATCTAATTTATTTAATCTAACTAATATTATAAATGCGAAAGTATGAATGGATGGATGTTTGTTTGTTACTCAATCACGACAGAACCTCCCAAAGAATCTGGATGAAATTCGGTACAGTCGCCATCAGATATATCGTAGCGGGCGAGGTCCTCAAATATTTCGGAGCAGCATTAAATTTCAATAAATTCGTTACACTAGATATGGTTAATAACATCGGAACACGCAATCCGTCATAAACATAAGAACAGCGATTTTTCAATAAATTCGGGACGTTCAATGAGCTAAAAATATCAGGAAGCACATATCGTCAAAGGTATCGACACAGTCAGGCTGATCACAAATATCGGAACATATGTGGAAAATAAACCTTAGTACGTATGTAATAATAGATTCGAATTCCAAACAAAATACAATAAGGCTCAAACGTCATGCCAAAATGAAAGATATGTCACCTAAATAGTGTACGCGTCTGCATACATAATTCACTGTGTTAATAACATAAAACCTTTTTTTGTTGTATAGTGACGTTAGTACTATTATATATTCTGTGGTATAGTGTAAATTGTTACTGGCCACTAAATTGCCATATATACTTTTTTTACGAATAAAATTCTTCCTCTTCTGCTGTTATAAGTCAAAGCATGTAGTTCTATTTTATAAAACTAATTTTATTATAAACACACTGTAATTTAAACTGTTTGTCACAAAGTTAAGGTATATTTTCCAAAAAATGTTCCGATCTTTATGGTCAGCCTGTCTGCATCGATACCTTTGACGATCTGTGACGTCACGATATTATTGAAAAGTCGCTGCTACTTTATTTATGACTAATTGCGTGTTCTGATGTTATTAACCTTACAGTGTAACGAATTTATTGAAATTTAAGGCTGTTCCGAATTATTTGAGGACCTCGCCCGCTACGATATATCTGATGGCGACTGTACATAGATAGAGAAAAGTCTGGAATAGCACATAGGCTACCTCTTATCCCGGAAAATTTTCCGCGGGATAGCGATAAACGAATTCTTTGCGTCTTTTGTCTGAAGCCGCTGGCAACAGCTAGTAATATTATAAAATGTGAGTGAGAGTAACTTTAAGTATTTATGCACATATCATTGGTGCTCTAAAATGCGTTCAGAAACCGTAGGAAATGAACAGCATTATTACACCCTTAAAAAAATCTATACAAACACAAATGAACAAGTGTTTCACCCAACTAATGGTAAGTGTGAAAAGGCTAAGATAGGATATTTTGATGTGTCAGTAATTTCACCGACTGTACACTGCAGCGTGGCGGTACAATTAGCGAATAAAATAGTAAGAAACGGTTCACTAATGTTTCACCGATAAGTTTGATCGAATGCATCGTTTGAAAAACACTTCATTTGTCAACATTTTATTTTCTAACATAATTATCAACTTTTTGGAAAACTTATAAAGCAAACTTAAGTAACCTAACCTAATGTAAGCCACGCCTAAAGTTTACGGTATTGCAGATATTGAAGGTTTGTCACATAAATTATTTGTCAAACGATACATTTATCAAACGTATGTCGGTCAAAATGGTCGGATACCTAGGTTCCCATAAAATCCATTGGCAGCCTGCAGCAGGTAACAATTACTCCGCGAGCCCGCGCAGGTTTCGGTGAAATCCAAACCTATATTAGTGCGCGTGCACCTGGTGGGGGAGGGGGAGGGATCGCGTGTCGCCGCGCTAACATATCCCGGCTTCGACGCTTCGGGGCAGCACGCTATGGATGCCACACTACGATACTACCATAGTTGACACACACACCACACACACCACACACCCCACCACACACTACGATAGTTGACATTGAAAATCAGTTGGCACTTATTGGCGTGTCGATAGTCTCTAATAGATACTAAATAGTTGTAATACTCGTAGCGATGCGATTGTGGTTTCAGAGGAGTATTAATTAGCGTGGCGGTATATCTGGCGCTCGAGCCGTGGTAACCAGTATTCACCGTCCTTCGATGCTCTTGGCATTAGAAGAATAACTTTGATGTTGTTGTAGTTTATAAGAAAATAACAGTCTCATTGAATTAAGTTTGACCTGCGAGCCATCTAACCTCGTGCCAGGCATACAGGTGACTGTGCGCGGCCCCATAACCCTATTTCTTCCTTGGCATCATCGGGTCCTGCGGGAGCTCCGACGCGTCGTTAGTGGCTGTAACCGTGACAGAAACAAATGACAGTCGCGGCGCGCGGCCTCCGCTAACGGGACTTCAAGTGATTAGGTTGACGAAAACAATGCTAGAAGTAGTATTATAGAAATGGTCACGCGTCATGCCTCTTATGCCGTTGAATAAAGCATAATTTTCTTTCATACTTATAACTGTCATAGTAACCCGCTTACGTGAAAATAACCTAATCTAGCCTATAAATCTCATTTTTACTACAAGCTTTTTCTGCCGACTGTGCTGGCATTGTCATCCGACCTACATTATTTTTGTACCAAATTTCAAGTCCATTGGACAAACAGTTGAAGAGTACCCTCCTCCAGAGATGATCATGGCTGGGTCACCAGGATTTAATATAACATTACTGTATTGTCACCGGACTTACATAAGTAAGAAGAAGAAGAAAGAAAGAAAGAAAATACATTTATTTGACGCATAGGACAACAACAGCACCAACTAAAAAAATAAACAATACCTACACAAAATTAAAGGAAAAATAACAATTAATGTGTCACTGTTCAACGTCAAAAAGGTTGCAGCTCAGCATAATGCTGCGACGGTAAGTGTGCCAAATTTACCACCAGTGAAAGGGGGTCAAATTTCAATTAGGTACTAGATTATACCCAAACAAAAAAGTGAACAAACAGGGCAAGCTAAATAAAATCTTGTAAAATTACTATATCTTTGTACATGCGTAGGTATTAAAGTAAAGCTGTGGCTGTGCAGCAAAGCTATGGCCACGGTCTCGCCGTTCGCTGCATGTTCGTGCCAAAGAACTCGATAGCGACAAAAGTTGCTGGAAGGCAGGTAATTACTCGGTGGAAGTTGCGCTGTAAAAGTTTTTCATTGATCAGTCCTTTGACGTTCGATTGCAGGCGAATAATTAATTGAACTCATGTTCGCGAGTGATTGCTGAATTCGGCGTTGCTGAACGTTCTGTACCAGTGCTGCATATGATTCAGTTCAAGTTTAAGTACTTTTATAATTGAACGACCTTTGTTCCCGTGGAATGGAACTTGTTTCCAATCGAAATGTACGAAATACATGTTCATCGTTGGATATACCAGCAGGCGAGGTATGCATAATGCAAGAACAATTAGCAATGTCAAAGTTGCAGAGCATTCTCAAAGTAGCAAGAATATTCCCAACGATTCAATGGTGTGTGTGAAGTTCCCAATCCGCACTGGGCCCGCGTGGGAACTATAACCCAAGCCCTCTCATTCTGAGAGGAGGCCTGCGCCCAGCAGTGGGACGTATATAGGCTGGAGATAATGATGATGATTCTCAACAATGTCAAATTTCACGAGAACTTGAGGTTAGTTCCCATAAAGAAAGTTTCCAATGGGAATTTTTAAAAACTTTTCATATTTACAATACAATACAATACAAATACTCTTTATTGAACACCACAAATCAGTACAAAACAATACAGAAACAAAGAACAAAGTATACAATAGGCGGTCTTATCGCTTAATAGCGATATATATAGCATATTTGTTATTTTAATTGGATTTTCATTAGATGCTTCAGTCGAAACAAGTAATAACAAGTGTCCACGTAAAATTTAATCCCTTAAAAGAATAAGTCCGCCTTTGTGCACGTATCTCATTTTTTGTAAATTGTTTATTTTTTCATTTCATTTTATTATTTCGTGTACGCCACGATTTTGCTATGGGCCGCCATTTTGTTATGGGTCAACAAATGGATATGAGTAAAACGACGTAAATGAGTATAACATACACTATAATTATAAATCGGTGCACGTAAAAGACACAATTAAAACTTAACGACTAACTAAATTCTATAGCTACTCACAATTAGAAGAGTAACAACACAAATAAAATAAGACCTGTGACTAAGGACTTGACTTACGACTTACGACTAACTTAGGACTAGGTACTTATCACTAGAGGTTGAGCGCCAGGAGGGGTTTTGACGCCGTCAGGAATAATAAGTGCCGTAATCAGTAAGTGAAAGCAGGAGCTTGTATACTCAGTGGGTTTTATTTTCAGAGTGACAAAGTCAATCGAGACAGTAGAACAATGTACTTAATTTGAATTTTTTGCTTATAACCAGGATGATCTATGATATAAAGATAAATGCTAAAAGGTTCAACAAATTTTGTACTTAAGAGTTTGCATACGTAAATACTTATAAAATTACCTATACTACATACATGAGGGCCACGTTTTTTGCCGCCGAGTATATTTAAAAGCTTGTAAAAACATACTTATCAATTTATCAGCCCTTCCCGTAAGTGTAAAGCTTAGCGCTCACTCCCGGCGTCGCAGGAGAGTGCCGCCCCTCGCCGCGCGTGTGCTCATGCGACGACTGATGCGTTTGATGGACGAGGGGCGGCGCGGCGGCGCAGGCGCGGCGCGAGGCCCTTGATTGATTTACTATGGCAATGATACTAATTATGTGCCGTGGATACAATACGGGGCAGATAAATTGCAAACTACTAAAAGTCGCAGCTGGTGTTTCCCCTCACCCTCACGCGACAGTAACTCTATTTTGTTAATAGCTTTCGCTGCCGTGTTCTTAGTCGTTGCCCGTAACTAGTTACAGTTGCTAGCTAGTTGCAAGTATTGCCAGTTACTCTGAATCTAATTTTTCTTTCGTTAGTTATTTTTTGAGTCTAGCTATCGTGTAAAAATCTACTTAAAAGCGTCACCCGAGTTTACGTAGTTGAGGTTAAATCATTGTGTTCGCGTGCGGCGAGCGCGACTTTACTACGTGAAGTTAGCACCCTCCGCTCATTAACCTAAAGTTTTAAATTACATTGAGGTTAATACTTTATGACTGTGATAATTAACCGCAAGGTTTCATTCATAAAAATAACAAAAATACTTGAATATAGTTCTTGAATCTGCAATAAAAATAGGCTTTATATTTTCGACGCTGAACGTAACAAAAACTATTTTAATTCTGAATCAAAATACTCCTACTAAACTATATTGATTCTTTTTTCACATATACGCCCACAATATTGCTAAACGTAGCCTTTATTTCAATCTTGTTCTCTTGTTGCCTTAGGCTCTGTCTACCCCGTAAGGCATAAAGACGTGGATTATATAAGTATGTAAAAAACGATTTTTTACAGTCTACTTTTAAGTCACTATAACTTCAAACCTGTTGAATCAGAATCCCAGTCATTCCCAGTTCTTAAATCTCATTAATGCGCGGCGCGACACCGCGCCGGCGCCGCGCGACGAACGGCCGCCGCGTGCCGCCGACCGTGGACGCCTGCCTTTGTAAATCACGGAGACATATGGTCCCAAAGCGCAGGTAACGATCGGGACACACGTATTTGGACTCTATCGCGATTGCACCTGGGGTTAGACTTGAATAACTTAAATAAACAAAATAGTGCCGTCTTAATCTTACCGGTTTAAAGTACTCCGTATCCGGCGACAAATGACTTTTTAACACGAGCGTTAGTCACTTTGTTTAACTTACTTCAGGAATCTACCAACGACACACCCAACGTTTCTGTTATGCATTTTTTTAATTAAAAGTAGGTATGCTTTATTTCGAAGAGTATGTACGTTGAAGTGGCAATGGGCAGGCCACATCGCTCGTAGAACAGACAACCGTTGGGGGAGAAAAGTTCTCGAGTGGCGACCGCGAACCGGAAGAAGACGCAGTGTTGGCAGGCCTCCCACTAGGTGGACTGACGACATCGTAAAAGTTGCGGGAAACCGGTGGATGCAGGTGGCGACTTGTCGTTCATTATGGTGTCCTAAGGGGGGAGGCCTTTGTTCAACAGTGGACGTCTTCAGGCTGATGATGATGATGATGATGATGCTTTATTTGATTCAGGAATCCATTTTAAAAATTGTTTTGAATTTGAAATCATTGTCAATCCGAGAAAAAATCGAGCTGTACTTTTGCAAAGATTCACAAATTTTCACCGTTTTCGAGCGCATTCTTTAAAAAAAATCGGCTTTTGCTTTGCTCAGACGGGCTCGGGAACTGTTTATGATTTAGTAGCAAATACATAAATTCAGTCCCCTCTCCCCCGCCCCGCGCCGGCGCGCTGTAAAACTTTATGTTCAAAGGCCACGGTTTTATGCGACGGTAAACTTTTTCTACTTAATTAAACGACGAGCCCTGCAATAAACGGCAATCGAATCAGCTGCGAACGTGTTAACCTATTTCCGGGACGTTGCGGCGCGTCCCGTGTGCAGCGATGCAGCGCCGACTGCCGCACTAACTGCCGCGCTCAGGGACGTCAATCAATATTTAATTGTTTAAGAGCAACGATTACAAATGAAGAAGCCCCGACATTTTCGTTTCCAAGTTCAATTAGCGCAATATTGCTGTAGTCAACGCTATGACGCATGTCCTAAGTAGGACGCGAGTTTGAGTGGAATGCTGTGTGGTATTGGACCGTACAGTCTCCCAAATGGCAGAAGTTACTTACAGTCGCGATCAGACTAGCTCTCTATTGTACAAAATTGCCTCTCAATCAGTTCTGGTGTACGGGAGCTACGATTCCACAGACAACACAACACAGAGATATATATAAATTTAACTAGGTATGACACTATATTTCCTACATTTTCCTAATATTTAGATGTCTCTGAGACCAGAGAAGTTAAAGTTTTCACAAAACTTAGTACTCATAGATACAACAGACTTCGTATTCGTCCCAACATTCCTAACCAAATACTGCATACAAATGCAGCGTTCCATCCATTAACACTTCCATATATCCAGTTAAAAATAATGCATTTATACGAAATAACAATAAATATTTGCAATGTAAAACTCATGACTGGAATCTGTTTAAGTTTGCAAATAGGATTAACAGTTTTAACAGTGCGAGGTCTGTCGGTAAGCGGCAGCCGCGCGACGCTCGCACTAACAGTGATTAATAGGAGAGTGAGAAGGACGGTATGATGCGAATTTCTAATTTCAGAGTAGCCCCTGCTAACCCGGTTACTCGCGCTTTGCGCGCTAATTGATTAGACAAAAGAGCTTAGTGCTTTGAGTGGTGGTGTCCGGTCGCGAGTGCTGCAGCCGGTATGGTAATGTGTCCCGCAAATGGAACTCTGAGCTAAGTGTCGTGTTTGTGCCGATTTGGCACCAGCATTCGGTACAAACGAATCGTTATTGCAGTTTAATTCCAAACGTAGAGTAAGCAACTTTACGTATGTGTAACAAATGAAAAAATAGCGGTCTGGTAATAAAGTAATTAGTAATGATGTTAAAATGTTTGTAATACAGGGTTTTGTCTTATACATCCTGTTGTCAAACTAATTTGCTGTTGTTTTATTGTTACTATAATGTCTAGAATCAAAGTGAAAAAAAATGTCTAACAACTCATGATCGTTGAAAGTTGCGACATGATCGAAACATTGAGGTATTAACATAAGTATTATTGTCGGATTTTGAACAGCAAAACATGTAATACGGTCCCTAATATATTCTGTATTCCAAAGCAATGGACATTATTTAAAATAATAATCCAAGACACAGAATATGATCAAAATTTGTAAACAGCGTGAACCATCGCGTGCGGAGCTCGCCGCTAAATTATGAATGCTCAAAGCCGCTGAGTTAGGGACAGCAGCTCGTGTAAACTCCAAACTTCGCGCCTCCGCGACTCGCGGCTGAAAGAAATGTTCGCAACTCCGAGATAACGAACAGCCAACTTCGGAACATGAAACCTTAATAAAGCGCGCGCGGGAGGATAATCTGCGAGAGGACAATGCGCGAGTTGCCGGCCTTCACTTGTAAATATGTTTAAATTATTTTTAAAACAACTCGCCTCGAACCCGGGCCGGTGGGTAACTAGGCCGCGGTGCTCGAGGACGCTATTACATGGCGGAACACGCCTCGCACGGCCCTCTTTACCTCAGCCTCCAGCGCAGGTCTGTCCGCCGACAGAGCCTCTGCGGATCCCAATGGCCCGCTCTAAGTAGGGTGCACCTGGAATCTAACATTAGTTACCTTTACAAAAGGTGAACTGATGAAAAAAATTCTTACACTTTTGACATAATAAACAAACATTAAAAGAAAGAAAAGAAAAAGAAAAAAACAATTTATCACAAAAACAGATTTACAAAAAACTACAAATTAAGTAAAAGATATAAATAATCAGACTTATCGTTTTCTTGCTACCAAGTGGATAGTAGCGAAATTTTTTAGAAGTCGAGTCCAAACAAGTAGCCAAATTACTCCATTTAGTGTAGCTCCAGATGACAAATCGTAGACCCTCTACGCGCCTTGTAATCGTTTACAATAACAAGTAATAATAAGCTGCATTTACTATTTTGTTTCCCCTTTCTATCTATACGCTCACAATCATGCCAAGCATGGCCTTTGGGTCTTATTCCTCTAAGCTCTGTCTACCCCGTAAAGGATAAATGATGGTTGACCGTGATTTGTGTATGTATGTAAGCCACATTTTATGGCATTTAAACATTGACTTACGATAAACAACTAGACTCCCAATCGCAAACAAAAGTGTCTCAAGAAACGTCCGAGCGGCGTTGTCTATGTATTGTGTGTGTCAACACATCAACTTACACAGATAGCATTAACATATTCGTTCAAATTAACACCTTATTTCGTGGCAGTAATGTTTAATGTCAATTGCATACGATCGTGAGAAGTAATAACACGACGCCACGCGCTGGAAACCTGTCTGTCTCTTGTTCTCAAGCGTTTGAGATTACGGTGCGAAAGAGACATGTACATTGTTATCGAAGCGCGGTCGAAACACGACTGAACCAAAACTCTGCACAATAGACGCGTCGTGCAGACTTTTGCTTCCGACAGTTTTTAAGCGTGATTGGGAGTCTAGTTGTTTATCGTAAGTCAATGCATTTAAAACAACCCTGCAGATTTAGCCAAGTTCTAATAAACCGTTTTACCTATGTCATCTATTTATCCATCACTTCCATCAGTTATGTAGTAGGAACATGACATTAAAAGGAAGTTAAATTAGGAAAAGAAAAAAAAAAGAAGGAAAAAAAGGAAAGGAAAAAAAGGAAAAAAAAAGAAAAGGAGAAAAAAAGGAAAAAAGAAAAAGAAAAAGAAAAAGAAAGGAAAAAGGAAAAAAAGGAAAAAAAGGAAAGAAGGAAAGAAGGAAGGAAGGAAGGAAAGGGAAAAGGAGAAAAAAGGAAAGGAGGAAGGTTTAGGAAAGTTAGTTAGGATTTTGTGACAAATTATTTATTTATCTGCTGTATTATGTGCTTTTTTTATTGTGATGTTTTGTTTTGTCATAAATAAACTTTTTTCTTCTTCTTCTTCTTCTTTCTTCTTTAATTCTTAATGAGTTCAGAAACAGATATGTTAGCTTGCTCAGTAAGCCAATTAAATGCCGTTCTACGCTGCTGTTGCCTGAAAACAAGGCCCCGCCGCAGCAAAGGCAAAAATGTGCTTTGTTAGCAGTTGAACATGCCATCCCACTCTTGTTCTTTTAATAAAAAAAACCTTGCAGGTGCATTGTGAAAAGAGCACTCTCCACTATGCTATGTAGCGTCTTATGCGAATAGTAAAACGGAATCTAATCACGTAAAAACAAGTTTTATTTACGTTTTATGTCAGGTTGTGAACAGCCGCTGCGATAAACGTGTTTTACGCCATTAAGCCCGTTTTTATTAAGTGTATAAGTGTGTCCGAATGGAAATAGAAAATGTTTTAGACTTATTTAAACTTCACTTTATTGTGATAAAAATTAAGTTTTATTTAGAGATAAATAGTTGATCAACGAACGAGTCAAATGAAGTACTTCACTTGATGTCATTGATGTCACTAGTTCATGTCGGATTCGTATACTTCGATTATTGCAGTAGTTCGGTAGTACCTATTCGCTCAATTTATAAAGGAATGACACACAGTCTCAGTCGCTTTGACACCATAGCCCCAATCAAAATGAAATGAAACGATATTCAATTCCATCGTTCCGAGCTAGTTCCGTGTCAAAGTTAAACTTTTATTGTGGAGTGCGTTGTTTCCTTTTAGCATCTGTAGCACCCATAACTGATATTATACCTATTTGAAGTACTTACTTGAACTGACATGACTGAATCTGTTACTGAATTAAAGGAACTAGTGAATTAAACGAATGATATACTTCACGGTACTGAAAAGATATGTATCTCTCTTTACTTTTTAGAGACACATTTTGGGCATGTCTAGTTTTATTTTGTAATAGATCGTGACAGCAACTTCGCAAGCATTATGTTTTGTCGTAATTTGAGAGTGGATATTGCGTCGTCAGCAGGTACGAGCAGCGCGACAAAGTGGCAACCCGATAGTGCTGTCGCTGTAGCTGTCACGTAATGAGGGGGGGGGGACAGACATTTGAACCAGCGCTCAAGTCTGACAGTGCCATGGAAAGAGAGATTGTTTTCGCAAAAAACTGACGTAACACTTTGCCTGTATTTTTTGTTAGAACTAACAACTTCCATTTTGCCTAACATTCCTAGTGCACGTTTAAACTACAAAATTTTCTTTTATTTCATCAAAACCTCCGACATGACTTCAATCATCGCTTAATTAGAAGGTTTATTTGCAAGTACATAACGGTGTGCGGTCCGGCGGCCGCTCTCATTACAATATTTTCCCTCCTACTTTATTATGTACACGGCTCGTTCTGCATTCCTTTTCGCAATTACTCGCCTAAGTCAATACGGGGCGCGCAAAGAACCTCTTGTGTGTCTTAGGGGATGCGCTGAACCCCCCTGAAGTTTAACGAAGTGGAATTCGAATGGAAATCAAAAATGTGAAGGCCGGTATTGAAAGGGAGGTAATGATAATTCGGTGTAGCGCGTGACGGTCGTGCCAGCGACGGGCACGACAGGCACGGCAGGCACGGCAGGCACGGCGGGCACGGCGGGCACGTCGCCGCAACGTGCGCTTTTTGTGGCAGCCGTATTAATCCCCGCCGCTGCCTCACGACTCGCGTGCGGCGGATGCGGCGCGCGTGGTGGCCGCACGCCGGTTCCGAATCACGTCGCGGCCCATTTAGGCGCCTTTCTGCCGGACACAAGCAAGCTGCTGATTAGTTCACATACGTGGTACAGAGAAAACATAATTTCAACCTAAAACGATAATAATTTGTGGCAATGACAGTCGACCAAGTAATTCCTTCTCCACCCTAAGATTCAATGTCAGTTGTGCGGCTTAGCAACCGGATAAAAACAAACATACGATCTAGAAATAGCTTTTGTTGTTTTCTATAAGAAATATATAATGTTCCAAAATGTCGTATTTAATACACAGGTATTGTCTTTTCACTTACGACTATTTTTTCTGTTGTATAGTTAGAAACTGTAGTAAAAATGATTAGTTCAAAAGCCTTCAAAATTATTATTCCAAAAACTGTGCGACTGCCTCGCGGTATTAAAATGAGAAGAAGTGCTTAAATAATAGCACGTTACAGAGAGAAAAGTAGCTAATTGTATTGTTATTGTATATTATGTGAACCTAGGCTTTACTAAAAAACTAACATAAGATAAGGTAATGTAAACTAACACCTGTGGACTTATGTAGACCGAAAGAAATGTTTTGAATGAATGAATGAATGATAAAATGTTTACACACCATACTGGGTCGACTGCATGTCAGATATCAGACGCCGCACCGCAGCCACCTGCCTGCTGCAGTCTCGTCGCGCGTTCCTTTATCAAGCACATAAACTTTACGTGAAATTAATTGCGGTGGTTAATTGGTATCCCCCACTTCCGCAATTTGCCGCCGAACCTTAATTAGATCGCGTCTTCCCGCGAGGCGTCCGCGTCGATCACCGAATGCATAGAGCTGCAGCCGCCACGTTCACAAATTACTATCAGCGAATAAAGGGCTCTCATTATTAACTCATCAATTTGGCGGTATCACCACGGGCTGTTGTTGACGCGTGTCGTGTGTCATCCCCCTCTCACCCTCTGACCGCTGGCTGCGCCGGGAAAAGGTTAAAATTGCGAAACAATCACATTGTAGGGACATGGCTGTTTCAAAAAGCCGTTGTAACTTTGGCCTCTCAGGTGGAGAGTCGCGGGGCAAACACGGGTCCTAACCTGTGAGTTTTTCGGAATTAATAATAATAATAATAATAATCATTTATTTCGGATAACTAAAGATCCATACATAAATAAATTACACTACAGTCAAAAATTACAATAATATGGGCAATAATCACAATATAAATTGAAATTAAATTAAATTTACATTATTAAATTAAATTACATTATTAAATTAAATTACATTATTAAATTAAATTACACATCCCTCAACGACTGTGCAAGGCAGGCTTCAGCTAGGGACAAATGGCGCGCGGTGGTGAAGCGCTGCCGGGCGTCTTACGTGACCACGACTGCTCTGTCAAGAGCATCCGACTGAGAAGAAGATTAAATTAAATTACATTATTAAATTAAATTACATTATTAAATTAAATTACATTATTAAATTAAATTACATTATTAAATTAAATTACATTATTAAATTAAATTACATTATTAAATTAAATTACATTATTAAATTAAATTACATTATTAAATTAAATTACATTATTAAATTAAATTACATTATTAAATTAAATTACATTATTAAATTAAATTACATTATTAAATTAAATTACATTATTAAATTAAATTACATTATTAATTTAAATTAGTACTTCCTCTCCGACACAGCTACTTGAAGGAATTGAAGTGCAAAATAAATTTTGGAAACCACCAGCAATTCGGTGAAGAAAGTCATCGCACGCAAACCTGCTTACGCAATCAATAGTGCACGTAAATTTCCGGATTCACACTGGACCCGCGTGGGAACTATAGCCGAAGTCTTCTCATTCTGAGAGAAGTTTAGTGGGGTGTATATAACCTGAAGATGATGGGAAACAATAAGATGACGATGGCGGGCTAGCTCGCAGTCTGTTAGAAATGGCGCACCTCGTTATATTTCCCTAGAGTTTGCCGACTACTGAGCCACTACGTCTGCCGTCTCCGCACTAACCCACGCTTGTAATCCGCCGCCGCCGCACTCGAGTAATCCTTCAATTAGCGCCCCGCACCCCCCACTCCCGCATGAATAAAGTTCTCAGTCTGTGTTATTATTTTGTCCTACATGCGGCTTCTAATTCCGCCATGTTCCCGCGCTCCCACGCCGCAGCCTGTTATTCTAAGCGAATGGGCTTTCGCGATCTGCTAGCTAAATATTATTCATCAAAATATGCGTCGTCCTCTAGCGCCGAAACGGGCTCAACCGTTACATCGACTGAGTTTCAGGCCAATTAAAGCAAACTACTCCGTAATCAGATCGCGGCGTCGGCCCTCGCGCGACGCACCAAACACGCCGCCAATAATTGGCTCATACCTTCCATTATGCCGCCGACTCCGCTTTCAATTTCCCGCGGTTGTTTACGATCATGGCGTAATGAGTAATGCTCCCCCCCCTCCCCGACCTCCCTCCTCCAGTAATGACTCCCGCGACGCCTTTGATCTGCCAAATCTAGTTGAGTCCCCCGCTGGTGAGCGTTACAAAGATAACACCGCTTCCAGACTGTGATACAGTGTCAACACGACTCTACATAATTATATTATGTATACGGTCAGCGGAGCAACATTCCAAGTTATAAACTGTTGCAACGGCCTTTGATAAGCGTTAAAAAAATCCTTCGTCCTTTGCTCATTGGCTCATGAGTATTTAAATTTCTAAACGAAACTGAAAATTAGAACACATAGAAAAATCCGAAAAGTAAAGCTATGGCCGGGAATCGTACCCGGATTCTCATCATTCCGTGGTGCGTGCGTGAGTCATGTCATGAGTATGTTATATTTTGACCAATTAGGAACCGCGACGTGTCTTTTGGACGGTCTCTTAGTGCCGGGTCAAAGCCGGCGATTGGCGACGACAAAGACATGAAACGAAGAGCGCAGGCTCGCGTCCGACTGAGACGTCTACGGAAAAGCTTCATTTATTTTTATGAACAATATCCTCTTTCGTTTTTAATTTAAATCTCGAATACATGGACTCGTCTCTGATACGAAGGCAAAAAGAATTTTAGGTTTTCTTAACATTTCTGTCGACTATGACCAATCGATGGACTCTCAAAAAGCTTAGGTAAATAACAGAATATTATTATCTAACTAATATTATAAATGCGAAAGTATGGATGGATGGATGGATGGATGGATGGATGGATGTATGTTTGTTTGTTACTCAATCACGCCAGAACGGCTCAACGGGTCTGGATGAAATTCGGCACATAGATAGGGAAAAGTTTGGAATAGCACATAGACTACTTTTTATCCCGGAAAATTGCGTAGTTCCCGCGGGATAGCGATAAACGAATTCTTTGCAGACAAAGTCGCTGGCAACAGCTAGTGCTTGTATAAGATTGACTCTGTCTCGTTACTGAACGTAGAAAGAAAATGGTTTATTTACTAATTCATTGATTGAATCAAACGTTACTTTACGGAGACTACTAATTACATTGCTATTTCGGGACCAAAGCAAGAGCTGAGAAATAACGTGATTAGTTTTAGTTCGTAAGTAGAAGCTCGTAGTGTTATACAACACTACGAGCTTCAGCCGGCAGCACACGCCTCGCTCCGCTGCCGCCGCGCCGCTCAGCGCGCCCGCCGGGTCTGGTGCTAATGCGCTCAGTCTCGACGCGTTACGGCGACCCTTGTCAAGGCCGGAAAACGCTTCAACGACTTACGCCGTATCGCCCACCCGAAGTGTAAGCATAATCTTACAATGCAAATGACGCTTACTCCGCAGCAAAAGCCATAATTAAACCTAATTATCCCGGTCTGTTGCTTCCGTCCTAATTTTACCTTAAAAAAAGACCTCTCAACGTTGCCAGCTACAAACGTATTCTGAAATTATGTCGTCAGAGCGTTTAAGCGAACAATGAGAGCTCCGTTTGCTCGCCACATGAAGAACCGCGCCGGTAATTGTATTTGCTCAGAGTGCGCTACATTATTCATACGGCTTAGCGGCGCTGCGCGACACGGCGCCGCGGCACGGCGCGGCACGACGCGGCACGGCGCGAGCGGCAAGAGCACTGCGCGCCCGGGACAGAAGCGCCGCCGCTTCAATCAAACCCTCACAGTAATGACAAACGGAACACCCAGTGTGCTGATATCAAATAATCAACAGTGAAATTCCTTGCATGATAATTTCTAAATTGTTATTCTTCTTTGCGAAATCACGAATACAAGTTAACTTATAAATGGAAAGAAAAACAATACGACGGTAAACAACAGAATTACTGAAGACATAGTTTAGGCAGTGAGCTCGGCACGCAGCCGAGCATGCCGGCAATACAGTTTTACTTAATAAGTTAGTCGAGGGAAACGCTTAGAGGCGATGCGCGGAGCTGGCCTTCAGCGCTATCAGTATTCCCGCGCGTCGTAAAGCCCGCGCGGGCAGCCGGCGCCGGCGATAGATGGCCGTTGCTTTGTATCTGCAGCGGGTTTAGTGGCCGTTCCTCCGAGCGCCGGGATACCCCGTCCCTGCAGGAGCTCGGACAACTTACAGTGTAAATACACTTTACACAATAGACAGGATAATATGTTAAGAGAATAGATAATCACGCATCTGAATGATTAACCCGTGTAATCTGAATCGCGCTGTAAACAAACAAACGCCTTTATAAACAAACAAACGCGCCTTTATGATTTTGGAGACTTAAATTACATTATTTTTCATCTCATTGGTAATACGAAGTGTACTATGATTCAAAATTTCAATATTCATCATGTATAGCTGTGGAAGTAGGTAAAAGGCACCGAGGCGTTACAGGTATTTTTCCCTGTCGGTGCAAAAGCAAAGGAGGGGTGACCTTTTTGTCACATGTGTGCGGCCCAAACCAAAATGAAAGCCGTTTCATGCCAAAAACCTTTAGTTATCGCAGCAAGTGAGGCTCGGCGGAAGCTGCGAGAGCGTAACTAACGTTTTATTATGATAAGGGCCTGCAGCGGCGGCGGCGGCGGCAGGTGAGGTGCTTTGATCCCGCGCTCCGCCAGGCAGGCCTCACGCCACTATCCTCTAATTGGGTTACCAGCCTTACCACCGCGTTGCCCTAACTTAATAAACTTCCTTGTAACTACAAACCCTACTTCGACTCCATAAAGCGAGCCATTTCTAAGGTATCCCCGCCTCGCCAACATGTTCTAAAAAAATACTTGCAAATTTATTTCCCAAAGACAGTTTTACGGTCTTCGGCTACGCAAAAGTGCGTCGTCACATAATAATATTTATTTGTGAGGAGGCACGCGCAACCTTTGATATCTCAACCGGAGTCCAAAGTAAATAAAACGGGCCAACTGAATTATCGAGCAGCTCTGTCTTCACTCATAACGCTTTGTTGCTCCCGAATTCAATTACATATTTATTGTATCGCCCGTCACTTGCCCGCTGTGTGCGTGTTTATGTGTTGTGTGTACAGTGTGTTTGTGTCACTCACTTCACAGCGTTTAGCGCATGCATTGCTCGTAGGTGGTTTGAGCCAGTCGCGCGTCAAGTTGCAACAGTTTGACTAAAAGAAATTTCGAAATTCGACTCTACCCTTGTGTATCACATTATAATAATTGTACTTTTGCATAAAATCAGAAGTGCGCTTGGAACTTTTCAACAAGTAGGTACACATAAAATGATACAAGAAACAAAGTTTTGAGTAGCTCCTTCCGTCATAAAGATATCAGTCCGAAAGCGAATCTTAGCTCGAATGGCGACCGTACCCGCCACAGAACCGAAAGGTGTATGTTTCGTGCGACCGCAACTAATATGTGAGACTCTAAACGTACGGGCTTGAAACACAGCTAAATTGAAAACTGACTTAATAAACTGTAGAAGTTTGTGTTTTGTAATAAATGTCGCATCTTATAAAAGGACTAGGAAGATGAAGCGCAAACGATCGGAGGCGACGTCCAATCGCAAGTGTCGCGGCTCGTCGTAACTCCCGCGACCCGATTTCGTTTAAAACGTGTTTTCTGGACGATTGCTCCCTCTACTCGGTTATCGCGCTTCAGTGTATGGTTTAGCTTTTATGTAGCAGAATGAACAAATTACAGTAATATAACCTAAATCAAGCTCCATCTGACACATGTGAGGATATCGTGCGTCAGTTCACTCAACTATTCAAAGAACTAGTTAGTTAATTGGATTTAAACATTTGCACAGCAAATCTTCCGTGGTTTGTCGCTCGAGTGGGACCGGTTTGTATTTGTGTGTGTGCGCATGTGCGTGTGCCGGAGGCTAATAAAGCCTCGCGCGGCTCCTCAGGCTCGACGTGTGACATTATCTATTCAAGTACACACACACGCGCGTCACGCCGACAAGCCCTCCTGCTCTTGTCTGCTTACATTACTTGGGAAAATTCATATGTAACGCGTTATTATTTAGTATAATTTATATGTATGATTTTCCGCGCCATCACTCCGCTACATTTTAATTCAGAACGTATCAGACGATGAATGTCGGGGAGGGGGGAGGCAGCGCGATGTGCCGCGCGATCAAATGAAGATATACATTATTTGACTGAGAACTAGATACCTGCTTAAATCCAGTACAGGTTAAGCACATAATGACTGTGATGAAATATTCAGCTCCGGGAATGTTGGGGAGTGGTTTACACACTCAACATTACCTGAGTACCTACCTGTTTTGGGATTCACTTTGTTGAACTTAACATTCTTCAATTACTGTCCACATGAGACGTTGAACGGTAAATGAAACGTGTAAACGTATTGTTACTAAAACCTTCGATTTACGCCATATTGCAAAGTAGATGATAATCTACAAATAGGAATAATGAAAATAAAAGAGATACATAATGTCACTGTATTCTCCTCGGTGTTCAGCGTTCAATGTCGAGTGTCGCAGCGACGAGGGAGCTATCCGGAGTCGGAGCGACACGTCGATACAATCTTCGAGTTCGGAACTGGAGCCCGACCCGCAGCGGCGTGTCAAGGTCAGGCGCGTCTGCCTGCGCTCAGGCAGACGCGAGAGCGGCGCGGCCTCCGCGACTTTTATTGGACTTAATATTAATGTAGAATAGTAATGAGTTTGCATTTGTATGGCAGGCATTGTCGGGGCGGTGCGCGCGACAGCCGGCGCCTGCGCTCCGCTCGGCTGACAAATCGAATCCCCGCGGCTCACGCATTCCTCCGCTCGCTGTTGTTCTCTAATTTGATTGTTAACAAAGTGGATTCCAGGTTAAGCTTAAATTGTTTTTATGCTTTGCCAAACTTTGTTTTATGAGCGACGTTTTTAATCACAAACGCGAATGGAAGCGCCGACGCTACGGAGAGACCCTCGCGTCGATATTAATAACGCGTTAACTTGTCACGATCTTGTTGTCTAAGCTAATCACGTCTGGCCTTGCGCTTTAGGAGCTCGTTTCGAAGCCCTAAATCTCTATTAACAGTGACTTTTACAATTTGTCCCAATTTGTAACGGAGAAACTGTGTTATTACGAACAGAAAGTTGCACGTAGTTTGCGCTACTAAACGCCCACTCATTGTTTGTGGAGCGCGTCGGTTGCAAAGCCAGCCGCGTTTGTTTGCCTCCAAAGTGAGTCAATCAAGTCGTGTCATGCCACGGCCGAGGATCAAACGCGGGGACAAAACCCTCGCTGCGGCGCGGCACCCTGTAACCTGTGAGGCAGGGAATTAAGTGTTTGCCGGGCTGACCCGGCGTGAAACTTGACCGTTTGAGCAACTCGTATTACGTGCGAAGTATTCCGACACTCATTACGGGACGCTCCCGGTGGAGTCGTCGAGTGGCGCGAGGTGCCAGGATAGCCGCCGCGCTAGCGCACATAGAGCCGTCGCCGGTAGCCCGCGGCTCCCCCGGGGGTCCACTGTCCAGCCCTGCCGGCCCTCGCGGACGCGCTTGTTGACGGGTAAGACGATATCGGATCTACCCCTCCGACACTCATTAACTCGCGGCCGCCGGCGCCGTTTTGTTTGCGCACGTTAACGCCTCGCTCGATCAACATGCAGCGTTGCATTCATCCCGTGGGAAATTCCGCAGATAACGCAATTTCGTTGCTTTAATGCATTTTTATTAGAACTCTAGTTTATTCTGGGGAGCGGTTTATTTATAAGCGCTACTCGTTTGGCCGCCGCGATATTGCGCTGCTTTATTCTGCAGCAATGTTTATATTGCCTTTGCGGTTGGAAATGCATTTTTGTAGATGAGTACCGCGGAATGAAATATTTAGCATATTTTTAATATTATTCACTGATAACTGTCTATACGTTTCTATTTTTTTTTCTGAGTATATCCAATTTTATGTAGTATATCATAGAGAATAAACTAACAACAGGTACTGATCCTTATCGTAACTAAGTATATCTCGAAGCTTGCCTGGAATGACAAGTCTCAAGATACTAGTCGCGCTTTGCACTTGACCTAATACTTGAAGGTTCGGTGTTGAAAGTGTCGAGACATACATAGCATTAAGTAACAGGTCGGCAACGCAAGGGAAGGGGCAGCATAATTCGCGTATGTCAGTACTAGGTAGATAGGTAAGACTATTTTCTTACATGCTATGAGCCGCAGACTAACCAAGTTAGTACTCATAATTAAATAGATTAAGCATTTCGAAAATACGCGACGACAGAATGGACCTCGTCTCGGATATTTCAGCGCCGATATAATGTAATGTACTTAGTATACTTAATGCTACACCTCACGAGCAAAAATAACGAGTCACTTTCATACAACTTTCTTTGGGAAGTGACCCGATATTTTTGCTCGTCAGTATATCTAACTAATATTATACATGCGAAAGTATGGATGGATGGATGGATGGATGTATGGATGTTTGTTTGTTACTCAATCATGCCAGAACGCCCCAACGGAACCGAATGAAATTCGGCACATAGATGGAGAAAAGTCTGGAATAGCACAGATTTAGATTTATTTATTTATCAACAAAAATTACATTATATAAAAACATGCATGTCACAAATATAAGCATTAGGCTACTTTTTATATCCGGAAAATTGCGTAGTTCCCGCGTGATAGCAATAAAGGAATTCTTTGCAGACAAAGTCACAGGCAACAGCTATCTAATACTCAAGACAGTATCGTGAGCGGAGCCGCTGCCCCCGCCTGCTGCAACCTCCGTCACATCTCAGCGTCCAAATAAAGCGCGGCTGCCGGCGACAGCACCCCCCCCCCCGCCCGCGCGGCGCTCACCCCCCCGCCCGCGACCCGCTAACCTTCTTATTATCAACGGAAAAAAATTGAATTTACGCTTGACTTTATAACGTTAAATATCTTGGCAAAGAAGTTACCGATTCCCTATTATTTTGATCGGAAATACCTATTATGTATTTTCGAAGAAAACTTTTGCTGAATACGGAAGTATGTATGTATGTAAACTCTTTATTGCACATAAAAATAACACTAATAAAGCACGAATAAAGTAAACTAATAAAGCTTATTTCAGTTGACATGTAAGCAACCCGAGCAAGTTTCATTATAAAGAATTTGCTCAACCCTAAACCAATGTTAAAGTAAAGTAAAAATATTTATTTGCATGTTTCTGTCGAGAGCTGGAAATCAGTTCTGTTTATCACCGCGCAGATAAAATGTGGCGCTATTAGATGTATCTCCATTCCGAACACTCCGGAGTTATGAACTGAAACGCCATAAAAACGGCCGCGTAACTGATTGCTCGCATGATTCATAGCGATCGGAAATCCGCGCGGGCGAGCGAGAGGCACGTAGGGCCAAACCGAAGTGCACGAGAGACCGCGAGTGTGTATGAATTCGTGCCAAGTTACTCGTGCGGCCGGCGGGGGCGCCACTACTGAAGTTTTGTTCCTGCTTTGTATGGGGATGTGTTACTTGTAGATCCACCCGAGTGCATAGAGTAGTTGGGCGAGGCAAGCGGCCATTAGCCGCCGCTAGTCATACATACTAATGTAAAGCCGTTGTTTATTCGCGGCGATCGCATAGATTCGCGGTTGTATTGATTGCGTGTGTCGTCACTCATCAGGCTGCGTCGTCCACTCGGTCTGAGGCGACTGCTCGCTTATCCCAGCGGCTTATGTGCGTGTGCGTACGATTAAATGTACTATTTGTTATTTTCAATCAAGTAAATGTCGACACGCATCAATCTCCATAACTGGAATATATAGTTAACATATATTATAGAGCTAGATCGATCAACATTGCAAGGACTATTCGTACATGCTGAGAGCCTGAAGGAGCCTGGCGATACTTAATTGGAAAGAGTAATGCTTCCTTTTCTTTGGCACGCGCTGTTGTCAAATGCGTCAAATGTTTCGGTTTCCTTATTTCAGTATCTGACGTAGTTACGAGTAGTACTATTTCTGTGGTTGCATAGTGGAGATGCAATGCGCGTATGTACAACCTATTGTCCTTCCCTTCCGTCTATTAAGTGTCACATAATACCACACTAAAGATTGTTATTAAAAAAAAGTATATAGGTGTCGCAAAAGGAGCGGATTCAGCAATTGCCGCGAGTGCAGGGATAAGCTTGCAGCAGCCTGCGCTGCGCAGCGCTGGTTTTCAGTCCGCCCCCACCTCGCACTCCGTACCACTTCAACAAATAGCGGGTATGCTTACTACACTATCACGCACACAAGATACAAAAAAAATTAAAGGAAGGAGGAAGAAGAAAACTAAAGGACGCAAAGGCACCGAGCAGCAACCTGATTTTAAAGCACCGTCGTCTGTAAAACGCGACCAATAGCTTAATGGTCCCTCTGTAATCTTCTCAGCTGGTGGCGAGTGCCGCCGCCGACACCGCTCGTTATCAAACTACCAAAGCGAAATAAAACAGCGCAGAGCCGGTCACGCGCGCCGACAGAGACAGGCGCACTCATTACAATACCGCAACGTGAAACCCATTGATTTTGTAGCTCAACTCTAAATTACTATTTTACCTAACATTAAGATGGAAAGAAAGAAAAAGTTTATTCGTAAAAATACTACAGGTATATACACGTTGATAAAAAAGAAACACGAAAAAATCATTAATAGGAAAAAAAATACACGAAATGGTCCCGTCAAGATTTTGAAACATTAAGACCACTTAGTTATTACTGCGGATGCTCTGAGAATCTGTATCTGAATTATTTTGTTCCTAAGGTTCCTGTTACCAACCTACTGTACCAACCTTAGGGCTACTGTTTCACCTTACTGCCTTACTTAAGAGTGAGACAGTGTTTGTTATGAAATGTACAATTATAATTATTATGATTCTCCTTTAACCTCAGCCCGGCTAGCACGACAGCGCACAAGAGTGGCGTCGCGCGTGAGATAGATTACCCGTCTCTTTCTAGAACGAACAGTGAGAAAAAGACGTGACTCTTGTGCGCTGTCGTGCTAGACGTGCAGGTAGAAATAAATACATAGAGTCGGTGTTCTTATATGTCTACACTACAACCTACCTATTCGTATAATATGTGTACTGCCACTAAATTGATTTTAGAAACTGAACGGATAACAACCAAATTAGCAAAACAACCACCACAGTAATTATTTCAATTGGTTGCAAACCGAGCAGGAGCTTTGCATTCCAATAGCTCCGCGACTGCACCGCGACCGCGCCGCCTCTGCGGAATGATAGCGGGCCGTGGACAAACCCGGCGGCGGCCGCGGCAGAACGCAGCTGAACGCCACCTTTAATGATAGCGGGCCGTGGACAAACCCGGCGGCGGCCGCGGCAGAACGCAGCTGAACGCCACCTTTAATGATAGCGGGCCGTGGACAAACCCGGCAGCGGCCGCGGCAGAACGCAGCTGAACGCCACCTTTAATGATAGCGGGCCGTGGACAAACCCGGCGGCGGCCGCGGCAGAACGCAGCTGAACGCCACCTTTAATGATAGCGGGCCGTGGACAAACCCGGCGGCGGCCGCGGCAGAACGCAGCTGAACGCCACCTTTAATGATAGCGGGCCGTGGACAAACCCGGCAGCGGCCGCGGCAGAACGCAGCTGAACGCCACCTTTAATGATAGCGGGCCGTGGACAAACCCGGCGGCGGCCGCGGCAGAACGCAGCTGAACGCCACCTTTAATGATAGCGGGCCGTGGACAAACCCGGCAGCGGCCGCGGCAGAACGCAGCTGAACGCCACCTTTAATGATAGCGGGCCGTGGACAAACCCGGCGGCGGCCGCGGCAGAACGCAGCTGAACGCCACCTTTAATGATAGCGGGCCGTGGACAAACCCGGCGGCGGCCGCGGCAGAACGCAGCTGAACGCCACCTTTAATGATAGCGGGCCGTGGACAAACCCGGCGGCGGCCGCGGCAGAACGCAGCTGAACGCCACCTTTAATGATAGCGGGCCGTGGACAAACCCGGCAGCGGCCGCGGCAGAACGCAGCTGAACGCCACCTTTAATGATAGCGGGCCGTGGACAAACCCGGCAGCGGCCGCGGCAGAACGCAGCTGAACGCCACCTTTAATGATAGCGGGCCGTGGACAAACCCGGCGGCGGCCGCGGCAGAACGCAGCTGAACGCCACCTTTAATGATAGCGGGCCGTGGACAAACCCGGCGGCGGCCGCGGCAGAACGCAGCTGAACGCCACCTTTAATGATAGCGGGCCGTGGACAAACCCGGCGGCGGCCGCGGCAGAACGCAGCTGAACGCCACCTTTAATGATAGCGGGCCGTGGACAAACCCGGCGGCGGCCGCGGCAGAACGCAGCTGAACGCCACCTTTAATGATAGCGGGCCGTGGACAAACCCGGCGGCGGCCGCGGCAGAACGCAGCTGAACGCCACCTTTAATGATAGCGGGCCGTGGACAAACCCGGCGGCGGCCGCGGCAGAACGCAGCTGAACGCCACCTTTAATGATAGCGGGCCGTGGACAAACCCGGCGGCGGCCGCGGCAGAACGCAGCTGAACGCCACCTTTAATGATAGCGGGCCGTGGACAAACCCGGCGGCGGCCGCGGCAGAACGCAGCTGAACGCCACCTTTAATGATAGCGGGCCGTGGACAAACCCGGCGGCGGCCGCGGCAGAACGCAGCTGAACGCCACCTTTAATGATAGCGGGCCGTGGACAAACCCGGCGGCGGCCGCGGCAGAACGCAGCTGAACGCCACCTTTAATGATAGCGGGCCGTGGACAAACCCGGCGGCGGCCGCGGCAGAACGCAGCTGAACGCCACCTTTAATGATAGCGGGCCGTGGACAAACCCGGCGGCGGCCGCGGCAGAACGCAGCTGAACGCCACCTTTAATGATAGCGGGCCGTGGACAAACCCGGCGGCGGCCGCGGCAGAACGCAGCTGAACGCCACCTTTAATGATAGCGGGCCGTGGACAAACCCGGCGGCGGCCGCGGCAGAACGCAGCTGAACGCCACCTTTAATGATAGCGGGCCGTGGACAAACCCGGCGGCGGCCGCGGCAGAACGCAGCTGAACGCCACCTTTAATGATAGCGGGCCGTGGACAAACCCGGCGGCGGCCGCGGCAGAACGCAGCTGAACGCCACCTTTAATGATAGCGGGCCGTGGACAAACCCGGCGGCGGCCGCGGCAGAACGCAGCTGAACGCCACCTTTAATGATAGCGGGCCGTGGACAAACCCGGCGGCGGCCGCGGCAGAACGCAGCTGAACGCCACCTTTAATGATAGCGGGCCGTGGACAAACCCGGCGGCGGCCGCGGCAGAACGCAGCTGAACGCCACCTTTAATGATAGCGGGCCGTGGACAAACCCGGCGGCGGCCGCGGCAGAACGCAGCTGAACGCCACCTTTAATCTCATTCAGTTTTACCGTCGCGCGGTTAACTTCAAAAGCGAAATTATTTTATGACACCTTTGACGCTGATTTTATGAACATTACATTCATTGCTCGAAATATAATGTTGGTCAACTGGGCACGTGGGGGAACTATAGCACAAGCCCTCTCATTCTGAGAAGACGCCTGTACCCAGCAGAGAGACTGATATATGCCAGACAAAATGACCACGCAATGACTTAACATTTTTTAATATTTCTCATTTTGATCGCAATTCCTACTTTAATTCTACTTTTCGTTACATTTCTACTTTGTGGTATAATTCTTCTATAGCTTCACCACACGAAAGCTAAGCTGTCACTTCAACATCATAAAAAACGTGGTCTATTTTCACTGAAAAACAACAGTGCACGCATTCACCAAACAGGAACTGTCATAAAAGTAGATATAAAGCGCTCTTCTTTAAAAACATGGACAAGAATTCCGAATGAGGTATATTTTATTATTCTCAAAACTTGTATTTTCAAGCTAAGCTATGCTAACGTCAACCGCCACCGGCTCCTGCTACAGCACCGGCTACGATACAGTACCGCATAATAGTCTCGTAACTGCTTTGGCGTAGCTCCCGGTAAATTATTTATCGTAGCAGTTTACGTAGCGCTCGTAGCTCGTAGCGCATAACTCGTAGACGGCAGCTTGTTCGTAGCGACGCGCGTAGCGCTCGCAGACCGACTGCGGCCTGTGCCTAATGATGAATATGACTGTGTAGAAAAAAGTCTTGATCACTTATGCGTTAATGTTCGTTATACTCGCTTATCCTGCCACCAAGCAGCAGTACTTGCCCTGTTGTGTTCGATAGCGAGAAAGACAGTCGGTGAAATTGATAGCACATGGGGTATTCTGTTTTGGGGTATTTAGGATGGTTGCGGGTGTCCATACTTACCGTTCTTCTTAATTGTGAACTACTTCTAATGATGTGTATCGATTCACCCATTTCGCAATAACAACCCACTCCCGCCGGCCACTTGCTCGTTTCCCG
The DNA here is from genome assembly GCA_963854515.1 of Pandemis heparana. NCBI lineage: Eukaryota > Metazoa > Arthropoda > Insecta > Lepidoptera > Tortricidae > Pandemis > Pandemis heparana. Next base: position 14,979,178 of record OY978020.1, read on the forward strand.
CGCAACAAACATGACATTAAATGCACTCATTGATTATGAAAGCCTTTTGATGAGTTAATGATCGCATATTCGGGCCGCGGGGGAAGGGAAGGAGCACGGGGTGGAGGGGGGACGGTGCTTAGCATACTTTGCCGGCGGCCGAGCGGCCGGTGCCGATACGCGAACAACACTTCTCCGGAAAATGTTATAGAATTAATATGTTTTGGAAACTTGGCGTTTTTACATCGGTTGCGTTTTACTGCTTTATGCATGAATGTGGCCACCAGCAGATGGGTGCCTGTAGCTTTATGCGGGTGGTAGGCCCTGTGCAAGGGCCGCACTGATCGCTTCTCAAATTTAAGAGCCCAGCTCTTGTCGGTGGAGTAGTCGCCATTCACTTCTTCTCTCTGCCATTGCTTTGAGCTCCTGACACGACACTACATTAACCTTCTCCTTTGCTTGGTCCATAAATGCACGTCTCGGCCTTCCTCTGCCTCTTCTTCCTTCTATTTTCCCTTCTATCAGAGTTTTTATGTAATCGTCGTGTCGTATCAGGTGCACTGATCGCTACCACCATCTTATTTGCTAATCCTGCCGCTGAGCAGCAGTGCTTGCGCTCTTATGTCCAAGTGTGAAGAACAAGACTCCGGTAAGAAGCCAACGAAATTACTGGCACATGATGTGGTTTAGCCCTTTACGCTGGCAACGCGCCTGCAATGTTCCAGATCATCCAGTTAATACATTGCTGATTGCTTACTATCGGGTAACCTAATAGCTTGTTTGCCTTTCTTAATGCATAAAAAAAAATTCAATTAGGTACTGGTTTTATGGTCTTCAGTATTTGTTTGTTCCGATACTGCGGGTGGTAGGGCCTTGTGCGGGTGATAGGGCCTTGTGCAAGGTCCGTCCGGATCGCTATCACCATCTTACTCGCTAATCCTGCCGCTAAGCAGCAGTGCTTGCACTGCTGTGTTCCGGTGTGGAGAGTAAGACAGCCGAGGAAATTACGGGCACAAGAGGCATTTCATCTAAGTCCTCTAGGTTGGCAACGCATCTGCAATCCCTCCGGGGTTGTGGGTGTCTATGGGCAGTGGTGATCGCTTACCATCAGGTGACCCACTTGCTCGTTTGCCTTCCTATTCACATAAAAAAAAAAAAAAAAAAAAAATACTCGTTAGTATTTAGTGGCAAAGCAAACGCTGGGTCACACGTCCTCAGTCCTAAGTCCCGAGTCCTGAGTCCCTCGTCTCAAGTCCCAAGTCCCAAGTCTCGAGTCCCGAGTCCCAAGCCCCGCGTCCCGGGGGCGGTGCGTCGCAGTAACGCGCTTACCGCGCTCAGCGACTAGAAAATTGTATTCCATTCGAGTGCGAAAATACTCGTGTCTTCTCTTCTAATGCAAAACACAAGCTTCTGGGACAAATTAGTTTTGCGCTTATCCCTTAAAGCTCACCTTTAGCCAGGTTTGGGTCGGCATTGTCGACTGACGTACTTCTTTTCATCCAAAAACAGTTTGTAAATAGTGCTACGTCAATATACTTAAGAGAAAAGCCGCAAAAATCGTTTTTTTGCGCAATTGCAAGGAATTTTAACTATGTGAGTAAAACACGTTTTCAGACTTATAGTAAACATAACTATCACTTGACAACATTGCCTGAATACCCCTTCTTAGACTGCTTTAGGGCTTTTACCTTCTGTCTCGACAATTTTCTAGAATGTGAACTAAAAGATCAACTTATATGCGGGTGAAAGTGAATTTCAATTGAGATACCGAGCGGTACACGTCAACAAAGATAAAAGCGAGTGCATTGCTTTAGATTGTTTCAAGTGAATACCAGTACAGTGATTTGTTTTTGTTCATTAAAATTATTTTCAACGAACCCTACATCTCATGTCAATACTTGAATTATTCCATATCTTACAATCGTGTATTTACGTTTCTTTAACCGAAAAATTGAAGGAACGCGAAAAAGCTCGCCGCTTAGTTGTTAGTACGCAGTAAACGTAAACAAATATGTACATTTCGTAACGCGAACAAACAGCCGAGTCATTCCGTCCGCGAAATGCCGTCCGGCGCGCAGTGCCCGCGCTGCACGGACTACAGTCACGCGCTATACTAGCTCGGTTAAGAGGCTGACAACGCCTAATTTTGTTGAAATTGATGTTATTTAAGCACTTTTTTAAGAAAAACTACACACAAAAAAAATACAAAAAAAATATAATGTTAATTTTCATCATATTTCAAACACGCTAGACGGACTCGATACATAATTGAACAAAATCGGCTCGATAGAAAATAATTGCAAAGATTGGTCTTAAAATCATCATTAAACGGTTCTATGTCTTTATTTTTTCGACGTATGGGTCTGCAATTAAAAACATGAAGTCAACATAGTCATACCTACACGGCTAACGAGTCATATATTTCACAAATAATCCATACTTTTTTTTTATTTCTTCTTATTTGTGTCTTATTTGCAAGATTTTAGACGCGCGCCAAGCTGCCCGAATTGTTTCTTCTCTTTCACTCACAGGCACGCGAACCGTATGTGTGAAGAGTGGCGCTGCTCAAGGTCATTTGCAGTTGACAGCGCCTTAAGTATTATGTTGAAAAATGATGACAAAACATAAATAAAAAACCGGCCAAGTGCGAGTCGGACTCGCGCACGAAGGGTTCCGTACCATAAATACTCTGTTGTATGGCAGCCCTTCTTAATTATTATTATTATTTTGATTTTAGTATTTGTTGTTGTAGCCACAATAAAAATACATAATCTGTGCAAATTTCAGCTGTCTAGCTATTACGGTTCTTGAGATACAGCCTGGTGACAGACGGATGGACGGACGGACTGACGGACAGCGAAGTCTTAGTAATAGGATCCCGTTTTTACCCTTTGGGTACGGAACCCTAAAAACAGAACATGTCTTTATCCCTTACGGGGTAGACAAAGCCTAAGTAACAAGACCTAAAGGCTACGTTTAGCATGATTGTGGACGTATGGGTGGAAAAGGGAATCAAAATAGTGATGGGTTGCTAGCCTCATGGCTTCCCTCGATGGGTTTTTACCATCTGCGCGGGAATAAAAGCAACCGGTACATTCAATGTTTTTTATTTACTCCCAGAGCAGCATGGAACAAACATGGAAAAAACCACGAAAAAACAGAACGCTTGTCACCAAACCATCACAGCATCATGTATTATTATATCTGATTGTTGTCGCAAGGAGACGAAAACGTTTTGCCTCGAAAATACAATGAATGAGTTAAGAAACTGTAGATAAAGGGCGCGGCGGCCGCCCGCGCCCGCGTCCTTTGTCGCCGCCGCTTCTGACGAATTCTTTTCATCGGGGAAATTCTTTACAAAGGCTCTTTTATCATTTACTTAACGCGGAATCAATCTGCGCCGCGAGCGCAGGCCGTTTGATGTGACCGACCCCCGCCGCCTCCCGCCTCCCCCCCTCCCGCTGCTGCTGCTGCTTTAATGTCATTAAACTCGGACAGAGGACTGAAAGCTCCGGTTTTTTTAATCTACTCCAGTCAAATAGTGCTGGGCTGGAATTCGTTTAGGATTCTTTTGAGCTACGTATACCGGCTCTTTAGGGGAATCCCAATGTAACGTTATACTCGTATCGGAGCATTATTTGCGTAGGTACATACATACAAATAGATGCCTTTTTGTTCTCGTGTTTTTTTTGTAAACTTTCGTCGCCGATCAATGGCGGGCAACACACTTGTTAAGAGAGGTGAAATAAAACCTCTCTGAAATTTACTAACACAAAGAGATTTATTGGAAATGAATGCGCACCAGTAGCAATGCTTCGTCACAAGAGAGCCAGAAAGCGAAACGAAAGCAGTGCATTTCGTAGTTGAAATAGACATCTTGTTTTGGCTCCGTCTGTAATGCGCCATGATTGTTGACTCTGTCTCCATTCAAGCTTTATTATCAATCCGTACCAATGGAAGTATAGCCTAAATGCAATTTACGCCGGCCTCTGATAACAAGCACAAACAAGCGACCAAACTTCAAGAATTACTTGCTTCGCAGCCTGCAGAGCAGTGACTTTGTTTCTCCTTGAAGAAGCAAACTCCTGCGCGGCGCCGGCGGCGCTCGCCCGCGAACACCGCAGCCCCCGCCGCCATGTACTATGTACTGCTAGCAGTCAGTTACATGGTCATGTTAGCCAAATTTCAAGCATTCATATTGAACCTTTGGATACGAGTCTCAACGCTTTTATTTATTTATTTTATTCAGTTCATCCACATCATTGTATAAATTACAGTGTGAGCCATAGAAACTATTAAAGAAAGAAAGAAAAACTAAGAAAGAAACAAGTTTATTTATTGTTGTTGTTGTGTTTTTATTGTTTTTTGTTTATTATTAATTGGTACATTAGTCTGATATACACGACAATTAACGGAGTACATAATATCATTGTCTATACTGCGAGATGTCCATTAAAATATTACAATAAAAATATTAAAAATAAAAACGCTTCAACTTTACTTAACAAAATTTACAACAAAATGGTCCGTAGATTGGCTTAATACAAGTATGACACGAATGACCAAATAAATATTTTTCGTGAGCCAAACGAAACGACGGCCGGATAAAGCGCCGCGTGACGCTGATAAGGTTAACGCGCGCATTATACGAACAAAGCAGCGAATAAATCCAATATGTGCCCTTTCCTCGTACGTGCGCGAACACGAGTGCCCGTGTTACAACGTTGCGGCGTTGCAGTGTTGCAGTGTTGCGCGCGCCCGTCGGCGCAGCACTGCGCGATCGTCACTTGTTACCGCCGCGCTCCACTGCGAGTTTATTGAACAATGCCGGTACTCTACAATTATCGCAATAAATGCGTTGTTAATATTAGTGTAGGTCGCACGACATTTGCATGCCGCCGCCCTCCCTGGAAGCCGCGCGCGACGCGACCTCCCTCGCCTCAGCGCGCGGCTCAGCTGAGCGTGACGCGACTTATTAATATTTCATGACTTGTTGTGATGCTCGTACCAGCGATTCCTGATCAACATGACAATCGGCGTACCGTTTCATATTGTTTGGATACACGCCGAATAGACAACAACTGCGCTAACTTATTGTGATATTTGAAAGATTGATTTTTATTTCATTAGCGAGCATGGGCCTATTGCAATAGATACTAATTAATCTGTTAGTGCGTGCAGGCTAATGGGTTTTGATTAGCAACCGCAGGCGGCATGCTCCGGTTGCGCGGCGGCGGCACGGGTTTGTAATTTCCAAATCCATACGCCATGACCGCGCTGCAGCCGCCCGCTCGCTGGGTGCGCGTGAATTAAGTGGATCGTCAGGACTTTAATTTAAAAAAATACTTTATTTACTTATTTTTATTCAAACTAACAGAGTAACAATCCAGTTTTACAGTTAAGAGTATTCTAACTTAAAATAAATTAATTACTACTATTTATACTAATATTATGCATTTCAGCATTGACGTATTGTCCTCAATTCGGCAGTGCTGAAGATGCGTTAGTTATTGCTGATAAAGGAGATGTTAGGGCTGTCAACACCTTTAACTCCTCCCTCCCCAAGAGAGAAATTACCTGAAGGAGGCTTAGTCGGCTTCAGATAATTTCGTTTGAAAACTATGAAATATAATTTAAAAAACAAATAACTAAAGGCTATCGCTGATGCTATAACATATAGTATTATGGTCCATACACTGGCTTTATAATTAATGAAGAAATCACTATCTTTATTTTCACTGTTAAATTTAACACTATTGAGGATGTCTCTTATGTCACCGAAGTCCACGCCTCGAAGATCCACTTCCTTGTCATCTCTCTGGGTCTCGATCTGGAGCTCTGGTAACGTAACTGGTGGTAGACTATATATTGTTTTTGTAGAATTGCTAACTGCTTTTATAATGATGTTGTTTATCTTTGTTTCGCAATGTTTGTTCGGAGTTAGTATGAAAGTTCCTTCTAGGTTGTGGCTCGATGCTTCGTCTCCGCAGGTCTCGGTCAGTACCGTACTTTTTCGCGTATAAAGTAACCAATGGTCGGATGTGATTTTTTGAATAACTTGTTCTTCGGTTTTGATCAGTTGCTGGTTGCAGTCCACAAGGTTGTCCCGTAGTAACATTAGCTGTTCGATGCATGTCGCTGTTGGCTGCTGTACTATGTCGTCCTCGGTACAGATGAACTTGTTTTCTTCCATTTCCTCGCAATATTTAGCTACGGGTCTGAGCATAAATCTATTCATCATAAGGTAAGGATATTTGGGAATGATAGCAAGGGTTTGATGTTTGTCTGGGTTATATATTGGGATAGGAACAACTTTGTAGTAAATATATGTGTTTTTCTCTATTAGTGGAATTTCCAATACAAATGTTAAATGACCATTACTGATATATGATTTTAACTCTATACTACGTTCTATATTAAGTAGATTTTCTTTAGAAACAGGATATGTTAGGGTAGCATGTTTTTCGATATCTATGAGAATATTAAATAATTCAGTCGAATTTATTACAGATTGGTGTAGAGTACTTAATTTGCTGAAGGCAATAGCAGTTTCAATTTCCTGTATAATATTATAAATGGTTCGAAAGTTATTTAGGATTTGGTACACACTGTTCATCATAGACATAATATTAAAATGTTTAATTTCATCCTTCTGAATGTTTTCCAATTGTTTGGTTTTATGGTCCAAGTGTTTAACATTAAAATTAATATCATCTGAAACGTTAACTAACTTATCAAATGCCCTTTGCATTAATGTAACCTTATTTTCTACAGAAATTTCCTTATGTTTTAAACTACCTATTATTGAGTTAAATCTAACGGCGTCGTCGTTGTCTAAATTTCCCGTTATTATTTTTACTACCGATCCTAATGGGTTAAGAATGCCTCTTTTTACTCTCGTTGATGGCAAAATTTGGCGTAATCTATCTCTAGATAAATCTATAAAAGAATCAACTTGGATTTCCAAACCCATTAGTTCTTTTCGAGATTCACTATTACTATCGATAAGGTGCTTTAACTTGTTATACTGCTCTAAATTACTTTCGAAAAGTGCACTTATATATTCTAAATCTATTACTTTAATTATACTCCAAGAGCTAGTCCTCATCAGAGCTGTACCTATCCTGACTGGAGCTATCCCTGGATTCCGCTCCAGGTTTTGGATGTTGAGGCTGCATCCCTGATGTGCCAGGACCGTCAGTAATATCACACGCCACCTGTGGAGGTCGTTTCATATTTTTAACTGCTACGCGAGTGTTTCGCTTTTTAACCTGCACGGGGATAATATTTCTAACTGGTGTGCCTGTTACTTTGGCCTTCTCATATCTAGGAAGTTGTTTAGCTTTACGGACTCGAGTGTCCTTCATAAATATGACATCACCTTCCTTGATTTCGGGTGGGGTTTCACCGCCTTTCTTCTCCCTAACTTTAACTTTATCATTAACTAATTTTTCACTAACATATTCATATAGGACTTTAAGTCTCTTTCTATGGTCCTGAAGTAATTTTTGTAGGAGGTTTCTCTCTCTATCTATATTGAATGGGTTACCGGAGTCTGTATGCCCGAAAACAATTTCAAACGGTGTAAACGTTGTCGCGCTATGAATCGTACTATTATATGCCATGATAGCATATGTCATTACTGACGCGGCATCTAGTTCGCTTTTATCGTATTTAGCTAAACGATAAATTTCTATTATAGTCGAATGAAATCGTTCTACTATTGACATAGAGCTAGGGTTGTTCGGAGTACCTATGTGTAACTCTATTTTGTACAAGGCTAACAATTCCTTCATGAGGTCATTGTTAAACTCTGCCCCTGAGTCACAGCTGAGCTTTTGGGGTATGCCATAGATACTGAAATACTTAATTAAAGCTCTTACTACCTCCGGAGTGCTACGGTTAGGTATGGCTATTGCTTGGCCTAGCTTACTGAAAGCGTCTACTGCGGTCAAGTAATACTTGCCTTCAATCTTATCATTGTTTGGTTTAAGACCTTCGCTCGTAATGGTATGTCCTAGATAGAGGACTTCCTTCCTAAGAAAATGAGACTTATCTAACTGTACTTTTAAGTTTGTTTCCCTAAATCTATCAAATACAGCTCGAAGCTTAAGGATGTGTTCCTCCAAGCTTTTGGAAAATATTATGACATCGTCGAGGTAGACGAGGCAATGTAAGCCTTGTAAACCTCTGAGGACGTTGTCCATTGCCCGCTGGAACGTGGCTGGAGCCGTCTTTAAACCAAACGGCATTCTATTAAATTCGTAGTGGCCAAAAGGTGTACTGAAACCCGTTTTCGATTTGTCCTGTTGGTCCACCTCAATTTGGTGATACCCGCTGGCCAAGTCTAATGTGGTAAAATAAACACTTTTTCCTAACATATCGAACAAGTCGTTTATATTTGGCAAGGGATATTTGTCATCGACCGTAACGTCATTAAGGCGTCTATAGTCGACCACCATTCGCCACTTTTGTTGTCCTGACATGTCGGCCTTTTTAGGAACTAGATGAACTGGAGCACTCCAAGGAGAATGTGACTCCTGGATTACGTTGTCCTTTAGCATTTTTTCTACCTGCCTTCTAATTTCCTCGGTTTGTACCGGGGGCATTCTGTGTGCCCTAATAAAAACTGGGTCCTCGTTAACTGTCCTAATCTTATGTTTTACTTGATTTGTAAATGATAAGGGTATTTCCTCACAATAGAAAATGTCTTTGTATTCCTCGCACAATTGACCTATCACCTTTTTTTCTTCCACATTCAGGTCGTCTAATCTCAATTTAGAGAGATTTTCGGACAACAATCGATCCGTATCATTTACGTTATCAGAATAATTAATGCTAATTTGTTCACTAATATAAGGTTCTACTACAAAAGGTGCCGTCACCACTAACGTCATATGTTCAAGCTTGCAATTTTGTATGACAGTGGTTGCGTAACCATTCACACACTTAACTAACGCGGCGGGCATTCTTATCCCTTCCGTGAATTGTTTAAAACCTAATATGGCATCGCCGTTTAATATGTTTACCGGCAATTTAACTCTAAGCTCGCTACGTGGAGGTAGCTTGTATGTTTCCCTCATAGGAGGTGTGTAAATTATCGGTATCTGGGCTGTTCTAGTGAAAAGCATTTGGCTTTTCATATCTATGTTCGCATCTAACTGTTTTAGTAGATCGCTACCTATCAAGCCGTCGTACTTACTATCTACGCTATAAACATAAAACTTATGACGGTCAGAGCTTTTAAAAATGTTTGGCAGCGGAATATACACAACTTCATTATGTTTACTTGTCGCATGAGTGCTGACTACCTCAAAGCTTTCCTGCCGTTTAAACTTACTGAAATACTGTTCGGCTTTCTGAGGGCTTATGAAAGACCTCGTACTTCCGGTGTCTATCATAAAAACGGCCTGTAATTCAGGTATCAAAACGTGCGGAAGGCTTCTTATTTTATTATAATTAAGTTCTATTCGTTCCCGTTTCTCGAGGCTCCTATGAAAAAATTTTCCACTTCGCCGTTATAAAACTGTGAGGGTCCCGGTGTGGGTTCCCTGTTGGGCTCAAAAAACAGATTGTTTTGATCGTAATTTTCTGTATAATTGACTCGCCTTGCACTTGCCGTTCGCATTGTGACGTCGGTGTTTGAACCCGACGGCCTATGCGGTGTTGTATTACCGTATGTCGCGCGAGGCGGTACATTGAACGGTCTGTGCTGACTTGACGATGCATTAAAAGGTGCATTGGCCGCAATCTGCTGACCATGCGGGAATCTATTCAATTGTTGCGCTTGATTTCTAAAGTTATGTGAATTATTACTATTCTGCGGTCTGTTATTTCTAAACTGGCCTGATGAGCTACCTAAATTATTCGGTGGCCTATGGCCTATGTTCTGCTGCTGCTGACTTTCATAACCTATACTACTATTTCTAGGGCTATATTCCGAAATACTAGGATTCGGTCCGTTAACTCTAAATGGTTTAGATGTATTTTTCATGTCATAAACCGTCTGGAAGTTTTGTTCCTCCATGACAGTTTTAAGGGCACCTTCTAAGGTCGTTATGTTTCTTAATCTCACTAAACGAACTAAAAATGGTGGTAAATTATAAAGGAAAACATTCAAGGAAGTATGTGTATAGATCTGCGATTTGGCGGCACGTAATGTGGCGTCATTAACGGTCTCTATTACTTTTGCTATTAAAATACTTCTATGGTGTTGGACTCTATGACAGAAATCCAAATAACCTTCGCCCCTATTTATTTTTAATGCTTCTAGTTCTAACAGCAGGCATTCCTCGGTCCTAGGGTCGCCAAAATGTTGGCTGAGCAAATTTTTTAACTCTTCCCAGGTATGTATCTGGTCCCGTTCTCCTACCAGGTTAGCAGCAGGTCCTGCTAGTCTACTCGTGATTACATGAAATAGATACTCGTTCTGAGCGTCACCCCCCGCAAATTTACTTATAATGTACTCGCATTTTTTTACGAATAACGGGAGCTGTCTCGCATCCCCTTCAAAGGTTGGGATAATCTTAACTATCTCCCCAGGAACCCGGTTAATGCCTTCCATTATAATAAAAATAAAATAAAAAATTACACAACAAAACTTAGGCGTAATGCTTATACAGTAACTGGGTCAATATCGCGAGTGGAATTTAACACTCAGCAATATTGTAACGATGTTATTACGGCGTTGGCTAATCCCTAATAACACACATATATTTAATGCAAATAAGGACACATATAAAAGGAACAGAGAGGATGATGAAAAAGATTGACTCACATTCCCCCCGGCAGCTTTCACGTGTCCTTACGGCTGGCTGGAATCTCTGGACTGACAGGATGAGCTGGATCTGGACAGCTTCCTGGATTTACTGGATCGGCTGGAACTGGACAGCTTCTGCAGCGACTTCTTGACGATACTTAATAAATTTGTTTGTTCGATGTCTTCCTGTTGAAGTGTAGAAACACACGTTTCCCGGCGCGACGCGAAACCGAAATTTTATCGATTTTAAGGACGCAGAAGGATAACGACAGGAATCCTACCGGCTGCGCCAATTAAGTGGATCGTCAGGACTTTAATTTAAAAAAATACTTTATTTACTTATTTTTATTCAAACTAACAGAGTAACAATCCAGTTTTACAGTTAAGAGTATTCTAACTTAAAATAAATTAATTACTACTATTTATACTAATATTATGCATTTCAGCATTGACGTATTGTCCTCAATTCGGCAGTGCTGAAGATGCGTTAGTTATTGCTGATAAAGGAGATGTTAGGGCTGTCAACACCTTTAACTCGTGCACTGCAAGCGTCCCGCGGCGGCACCACCCGAGCACCGCACCCGCTCGCGGGAAAACTCCGCGCTATATCAAGCGCCGCAACCGTTAGTTAACTAAATAGTTTAATGTGAACGTGCAGGGTGTACTTAATAACTCGGTTATTCGACAATCAATCTTCCCGGGCGCTCCCTCCCCCGCCCCGCTCGCCCCCGATCGCCGTGTTATTATGGTAATTCCACTATTATACGATATTTGAGTTTACTTGATCGCTTCGCGTCGAACGCGGCGCGTATGTTGGCTACATTATTGCTCATTATTCATGGATGTTCAGCGAGTGATGTTGCGCAATTGTATGTACAATGTTTTGTGAACCACGGAATGTTATTTGCTGAATCAACTAGCGCAAGGAATAGTTTTTGTTTCAGTCTTTTATATTAAATATTCGCTGCTGGTCATGTTACTGTAAAGCTCTCCATAAAAAGCGGGTTCGAAACGAGCACTGAAGTTAGATTCCCTGCTTTCCTACCTGCTTGCCCATGGAATTGTTTTGTACCTGCAAACCGTTGCATAAGCCCGTATCCTCCGCGATGTATGAGCGGGGTCTCCGCTCTGCCCTAATGGTAACGCTCATGATGTTAATGACGTGATTTAGCGACAGATAAAACGATCTCGGCTAATATTTATCGGCGTGCCGGCGCCGTGCGAATTACTGCCGTTTGAATACTGCATGAACGAGCGCCGGAAGTCTCCGCGCCTCAACATATTCACAAAGAGACTAATTTCATTTCCATGTAGAGATAAGCCAATACTCGTAATGAGCGGGTACAGAATTTGTCACGACAGAGCAACCCCACGATCCTTGTACTCGGTACTAACTTTACAAATAAAAGCCAGTTGATTTTCTGGTGTTATTGTTAGGTATAGTTTGTGGCCTCTGGAGCACAAATGTTGCGATGTTGGCAGATGTTCTGTAGGCCGGCAGCGTTAGTGCGGAGTTTCCGCTGTGGCCGTTCCGCTGCGGCGGGAAGTGTGCCAGCGGTCGTACGTGTGTGGGTGCTGTTTGCATTATTCATCGCGCTAATGAATAATTAGCATAATGGCGGGCGCCGCGCATCGAGCAGCGACCCGACGGCTCGGCCGCCGCGCGAGGAGCCGCGACCAGCCCTGCGGCTCTACACTTCTGCCGACTATACTATATCACGCCGCCAACAAATATTCAATGAACACGACTTAGACTGAACAACGTGAAATTCTACGATTCAATTGTAACAGCTAAATTAATAAAAAATGACGCGCCGCCGCCGCCTCCATCTCAATTGACGCGTCATCATCATGCCTCTGGATCTCGACGCGGATGTCATTCAACGCAGTGTTAATCTCGGGCGCCATCAGTATGCAATCGCCCGACAATACAGTCGACGCAATTCGATGCTGTCATGCGTCCGTTATACAATTTATTTTAACAAGGTGTTAACGGCGTTCGCTATTGTGCTACTTCAGTTGCCATTTTAGTCGTTTAATTGTGATGTAGTTCTCGTAAGTGCGGTTATGGCGTATCGTCCTGCTGTGTTTGCGCGCGGGAAGGTCTCGTGACGTCGTTCATTTATACAAAACGCAGGACGCGCGGCGCTCGGCCCGCCGCACGAGACTCGCCCACTTACCATACTCTACTTCCACTGAAAGCAGTAAGGCTCACATTTGTTCAATTCTAAAACTTCGTGCGTTTGAATTTGAAAGTAGGTATAATTTGCATCAACATTGCTAATGCGGTCTGGTTGGGTTGCACCGCCGCGGCCGCCTCAGACCTAATACAATACAAGTATATTCGAAAAGGTCGAAAGTGATCGAAAGGAACAAAGAACCCGACGACTGCAGAAAAACCTATTTGAAAGGTCGTTTTCGTGGTGGTGTACTTTTTATAAAAATGATACTGATTTGAAATAAAAACCCTAAAACATATTAATACCCTTATAAAAAAAAGGAAATTAAATTATTTATCAAGCTATACCAATTTCAAAAACTTGACCTTCAAATCCCTACGATCTAAGGTAGCAAAAATAAAGAATCTCCTCTTCTTTTAAGTCAAACGATGAGTAGATTATGCGACTGGACTTTCAAAATGTTGGAAAATAAGAATGTTATGGAGGATTTCAGGAGTAATTAAATAAAACTTTTGAAAAGTAACTGAGTACGATCTTTACTTCAGTACAGATGCAAGTACAATGAAAAAAAACTTAATTCTAAAACTAGCTAATAACTATGCTCGCGTTGTTGCTGTGATGATTGTGGCAGGGGCTTGGGCTGGTAAGTCTTCAACATGCCCCCGGGCGTTGAAAGCACGTCTTTCAACAGGAACCAGATTCCGGAAGTGGGCAAATTCTTGTGAAGGATCTTTTAACCACTCCCGCAGCAGTTCTCACGTCAGCCACGCGTGAAATTCCATCGGAACCTGGGTGTACAGCTACGATACGGCCTAGCCTCCATTTTAGAGGCGGAAGATTATCGTCCTTCAGCACGACTAGAGCATCTAATTTAAGCGAGTGTTGATTGGTTCGCCACTTAACTCTGTGCTGAAGCTCTGCGACATACTCTTTACTCCAACGAGTCCAAAAGTGTTGCCGTAGCCGTTCAATCCGATGAAACCGGGTTAAGTGACCAGGGGAAGATTCTGTGAGGTCCGGTCCAGGCAGAGAGGTAAAAGGACGGCCAATGAGAAAATGTCCTGGTGTCAGCGGCGTGTAGTCTTCAGGATGAGACGACAGAGGTGTGAGTGGGCGTGAATTCAGCAGTGCTTCGATTTGTACAAGTGTCGTGTTCAGCTCTTCATATGTAAAATTACAATTACCCAACACTCGTTGCAAATGAAATTTACTAGATTTGACACCCGCTTCCCAAAGACCACCAAAGTGCGGTGTGTACGCAGGAATGAAGTGGAACTTAATTTCTTCGTTAGCAACAGTTTCAGCCAAGGAGTTGCAATTATTTTTCAAAAATTTCGCTAACTCGTTATACGCACCAACAAACGAAGTACCGTTGTCGGAATAAATATTGCTAGGTTTGCCTCTCCTGGATATGAACCTACGTACAGCTAACAAGTAACTATTACTAGTTAAATCTCCTACTAACTCAAGGTGTACTGCCTTTGTAGCGAAGCATATGAAAATAGCTACGTAAACTTTAACTAGCTTGCAGCCGCGTCCTTGCCGACTGGCTGCACTAAGTGGACCAGCATAGTCCACACCTACATTATAAAATGGGAAACCTCCTGGCAATAGGCGAGGTTTCGGCAAGTTACCCATCAACGGTGTGGATACCTGACCTTTAAGGCGAGTACATAACATGCATTGATGAAAACTAGCTTTTGCTAGGTTGCGACCTCCTATTGGCCAATACGTTTCTCTAATTGTGGCTAGTAATAGTTGAGGAGGCGCATGAAGTAACCGTTTATGCTCAAACGAGAACAATAATTTGGTGAATCGATGATTGGACTGTAAAATAATAGGGTGTTTTTTGTCATATGTGAAATCGGAATTTGTAAGACGACCGCCAATTCGCATTATGTTATTTGCGTCTAGAAAGACATTAAATTTTAATAAAGGGCTCTTTTTTGGTAAACTTTGCTTAGATAACAGTAAATTATATTCGGGAAATGAAGATTGTTGCGTAATTCTGATGATTATGTGTAATGCTGATTTTAATTCATCGTCAGTGAGATAACTAGGTCCGGTGAATTGCTTGCGACATTTTTTAATAAATCGCATTACAAATGCAACTGCCCTTTTCAGCCGTAACAAATTTGAAAATCTATCAAAATCAATGAAGATTTCTCTGGTTTCATTCACGTGTAAGGCAACCTCGGTTCGAGTCTCAGGAAGTGTCTGCGTTGAATTTGGAGTCAAAGGCCACTGAGTCATATCTTGACGTAAGAAGTTAGGACCTGACCACCAAAAATTCAACGTCTGCAACTCCTTCGTGCTGACTCCACGCGAGATTAGATCAGCTGGATTTTTGTCGGTTGGAACATGTCTCCATTCACAGCCGTTTGTTTTGTCAAGAATATCAGCAGTACGGTTTCGAACAAATGGTTGCAATCGGCTAGGAATCATTTTCAGCCAACCTAGCACAATGGTGGAATCGGACCAAAAGGTCGTACTATCAAACTGAACTCTTAAGGAATTTAATAATTTCTCATAAATACGAGCTCCAATAAGAGCAGCACATAGCTCAAGCCGGGGTATCGTAGTGGCTTTAATCGGCGCCACACGACTTTTTGCCAATATTAGGTGCACGTAAACTTCACCTTCTGCATTCGTGCTGCGAATGTACGCACACGATCCGTAGGCTCGCTCTGATGCGTCCGAGAATATGTGCAGTTCGATGGTTTTATAACCAGCACAAATAACGTGTCGCGGAACTCGGATACTATTAAGTTCAGGCAGGTGGAGGAGGACATCTTCCCATTGTTGGGAGATTTCTGGTGACAATTGATCATCCCAAGACAGCCTGTGTAGCCAAAGCTTCTGCAATAGCATTTTCATTTTTATGACACAGGGAGAAAGTAAACCTAAAGGGTCGAAAATCTGGGATATAATAGAAAGCATATGGCGCTTAGTGTTTCCCTGTTTCAAATTATTATTAATTGGAAAACATAAGCTGTCAGATTCCAACTGCCAACTCAGACCTAACGTTTTACTGGGCTCATTAAAACCTATGTTTAGATCTACTGTGGAAGCAGCCGGCTCAAACAGTAAGCGACGTTCATTTGACTTCCATTTGCGCAATGTCATTCCAGCAGAAGCAAGTGCAGCATTGACTTTCTGACGGATCCCTTCCACAACAGAGATGTCATCCCCCCCTGTCAGGAGGTCATCGACGTAAAAATCATGAGTAATGATCTCCTTGATGTTGATGTCGTCACAATCGAGACCTATTTGATGAAGGCACCTAGTCGCAAGAAACGGGGCGCTGGCAGTCCCGTATGTTACGGTATTCAATTGATACGTCTTAAGGAGGTCAGCGTCATGGTCGCGCCACAGGATCTGTTGCAAGTGCCGATCATCTGGATGCACCACTATCTGTCGATACATCTTCTCAACGTCTGCAGCAAGAATGTATTTATGCTGCCTGAAACGAAGCAGTATCGACAGTAGATCATCTTGAACTGTGGCGCCAACCATCTGTATGCTATTTAAGCTAATACCAGACGTAGTTGGACTACTTGCATTAAAAACCACACGAAATTTGGTAGTTGAGCTGTCCTCGCGCTGTATGCCATGATGAGGAATAAAATAGGAGTGTTGCCCCATGACAGGTGCACTCTCTGTCATGTGACCCAAAAATTTGTACTCTGACATGAATTCAGAGTACTTTTGTTTAAATATAGGTTGAGTTTTACAACGACGCTCTAATGAAAGCAAACAGTGTTTTGCTCGTTGATACGAATCGCCTAGAACACATGAGTCTTGCTTTAAAGGCAAGCGAACGCAAAAACGACCGTCGTGTAATCGTGTTGTATGCTGTTTAAAATGATTTTCACACATCATTTCTTCCGGAGAATAGTGCGATGACTTATGGCTCACTTCTTCTAGCTGCCAAAACTGTGTGAGTTTATTATTTATCTCATTATTAAAACACAGACTATGATCATTTTGCGACGAGACCGAAGAAAAACAGCATTTTAGGGTATTGGACGATGCATGGCCACTATTTGTTGGACCTGAAACTAGCCAACCAAACCTAGTTTCACAGAGCACCGGTTTTCCTTTACCTAATCTTATAATTTTTGATCCCATTACATCCCAAAATAGGTCAGCCCCAATTATTAAGTCAACTGACGCGGGCTGGTAGAAATGTGGATCTGCTAAATTAATGTCTGATGGGATATCTAAATTCATCAATTCTATCTGACGACACGGAACATCATCCGTGATTGATGGTAAAATGAAACAGTTAATACTGGTCGAGAAATTGTCGTTTAACGATTTTATGGGAACTCGACACATTTTACCTACGTGTGACGTCGCATTGTTGATACCCGTTATAGACTTGTTTACGCAATCTATAGACAGATTTAATTTCTTGCACAAACTCTCAGTCATTAAACATGAGGTGCTACCGCTATCAAGCACCGCGCGAGCGATGTGCTCACAATTATTAGTGTCGTAAACTTTAAGTAATGCGGTCGATAACAGCACGTCCTGACCGCGGCGTCCCGAATCGTTAACACGCGCCGACAGTGCTGGCATAGTAACAGGACCGTAATAGTGCGCACCACTGCCGCTCGCACAGTTGGTGGATGAGAAACCAGGTCCGGCGGGCGCCGCTGGGCTGGCTAAGGGCGGCGGCGCAGGCGCAGCCGCAGTCTCATTGTTGCTATCATTACGAGTGGACGCGCGGTCGCTGGCCGGTTTAGCTACATGAATGAGCGTATTATGTTTACGTTTGCATAATTTGCATCCCGGCCGTTTGCAATGGTTTGCATAGTGACCGCTGCGAAAACAGTTATAGCACACCTTTAACGATGGTATTAATTCTAACCGTGCATCATTACTTAGCGATAAAAAGGTCGAACAGTTGCTTAGATTGTGTTCTTCACTACATTTAGGGCATTTTTGTGATGGAACATTGCCACTGCGTGACTCGTGGATAGAAACCATAGTTTTCAGTTTTTGAGTTGTTTTCACCAAAGGGTTTGCTCGACTGTGACCGTGAGTTTGTGTGAGTTCCAGTGTTTCGAGCAGATCTACTCGGTCTCTCAGAAATTTTAAGAAAGAAGCTAGTGTGATGGACTTGTCAGTGCTTAGCATACCTTTAAACTCTTCCCACTGACGGTGCGTTTTAGAATCTAGCTTTTGTGTCACTATGTAAATAAGCAATGTATCCCAATGATTTACGGTCTCCCCTAATGATTCTAATGATCTTAAATTTTTATTCAATTGATCGATTGTGCGTTTCAAAGCAAATGACGATTCCTTTGTGATCTGCTCAATATTGAAAATGGCTGATACATGATTTTGTCGCAATAAACGTTTGTTATCAAACCTCTCACAAAGAAGTTTCCACACAACATCGTAATTTTTTGATGAAAACTCGATCGATTGAATAACAGTAGCCGCCATTCCTTCCAATGACGCCTTCAGATAATGAAACTTGTTTATATCGTCAATATCATCATTCGAATGGATTAAGCTCACAAATGTGTCATGAAAACCTAACCAATGCTCATATGAACCATTAAACTTTGGTAATTGAATTACTGGGAGTTTTACAAACTGATGATTACTGGCACGAGTACTTCGTTCGCTTCCCAGTCCCAGCTCATTCTGTTTTTTATTAAAAAAATGCACTATATTTTTAGCTGTGGATATGATGCTGTAATACTGGGATTCGAATTCGTCTCTTTCCATAAGCTGAGTATTAATGTCCTCTGCTAAGCATTCCAATCGTAACTGTACTTCGTCATATTGGTTGTATAACGCTTCCATTTTATTAATGCGTAACTGCAACTCACTGACCTCAACTGAAGTTAACTCAAGATCCTCAGCGTTATGTACGTAAGTTGTAAATGTTGTTAAACGTCCCTTGTAACTTCCTCTTTTTTTGATTAAATCCTTTTCTTCAGTCATTTTTGGAACCTTGGAAAGCGAGTGCCAATGGAAGCCTGAAACGTTATATAAACAAAATTATACTAACAGTACCTATTTATTTTATTCTGTTAGCAGATAAGTTTGTTTTCGTTAAGTAGAATAGGACTAATTTACAATTTATAATTTAGAATGAGTAAGCAATGATTTAGTATGGTGATTGTATATAAACTGAATTTAATTTAAGTGTTTGTACGTGAGATTGTAATGATTAAATGATTAGTTCACAAATTAATGATGTATTTCTTTTAATACCGTTGCTAACTAATAAGTGACCTACTTTACAGTTAAACTATTTCAATTAACTACTTAGACAAGCAGCACTAAAGCTCTCATTAATAAACAAGTAGGTAAGTTAATTAAAATTAAACACAATTTAATGCTTAACCGTAACTTTGTACAGATCACCTAGCCAAGGTTAACCTAACAATTAAAGTTAAGTTGGAAAGAAATACTGGTACTAACCTTTTATTTGTTACTTATATTAATTACTACCTGAGTGTTGGGTGAAAACTAAGAAGGAATGATAGGCTTAACACTTGTATGATGATGAAGTCAATAAATCCAATGAACGGTTCACGATGATGATCACTTTGCCCTTTGTCCGTTTGACCTCTTAGTGCACGTGCCGTAACTTCTTAATTTCTTCAACAATAAGCTCCAAATCTTGAAAATAACTGCTTAACTTCTCATCCGGTTCGGTTTAGGACCATGTTATGGAGGATTTCAGGAGTAATTAAATAAAACTTTTGAAAAGTAACTGAGTACGATCTTTACTTCAGTACAGATGCAAGTACAATGAAAAAAAACTTAATTCTAAAACTAGCTAATAACTATGCTCGCGTTGTTGCTGTGATGATTGTGGCAGGGGCTTGGGCTGGTAAGTCTTCAACAAAGAATTATCGTTTACTAGATATTTTGATAAATGTTTAATTCAATTGTATTTTCAAAGTTTCTCGTTCTGAGACATAAGTAGGTCCTCTGGTGGTATGCTCCCTCTCTCGGCAAGTTACCAGCCCCCCGCCCTTCCCCCCCCCCCCCTGGCTCCCCGCGTAGTGCACAACTATTAGCTGTCTTGCTTTAATTTCCGCCTCCTCCGTCCCCGTTCACTACATTCCGTTCCTAGATCAAGCACAACAAGCAATCCCTAACGAAAATATTTAATTTAAACGACGCCATCGCAGGAAATCTTACAGCACACTCGACAAATTACTAATTATAAATTAAAATTAAGGCGTAGAGTTAGGTGTCTCTGGATAGATAAGTTAAACTAAAGAATTCCCTCTAAAAATAAACTAAATACAGTTCAGTGAAGAGATGACATAGGTTTATAACAGATCACTAGGACGTAACTTGGTGAGGGGCTTTCGCGGGCAGTTGGTTCAAGCACCAGTAGAGGTATGTGCCTCGTCCTCCCCCGCGCTCCAAACAACTCCGCGAGGGCTGGAATACTTGCGTGGCCTGCGACAACGAGGCGCTATCTGTCCACTTTAATGACTTTTAATTACCTTTAATGACTAGTTAATAACAGCACAATTTAAAGGCGTTACTCGTAATTCTGTTAAAGGGGATTACTGAGCGGTGTGCGCCACTTCGCACATTTGGCTGCGTATCCAGAGGAAAATAAAGTAATCCTATTGGCGTATTTTTCCTCACACATCGCTTAAATAGCTGCTGCGCACGGCTCCCTCGAATGCGGATTGTATATATCTTTGAAGTACATACGGCCGCATACATCAATGTCTCTTTATGTATTCATTGAACGGCCAAATTTCCGAATTTTAATATTTTTCCGCGAGTTGTGCGTCTCTGCGCGCGGTTAGCGGCGCTCGCGGCTCAGCGCACGTGCTTATTCATTACGAATATTGTCTATTCCGTGTTTGGTTGCGTATATCATTTACAAACGTTTCACGTACCTTTCATTATACTATTTTCTAAAGCGATACACTAACACGATCGGCAAAACATCGAAATATTTAAACCTTTACCAACAACATCGAACAGGAAATATTCTAGGCTGTAACTTGTACCATTTAACGTGGCTGTCCCACAGGTATTGGGAGGTACCCGAATGCTTCCCATTTTCAATTTACATTTGTCGCAGCGCCATGCAAATGGCGGCGGACAACTCGCCGGCAGATGCAAAACGTGCCCTCCATGTTTAATCCGATACATTTCCACAAAAATATCAGCTAGTTCGAGTTTATTGCCTAGTTTTTTTTGCTTGTTCAGGGCTTATGAACTCAACCGTGTTTTCATTTGTTTCAGGTAATGTAACACGGAGTACTGTGTAACGTATTCAAACAATCGGGACGGGTCATCAGCCGCGCGCAGTAAACGACTGCCATCAGACAACAAGGACAGACTAAGTTTCAATTAGAATTGATTAGTCTTCCAAACGGTAAACTTGCATGAGACTTATTACGCCGCCGCTGAATAGCTCATGAAGTTGGTGGCAGACGCGTGACGCCAGACTGTGGGTTTAATTGTCCCTCGGAGCGCGCAGGGAGCTCGCGTCTCGCGCGCGGCGCGCTCCAATTAACTCTTAACGCCTTCCACTACCCGGGGAAACACGGATCGACAAAGAGCTGTCAGACACGACATATACATAAAATGCGATGATTATAAAACAAACACATACATACATACATACATATAAGAAAGAAAGAAAGAAAGAAGACATTTATTCATTTTGCAAAACACACAAATATATCGTCACGCCTCTTTCCCACAGAGGTAGGCAGAGACTACTTTGTTCCACTTGCATTTGTTATAAAACAAATCGTGCATAATATAAGGTTTCTTGCACGTGAAGTCATATTCTGACTGATTTTGGCCTTGGCAACCACTTCGACTCCTAGTTACCTAAGAGTGTCGTCTATTTTGACCCCCGTGCATTCAAATATGGCTTACTAGCTGTTGCCAGCGACTTCGTCTGCAAAGAATTCGTTTATCGCTATCCCGCGGGAACTACGCAATTTTCCGGGATAAAAGTAGCCTATGTGCTATTCCAGACTTTTCTCTATCTATGTGCCGAATTTCATCCAGATCCGTTAGGCCATTCTGGCGTGATTGAGTAACAAACAAACGTCCATCCATCCATTCATCCATCCATCCATCCATCTATCCATCCATCCATAGGTAGGCTGGTAGATTCAAAAAAAGACATGTAAAAGATCCCTCGGCGGCCTATTTGCAAAATAAACTTTTGACTTTGACTTTGACTTTGACATACTTTCGCATTTATAATATTAGTTAGATGTAGCCGATCTTCGAGATTATGCCTGGCGCATAATGGATGCACGTGAGCACACCGTTGACAAAATGGTAGCGAATGGCAGTGGGCTGGTGAGTCTTCAAATCATCGCGTTTAGCGTCAAGGTCAACTAAACGTTACTCCTCGAAATCACGAACGTTGTCCTGCACCAACCTCTGAAATTCAGAACGCGTGCTGCCAAATCTTCCCTGACAGGACTTGATGTCGCATCTTTTCATTTCAGAACTAAACTAAACCACACAAAGTGATAGATGCAGACAATAAAATGTTGAGTTAGTACAGTAGGTACATAGTAGCTTTAATGAATCGGGGTTTGGGCGTTAATATTTTGACGGAGAGACGCCGACGACGCTACCGCACGTCAGCTGCAGGGTCCCGGCTCTAAACACGCGGTCGCGAACGTCCGCCGGCCGTCTTATGCCGACGTATCTCAACTGTTTCAATCGTAGCTATTACATTATTTACACTGCTTTCCGCGCCACACGCCACCGCAGTGTACACACTACGTGTGGCGCATTTTGGCGGAGGTTTGTTATCTCCCGAAAATTTGGAACGATCTTCCTCCGCCATTGCGAAAAAATATGTCCCAAAATAATATTAAATGTAAATTAGAGGTCCATTTTGACAACCAAACCTCTTAACGGCCAAGTCCAAGTCGAGTGCAGTACCAACTATACAGCAGTTCTTGTTAAAAAAAAAAAAACATTTTTAAAATTAGTTACCTACGTTATAGGTGATAACAAAATTCTGCTATGAGCGACTTACGGATAAAGTGCGTAAAAAATCAATAATCATTAATAACAAACAAATCTTGTATAGTACTAATCTCGACTTGCCTTAGCCACATTTATTTTATGTTTCTTTCCAATTTACGAATACTACATAATAATAAGGTTAAAGTTGTACTTAATTATAACTGTTTTTGTAATTGTTTGTGGCAATAAATCACATTTTTTTAGTTCTATTCTTTTTCCCAGCTAGAGAAAAGCAAATTTGGGAATCAAAACTTGAGTCCCTCAGGACGTGTTGTTTTTAAAGTGCGGTCTATTGTGTGGGCGGCGCGGGGCCTTGTCTCCGGAGGGCGATGCAGCGGCGCCGCAACTCCACTGAACAACTCGGAACAATGTCCTTTCCTTACTAAACCTAAAGACCAACAAAGGCTGACGACTCAGTTACACGAATGTACTTACACGAGTAAAGTTGTGAATTGCACTACTTACGACCTATAAAATAATAGTCACTCAAAATAAAGCATGTACCCTACCACTACCTATGCTATTGAATTGTAAGCACATGTGCATTTAAATATATACACCAGCACAACGTTTTCTCGTTTGACATGACTTCAAAAATACGTACATAACTGAAAAAATAGTGTACCGACACCAAATTGAGCAATGCTATTATTTGTAAATTTGCACCTGAGCGGAATACTGAATGTCCGCGATATTGAATTCCGTCCTCGCGGCCGGCCGTCGACTCTCCCAGCGTGATCGATACCGCGCGGGACGAGAGCTGTCGCGCGCTCGAGCCGGCCGCGCTGCCAGCTGCCAATGCGAGTGCTTGACTCAGCGCGGTGCCGAGAGCTGCTCGGCGTGATTGCACAGCGTGTGATTGCAGTGCGTTACGTGATTGCGCGGCCGCGGATGATTGACTGATGCAAAGCTAAATAGCGCGCCGTCCGCTCTGATTGATCACTGCGAGCGCCAGCCTTATTGTTATCGCGCTGCCGATGTGAATGCACTTCAGCTATTGTTTTTGCATCGTCTACAATATCGCCCACTGACGGCTGACACTGAGTCGTGAATGGCGCAGACAATGCCATAAAAGGCGACGCGGCCAGGGGACTGGTTATTGGAATCACAATTGATAACACCGTTCAAAAGTGCTAAGTAACACAATAATGTCAATTTCTACACAACTGCCCAGCTTAAATAAATAATGCGATTACAATTTGATTGACAAGCGGTCTTTTCTACATCCCGTAGAAACTTCGTCGATTTTAAGAAATCAAAACTTCTGCGTTACTCGCATTTCTAATTCAGTACGTGTACAAATTTTTTCTTCTTTCAAATGGTATTTGCTACAGTGTAATAATAAATACTTCCAAATATCGGCCCCCGATCGCTCGCGGCCGGCGCTTGAACTTTGTGCCGTGAAATGCCGCTGCGGAGTGCGGCTGCGGGATGAACTTTGCGATTGATGAATGTTTTTTTTATTAAACTACTACTATTTTCACTAAAAGGAAAAAGTGTAACACTTCGGCGTATTTGTACAGATAAAGATATATAATAAGAATTGGTATCACTTAGAATAACCAGATGAACATTATGTAGGCTTAACACATTGAATCGGTTTTATACAAACCTTCCTATTTAGATAATTAACCATCACTCAAAACTAGAAACTCACTTGAAACTAATAAAAACCATGAGGTAAATTTTAGCAGGTAAAAAAAATACCATTCTGCGTCTAGGTCCATGCCTGTAAAAGGAAAATTAGGATTGGTTTTGCAGAATGTTACGGTGCAAGTTTCAAGTAATGGTTGTTTTTTGTTTTTCAGTGCTGTCGTGCGGCGAGACGGGCGCGGGAGCGGGCGCGGGCGCGGGCGCGGGCGCGGGAGCAGGCGCGGGCGGGGCGCGGGCGCGCGCGCGCCGCTACGTGGGGCTCTACACGGGGCCCTACTTCGACCCCGCCGCGCCCAACAACATCACCGCGCAGCTCGGCACGCACGCCTACCTGCCCTGCAAGGTACTGCACCTTCCACATCCACCTCAAAACTAGTCGGCCAACATACTCCCATATTATTACCACCCTAAAGTTCAGTCGCGTAACTATGACGACGATGCTCTTGAGGAGGAACCCCATCTGATGTATTTGCCACGGGCCCAAGACTTTATATTTAGTTACGCCGCTGCTAAAGTTCAATGTCGAACAAACTCTCGCCCTAAACCAGCCCTAAACGCATAAACCTTCTCCGTCCCATCAAGGGTAAAAAACGAAGACTATTTGCACTTACAAGACGAGCTGTCATAAAAATTGGGAAAGCACTTTCTTGGTCAACTATATATATCTCACCAGCTACTGAGATGCCTATTATCTGACGCCTTATTGCTTCAGTATTGTGGAATCAAAGCGAGAACCCAGGTTCCACGTACCTCGTTTTTCATTACGAATCTACAACGATTTGAAAGAGATCCGGCCATTTATCTTTGAATATTAAGGAGCTACATATCATTTTACCGTAACGCGCCTGATAAATGAGATAGCTGTTCTCCAAATTGCACGTATGTAAGAGTGATGTCGTAAAAGCGAGCGGCGTGGTTGCAGGTGCGGCAGCTGAGCAACAAGTCGGTGTCGTGGATCCGGCGGCGCGACGCGCACATCCTCACCGTGGACCGGTTCACCTTCATCGCTGACGAGCGCTTCCAGGCCTTCCTGGTCGAGGCCACCGACACCTGGACGCTGCAGGTACCACCACTTACATAAATAAATATATCAACCATACTCACTATGATCAACCAGTCATTTTGTCAAGACCTCTAAATATGGGAGAAGTCCTATAAGGTACTCTAGGTTTCTGTATGCGTACTTTTGAGCTTCGCTATGTTGCACATACTTACGGTTGCGCTTGACGTGTTTCAGGTGAAGTACGTGCAGGCGCGCGACGCAGGCGTGTACGAGTGCCAGGTGGGCACCGAGCCCAAGATGAGCCACTTCGTGCAGCTCAACGTCGTCGGTCAGTATGGAGATTTCTCTCTCGAAGCGTTGATCATTGCTGTGGATGAGCCCTCAGTGATTGTGGTGTGTGCGTGATTCCAGTGCCGAAGATCGAGATCGCGGGCGAGGCGGAGGTGTTCGTGCGCGCGGGCAGCACGGTGCGCGTGACGTGCGTCATCACGCAGGCGCTGGAGGAGCCCGCCTACATCTTCTGGTACCACAACGGCGCGCGCGTGCTGGACTACGACCGCGCGGCGCGAGACATTCGCATGGAGCGCCGCGCGCCCGACACCACGGTGCGTCCGCCTCGCTCTGTCTAGCTCGCTCCGCCCATGTGGTGCTTCATCATGTCAGCCGATAGACGTCCACCGCTGGACATAGGCCTCCCCAAAGCTCTCCACTCGGACCGGTCCTGTGCCTTCCGCAACCACAGCGATCCTGCGATCCTGATCAAGTCGTCGCTCTATCTTGTTGGACCAACAGCTCATCTCCCGGTCCGCGGACGCCATTCGCGAACCTTCTCACCTCATCGGCCATCGGTTCTGCGAGCAATTTGCTCCGTAAACTGCCACTTCAGTGTCGCAATTCTTCGGGCTATATCGGTAACCTTAGTTCTACTGCGGATATCATCATTTCTGATTCTGTCTGGCAGAGAAACCCCGAGCATAGCCCTCTGAGTGACTTTGAGCTTCCTCATGAGACCCATCGTTAGCGCCCATGTCTCAGATCCGTATATCATCACTGGCAACACACTGGTCCAAGACTTTTGATTTCAAACACTGCGGTAATTTGGATGACAAGACACTGCAAAGCTTCCCGAACGCTGCCCAACCGAGTCGGATCCGAAGAGTGATCTCTTTCTCGAAGTTGGACTTACCTAAGGCCCTTGTTCCACCGCCGGTGCGTAGCGAGAAGCGAGTGTTTTAGTATGGAACTTTTGTCACCCGGCGACAAAAACAACAAAATTTCCATACTTACTAAAAAACGCTCACTCCTCGCTACTTGCCGGCGGTGGAACAAGTGCCTAACTGGACCGTTTGTCCCAGGTATACATAGCCGTCAACAACTTCGAGCGCAAAGCCTCCGACTATTACGGGAGCTGGCACAATATGGACATTAGACATAACTTTCGTTTTGTGCGGTGCTTGTTTGATACTTAATTGGTTTCCGTTCGTCTACTTCGGGAGGTATACTAACAAATGGCAAAGGTTAACGCCTACATTTGTTATGGTTAAAGGTTGCCTTGGGCTTTAAATATAAGATTCTTAGTCGGCAAACATTTTCTGAACTTAAACTCCTGACATCAATACCATTTTCTTCCGTTAGACGTGTAAACAAATTAAGTAATTCATGGAATAGCTAGTGACGGCGACGCTCCCTCCGGCAGGTGGGCGACCTGGTGATGTACAACACGCGGCGCGAGGACTCCGGTAACTACTCGTGCGCGCCCTCCAACCTCGACTCCGCCTCCGTCGTGCTGCACGTGCTCAGCGGTGAGTCGCCTCCACTCCACTATACAGCGGAGCCACGTCTGGCAAGACTCTTTGTTGACTACGTTACTCTGACTAACACATTATATCAACCCACACTTCTACAGTCAACAATAGAGACCGTGGCAGACCACATACTTAGCGTAATGTTACCTATCACCTAATTCATATATCTTGACATCCAAAGTAATCACTCACTCCGCGAACTCTGCACCGTCCTAGAATCCCACAGTCGGTTTGATGCGAGCACACTGTAGCGTACTGTCGCCGTGTGCCGTGTAGTGAGCGTGTCTTGTGGCGTTGCAGGCGAGCAGCCGGCCGCCATGCAGCACGGCAACGCGGCGGGCGTGCGCGCGCCGGGCGCCGCGCTGCTGCTGGCGCTGCTGGCGGCGCCGCGCGCGCTGCTGCGGCCGCTGCTGCTGGCGCCGCTGCTGGCCGCGCTGCTGCTGCTGTCGCGGTGCGTGCCCTACGCCCCACGCTTCCCTGCTCTCCAAGCGCACCCGCACTCACGCCCCGCTTGTTGTTGCAGGCTGCCGTGCCACGACGAGGAGCGCGAGCGCCACTAGCGCGCCGCCGCGTGACACGAGTGATAGTGAGGACGCTCTGCGCCCGCGGCTTGTGCACTTGTAAATACTTACTCCTCCTACTATAATTACGGTATGAAGTACTGACGCCGCGCCCGCCCGCGCGCCATACATCGAACGTTACACATATTTTCAGGATTTGTTGACGTACAAACTGCAAGGAATTGTGTTACTCGCGTCGGTCGGCCGCCGCCGCCGCGCCGCCGCCGCGTCCGAGCCGGCGGCCCCGCCGGAGCCTGTATATAGGTGGCGGCCCCGCCGGAGCCTGTATATAGGTGGCGGCCCCGCCGGAGCCTGTATATAGGTGGCGGCGCGCGCGGCGGCGGCGGCGGCCAGGCGGCGCGCGCCGCATGCGGCACACGGCACGCCGCACGCGGCACGCGGCAGCCGCGAGCGGCGCGCGCCGCCGACTGAACTGATATTAATATTATTTTGGTCTTATCGTTGAACAGTGGTGAAGTTTCGTTGACACTGTTACTGCCTCACTTGTAAATACTTATTTATAAGGATACAAATAAAGATGAGATCGTTGAAACATTTTCTGTGTGTTACTATATTGCTCCCGGCTTCCCCGCCCCCCATGACGGAATACATATTATAGTGATTTATACTCAGACAATTTATCAGCTTCTATGAAGTTCTTTAACTTTTATCTTTTCGAGTATTTACTTTACCCGCAGCCATCTCTGAGTTGCCTTGAAAAATATTGGTGCCAGGTGGCAAAGTTGCCGCAATTTGATTACGTTCTGCTCTATAATAGGAGATAGAATGGCAGACACATGCACACGTTAGACCTGAACAGTATGTACACTTGCTGGATAGACAACTAAAGTTGATTTTATCTGAGAAGACAATTTTATTTAGCATCTTGGATTTGATATTTTCAAAATTGTCGCTGTTACGTTACATCTGACGAAGTACCTATAATACACTGACGAGCACAACAACGGGTCAGTGTTCAAACAAAGTTGCATGAAAAATAGCCCCTTATTTTTGCTCGTCAGAGTAATATAAATTGACTCAATTCTATCGCAGTCATGTTTATTACAAAAACCAGCCATTAGGAGTAATATTTTTAATTTATAATTTTCGAAAAGGATAAAGAGCTTAAATTGCAAGACAACATAGTTAAAAACATAGAATATCACAAGGTGGAAAGAGAGTATTTCCGTGGTCAATCGGTGCGGCACAACAGTTACACGCACAGACTGCGACACACACACAGCAGTCTGCGACGGGCGCGGCGCCCGAGTCGGCGGCGAGGGCGGGCGACGGGAGGCGAGGCAGGCCGCCTGGAACATCGTAGAAACTGACTCAAACCTCCAGTCGATCGCATTATAATTAAATCAAGCACTGAAATAGCAACTTCAACCTCTAGTCTCTAGTCAATCAATGGAATTAAATATAAGTTGCAAGGGTTTATTTCTGCAGGGTAATTGTGTTACTATTTTGACACTCGGCATCGGATTGAAATGACAGTTCTTGTATGAATGTGACAGCTAGCTGATTCCGATGCCAATTGTCAACCCATACATGAACTGTCAAAATGAACACGATGGGAATTGCGAGCGAGTAAAGTTAGACAGTAAGCCCGCTGCACGCAACCAACTAACTTGATTTGCGAGACGTGACACTGCTGCCATTTATCTTTAACCTCTACAGTACAGTGCCTGTGCCTCGCTTTGCGCCTCCAGTCGAACAAGTATTTTAGCAGCAAGTTTGTATGATATGTCAGAATACTGTAGGCCATTATCACTCACAATTCGGCTGCTGTCGATCAAGAACTGTAGCTTTCTATCAGTGTTTTTTTTAAATCGATTTGAAGAGTTATTTCTATTCCGCGGGAACTTTTTACTTTCCCGGGAAAAAAAAAGCCTGTTTCAATCGGGGACAGGGTTGCTTTTAAAAAACATTTTACCAATAGAAAGCTACAGTATCCCTGATTGAAATAGACTACGTTTTCTTCGGGAAAAGACCAGATTCCTACGGGATAGAAATAAGTGAAGTCACCTTTGGGGCTCATTGATTATTGTCTACGCGTAAGAAGACGCGGGCAAAAGCTAAACACATATTCACATACATTCGTTTGGCCCTATGCCTAGATTAGGAATAATTTCCGCTACTTCTGTCGTCACAAAATATAAATTATAAGAAGTAATTAATATTTCCATGTCACTGCACTTGATGGCGTCGATAAACATTAACTATAATATATTTTAAACAATTTTAATTCATGGGTTAAAATGGTAATATACAAATACCCATAATATTGGTACCTACTTACTTAAATTAACACGATATACTTGTTTTTATATTTAAGTTTACGTCGCTTACAAACATTATATCTACAATGAAACCAAGTATCTACCAAAACTATTTGAAATTCAAGTATCTAATTTTTACATACTTGTTTTAAGGGTAGAAATGGGGTACATAAGCATGTACCCCAAAATCAAGTGATTTTAGCGTAGATTGAGACGGCGAAAAAGAGATACTTGAAACGTATAATTGTTAATAACTTGAAAAATATGAGGTTTATTAGAAAAAGAATGATAAGGTTCGATGTCATTAATTGAGCTGTTTCTAAATATACAAAAAAGGAAAAAGGTAAAATATTGAGATACTTGAAATTAGCTTAGAGCAGCCGAATTAGTCCACGCCTGATCGTTATTATTCTGATGCAGGAGCTGACATAAAAATGGTCGAGTATGAGTACTCACTAGGCTGACTTTACTAAGTTATAGAGCTACTTCAAAGTGCTTTGTTAAATCACCATACTAGAGGAGGTCTCGTTAAGTTAATTCAGAGAAACGAACTAAAATGTACGCACCATCGGCTACCACTAGTCATCATCCAGCCCCAGCAGGTCGGCTGTGTCGTCGTCGGCGGGCCCGCCGCTAGGGTCGGGCTCGCCGCTAGGGTCGCGCTCGCCGCTAGGGTCGCGCTCGCCGCTGGCGTCGGCGGGGCTGGCGGCCGGCGCGCCGCGCAGGTGGCGGCGCAGCAGGCGGCGCACGCCGTGGTTGGGCAGCAGGCGCGCGCTGCGCAGCCGCCGCCCCGACACCGCTGACACCGCGCCCTCTGCACACGCAACACACTAATTACCAGCACGGCTAACACGAGTGTGCACGAGAGCCTGTGTCGCGCGTGAGATAAATAACCCGTCTCTTTCTAGAACGAACGATAACTAAAAGACGGGTAGTCTCACGCATAGCACGTCGTGCTAGCCGGGCAGAGTCATGACTCATAGACATGGATTTAGACGTTCAATAAATTATCGTGTAACCCTCGCATGTCGCGATCCATATCCCGTAATATTGATGCGAATTTTGAAATCCACCATTCTGTATACATGTCAATGCCAGTATCACGATAATATTGACCGCTTAATCCATAACGATTTCTCCTACGGAGTATACGCCCACAATCATGCTAAACGTGGCCTTTAGGTCTTGTTAGCATAGGCTCTGTGTACCCCAGAAGGGTACAAACGTCATAATTATTATGTGTGTGTATAATCCATAACCATAGCAGATAGCCTATAATTATGATCTTCTCACAACGGCGGCCTGATCGACATCCCGAGACCCCAATAGTAATGAAATGAAATGAAATCATTTATTGCCCAAATGAAATGAAAATTACTACTACGTTACGAGTGAGCGATCATGGTGTAGTGCAGGAGCGTGGCGTTTGATAATGAACTCCGGATAGTGAAAGAAACAATTTATTATCGAGAAATATTTACACAATAATTACGATCTAGCCTATAATAGCAAGGTATGTATGTATGTATGTATGTAAACTCTTTATTGCACATAAAAATTTAAAAAATACAGAAGTACACAAAAAATAGTACAAAAGGTCCTTAACCAATCCGGAGTTCCCAGTTAAGTACACTCACTAGTAGTTGAAATTAGATAATTAAAGCAAATCTTAAAACTAACTTGAGTGATCCGCTAGCATAAGGGTGCGATCAAACCGCCGCGTATACGAAAGAAAGAAAGAAAGAAAGAAAACATTTATTCATGATAACAGTGGCAGCAGTGAGTGATAGCAGTGACGTGTCGTATGCGTCACGTTTTCTCACCGTTTCTTCATACATTTTGTTGCGATTCCGTAACGTCACCGTTTTTTAAGCGGCGGTGTGGTCGCACCCTTAATACTTAGCATGTTTGTACAGGAGACAGCGCCATCTAGCGGTTACTTACTAAAGTTGGTAGCAACTGTTGTCGTGCTGCGCTGTGTTTGTTACAATGGTAAGTAATTTTTGTTAGTAGGTAGGTAAATATGTACAGTAAGTATTTTGCTGCCAGCAGAGAATTATAATTAAGTATACCAGAATAGCAATAATTGAAGTCCCGCTGAAAATTGATTTTTTATTTAGAGTAACCTAGCCACTCCTGTTATTTGACCAACAAACGATTTACGAAATAGGTATTTCGTTTCAGATAATAAAGTCTTGCTAAATTAATTGTTTTCTCAAACGATGCATTTCATCAAACTATTGTTGGTAAAAGAGCAACGAACCCTGTGGAAGCTCTATATTAGGCTTCTGCTAACTTAGCAATCATTTGTCCTTATCTGTGAAAGGTAAATGTCAATGTGACAGATAAGGACAAACGATTACTAAGTTAGCAGAAGCCTATAGAGCGTTTATGATTAAGGGGCGTTTATGAAAGTCTCTAGTGTATCTCAATCATCACTTGTAGGCAGACTACGAGTAGGTATTCTCATACCACCACCACTATTTGTTGCTGTGAAATTAAACAAAACTTGTAGACAAAATCAGTCGAATCTATCGTGGCCTGTTGTGTGTGTGTGTGTGTGCGTGTGTACCTGCAGCCAGGAACCAGTCGTGCGCGGTGGCGCGCTCGTAGGTGAGCCCGTCGGCCGCGCGCGCCGGCTCGCGCAGCAGCCGGTGCGATACAGCGCAGCGCAGCGCGTGCGGCGCGCAGTCCTCCTGCCGACGACACAGCCGTGCCAACATAATGCATAGATTAACACTCGACACTTCCCTTCCTCTCTTGCTCGGGCGTGAAGAGAGAGAGACGGAAAAAGAACCCTAGGCATGGCGATTAACGTAGCTACACTACTACAGATAAAAACGGCGAGAGAGCGTTCGGGCTAGCAGGAGGAACCATTCGAGGACTAGCTTAGCTCACTGCTCAGTGTTCGGAAGAGCACTCGGTACAATGTTTACACGCAGCGAGTATATACTCGGCCGAGAGTACCGTCTTGCCCGTTTACTTGGTACGTGCGTGTATGAAGGCTCTAAGATTCTTTTAATTTTAACTTCTTTCCCATTCCTTGAGCGTGAGTGCAGATAACGCAAACGAATTAGGCATCGTCTAAATAAAGACTAAATATAATACTGCAGGACAATCCACTAAGCCAGATCAAGCCAATCCAATCAATATGAATAGGACGATTTCTATCTAATTGGCTTAGTGACTAGGCGCAGTGGATTATGTCGAGTATTGGCTTCATTTAAAAATAGTCCATTATGGTACCGTACTACGCGGTGTAACAGCTGGTTTACCCGGTCGTGCGGCGGCGGCGCGCGGCGCAGCCAGCGCAGCTCGCGGCGCAGGCGCGCGGCCGGCGGCTCGTCCTCGTCCGACGACGCCAGCGCCGCCGCCGCGCTCTCCTCGCACTCCTCCGCGGCGCATTCTGCCGACACAATACAATGTCTACGAAGAAGTTGACGAATACAAAAGTTGTTGACATAGAACTGTTCATTAATAAGAGTTTTTAATGATTCACGGTTAAGTTCATTCGAAATATTATAAACGGGATGTGAACCGCGATTACCTTTATTGAGCTCCCGATATTTCGATACAGTTGCATGTATCATGATCACGGTTAGACGTTTAAACGGTTGGGTTTAAATTGTCGAATATCTGGAATCCGGTGATTTCCTTATATAATTCTCGTCCAAAATCAATTTCGGGTGGGCGAAGTGACACTGTGAGTGTAGTGTGTTTGAATCGAGTTTCGAGTGAGAACGGTTCCAGTGGTAACGAGAGTGCACGCAGTCGACGCGCAAGAATGAGGGTAGACAGAGCTCGGTCTACCCAACAATAACATCCACCCGCAATTTCTTCAGTCTAACCGTGATCATGATACATGCAACTGTATCGAAATATCGGGAGCTCAATAAAGGTAATCGCGGTTCACATCCCGTTTATAATATTTCGACTGTTCATTAATATCCTACTAATATTATAAATGCGAAAGTTTATGACGATGTGACGATGTGACGATGTTAGTGAGTGAGTGTGTATGTTTGTTCCTTCTTCACGCTAAAACGACTGGACGGATTTGGATAAAATTTAGAACGAAGATAGCTGGTACCCTAGATTGAAACATAGGCTACTTTTTATCCCGGAAAATTGCACAGTTCCCGAGGGATAGAGATAAACATGTCAATTGCTAATTCTACGCGGACGAAGTCGCGGGCAGAAGCTTAAATAAGTATAAGTTAAGTAGTACCGAAGCCGCAGTCCCGCATGAGGTCCGCGAGCGGCGCGTCCAGCAGCGCGGCCCCCGCCAGCCCCGCGCCGCGCGCCGCCGCCAGCAGCGCCGCCTCCGCCTCCGCGCCCCACGCGCGCCCTGCACACACACACACACACCATGACACGACACAGCAGCACAGCAGTCTCGTCATGGCAGGGATTTATAAACCCTTACTAGGTATTGCCCATGGACGTAATACAATAAACAGGACTGAGTACTCTGAAAATTTGTATTTACGAAAATGAACCAT
This sequence comes from Pandemis heparana, assembly GCA_963854515.1. NCBI lineage: Eukaryota > Metazoa > Arthropoda > Insecta > Lepidoptera > Tortricidae > Pandemis > Pandemis heparana. Next base: position 15,013,915 of record OY978020.1, read on the forward strand.
ATAACAAGGGAAGAAAGTATCTTTTTATGTTGCGCCGTAGACAGTGGTTAATCTGCGCCGACAGGGATAGCGACACGGGAGGAGTGTGTCTCGTTCTTTCATCTCGCCAGCCTAAAAAAATGCTTTTGATCAAAAAGTTTGGCTTAAAAAAGACTACGTTGAAACACCAATAAAATATTATTTTCATGTTATTTTAACAGTTTTAAGTTAGCGTACTATAAATTTATTAATTTCGTTGTATTAAATAAATAATAAAAGATATTTTTTTGTCTAGTCTGCTTTTTATTTGTAATGGTACCTAATCCTTCTAACAACTACGTTGACCATGAATTCGTGTATCTGCTGTACATTATTTTTTACCTTTTTGTAAAATTTATATGTTAATTGGCGTTTCTGAGTGAATTCTCTTCTTCTTTCTGCGGTAAAAGAACAGAACAAGTTCAAAAAGTATAGTTTTACAAACTTTCGCATTTATAATAAAGTAGGAAGGATTAGTAGGACTAGTAGGATTCATTTCCATAGCCAATGAAAAACTTCAGTGTTCATAAGAAACAATTAGTAGAATGATTGCAGGATCGAATTTTATCCCACATAGCAAAAATCTTATTGTCAGCCTGTTAGAAAGGGACACACTCCTCCCTACCAACTATCTCGCTCTGCTCGTTTTTCAGCTGCGAGTGCTCAGTCCCGTTTATTGTATTACGTCCATGGTATTGCCATCATTCGTCATCATCTTATCAGATGGAAAACGTCCACTGCAGAACATACCACTACACGACTGTCTGGGGTTTTGGAATCCTGCGATAACTACCCCTCTGCCTGTCCGTTTCATGCGAGACTATTTTCGCTATCGGGCTTGTGATCGCCCCTGCGCATCACACACCACTCGTGGCAAGCAACTTGATAAACTTTGTCTCACTCACCGGGCACGCGCGTGACGTACTCCAGCAGCCACTGCTGCACGCCGGCGGCGCCCCACCAGCGCGGGGCCAGCGCCGCCTCCTCCTCCCCGCCCGCGCCCCCCGCGCCCCCCGCCGGCGCCCGCAGCCGCCACAGCGCCACGTGGCCCTGCAGCGTGCCCAGCGCCAGGTACACGCGCGCGTCGCCGGCGGGCGCCAGCAGCGCGGCCGCCAGCGCGCCGCCCGAGTCCGCCGGCGCGGGCGCGGCCGCCAGCCCGGCCCCGCTGGCCGCGCTCCACACGCGCGCCCACTCGTCGGCGCCCGCGCTGCACAGCAGCCCCCCCGCCGCCCCCGCGCCCCACGCCGCGCTCGCCGCCGCGCCGCCGTGCGCCGCCACGCGCCGCGCCAGCTGCAGCCGCGCGCCGCTGCCCGCGCCCTCCTGCCGCCAAACGGCACGCGTCATCACTCGACACGCGACACGCTACGGGCTCACCGGGTTCGGTCTGCCGTACTTCCTCGATGTCGACGATCCAGAGCTTGACGTGCGAGTCGCCGCCGGCGGTGGCCAGCACGTGCCGCGCCGCGCCCCCCGCCTCCCCGGCGCCGTACCCCGCCGCCTCCGCCGACGGCGCGAACTGACAGCTCGTCACGCCTGAAAGTTGACTCATATTTAGTTTATTAAATATCGTCATGCGTTCCGAAATTGACACAATAAAGTTATCGAACGAGCACGCACCGAGGTCGTGCGCATCGGCGACGACGGCGAGCTGCCGCGGCAGCGCGTAGGGCGGCGGCGGCGCCAGCAGCCGCAGCTCGCCGCCCGCGCCGCCCAGCGCCGCCGCCGCGCCGCCGCCCGCCCACGCGCAGCACCACGCCGCGCCCGCCGCCTCACCCGCCAGGTACACGCTGCAACCACACTCTCACAACTGATCTGCATCACAATAAACACGAATCCGTAGCATTCGCGGTCCGTACTGTATCGGAATAGGGTCATCCTCGGCGAGACTCCACACCGGGGCCAGGCCGTCGTCGGTGGCCAGCAGCAGCAGCGGCGGCCGGTGCGAGGACACGGCCGCGCCGCGCACTCCCCCGCCGCCCGAGTCGCCGCCCGCGCCCGCCGCGCCCTGCGGCGGCACCAGCGTGCGCAGCCGGCAGCCGCTCTGCAACAGACCCGCGGTGAGCGTGTGCCGGCCGCTCCGCAGGGAGCGCCACCGGGCGGACGAGTACCTCCGCGTCCCACAACACAGCCTGCCCGTCCAGGCCGGCGCTGAGCAGCAGCCCGCCGGCGCCCCACGCCACGCACTGCGCCGGGTACTGGTGCGCCTCCAGCGTGTGCAGCTCCTGCAGCTCGCCCGCCGCCACGCGCCACACCCTCACCAGCCCGTCGCTGCAACAGACGCCGGTCACAACGCGCCTGTACGCGGCCACTCGGGCTTCGCGTGCAATCGTCCCACCTGGAGGCGGAGGCGAGCAGGTCGTCCCGCGCGGCGAGGCAGTTGACGGCGCCGGCGTGCGCGCGCACGCTGCCCGCCAGCCGCGCGCCCCCCGCGCGCTCGCCACCGCGCGCGCCCGCCTCCCCCTCCCCTTTGTCATCCTCGTCTGCAGGCAGTGCGTCCATCTCCAGCAAGTCGTCGTCGTCGAGCGGGCTGATACCCTGCAATCGTCACCACGCCTCTTTAAGTGAACGAAAATGCTGGAACCTCAAATATAATTTAAACCTGCATAGTTGGCATTTCGTAGTTTTTACGAGTTTCGACTATCGTGCATTTCGTCGTCTCGTCTCGAGCAGCAGTGCGCCAGGCACCAGGTACCTGCAGGTCGCCGAGCGCGAAGTGCGGCATCCCGTCGCAGTCCGGCGCCAGCGCGTCCTCCAGCGCCAGCCCGCGCAGCGCCCACACGCGCACCGTCTTGTCGTTGGACCCTGTGGGACACCGCCACCCGGATACGTTAGCCATGACTATCGTATCTGTAAGTTACGTCAATGCATTAACAGCAAATCAAAACCCAGATCAAGTAATTACTGTACGGTCTCCAGGATGGGAAATTATCTTGCGGGTTGCACCATACCTATGTGTGTCCATTTTCTCATTTTTCTTTCAATGTTCTTTGAGTAGTTCGTTTGCATGGAAGAGCAACAAACAACTATCCATCAAGTTTTAATCATTTATCTGATTTCCAACTTTTCTTTAATTTTATTATGCATATACCATTTCCACAGACCTTCCTAAGTGGTTCTGACAGAATACCAGCGCTGCGGTCTTCGCAGCTTTATGCTGAGTCAGCGCCTTTCTTTTTCCATGGCACATGGTATCTACTGTCCACTTAGTTAAGTTAGGTACATTGAATCTGTTATGTTTATTTTTAAGTTCTCTGTGTTTGATATTGTACCTCTGCACTGTATGTATCATAATGTGTGTTATGGAAGAAAATAAAGTGTTAAACTATCTATCTATCTAATTAGCAGATCAATATTTTCGAGGGTAGGTACAGACTGATTACTGAAGAGAATGATCCTTAGAAGAATTGAAAGTTTTATCAGGAGATAATCAGACCGATACCGGTGACGAGGTAGGTGAGATCGTGGGCGAGCGCGAGGCAGGTGAGGTAGCGGGGGTGCGCGTGCAGCACGTGCAGGCAGGCGAGCGGCGCGCCGGGCGCGGGCGCGGCCCAGAGGCGCGCGCAGCGGTCCAGCGCCGCGGAGGCCAGCAGCCGGCGCGCCCAGCGCAGCGCCGTGACGGCCGCGCCGTGCCCCTCCAGCCGCTCGGCCGCGCGCAGCCGCCCGCCGCCCGCGCGCCACACGCGCACGGCCGCGTCGTGCCCGCCCGTCGCCGCCAGCGCGCCGCACTCGCTCGCCGCCGCGCACAGCGCGCCCAAGTCGTGCGCGCAGCTCTCCGTCAGCAGCGGCGCCGGACCAGCGCCCTGTTCCACACCGCCCGCAGCCACCTCTGCGCGCAACACGCACACCGACCCAATAAGCCGACATTCATTATTATACATTACGTTCATTCAACAGAAAATGCCTTTAGTAAAAATAACGCCAAAACTTATTTTGAAATAACCACGCAAGTAGCTACCCAATGCGACGTGTGACCCCGTTTTCTGTACTTTTTCAAATCCAATCAAAATTAAAAATCCAGACTCTAACCATTGAGATCGAACACTTTGAGCACGCCGTGCGTGCAGGCGACCAGCAGCAGCTTGTCGTGCGCGGGCGTGCAGAGCGCGTGCACGGCGCCCTCGAGCGGCGCGAGGCGCGCCAGCAGCCGCGCCTCCGCCACCGCCCACAGACAGACGGCGCCGTCGTCGTGCCCCGCCAGCAGCCGCCCGCCCGCCCAGCACAGCGCGCGTGCGGCCGCCGCGCCGCCCGCCGCCAGCAGCCGCCGCGCCGCCAGCCGCCGGCCGCACCACACGCGCAGCGCGCCGTCCACGCCGGCCGACGCCAGCAGCGCGCCGCCCGCCGCCCAGCGCACCGCCGTCACGCCGTAGCGGTGCGCGGCGCGCGCCTCCGCCGCCAGCGCGAAGCCGCCGCCGGCGCGCCACTCCCACAGCCGCAGCGCGCCGCCGCCGCCCGTCGCCAGCCGCGCGCCCGCCGCGTCCAGGCACGCCACCTCGCCCGCGTGCGCGCGCGCCGCCTGCACCAGCCGCGGCGCGCCCACCGCCTGCATCGCGCCGACTGCCGCGCCTGCCGCCGCCGCTGACGTGGCCGTTCCGCGATCGATGGCCGCGCTAATCGACGTGTTATTCCCTCGGCACACCCATCGCGACGCCGGTAATCGCCGCCCCTATCTGATTAATGACGTGGCCCGCGGCAATCGCGGCGCGCCGAATCGATTCCGGCGATCTGAACCTCGGATTGTAATATCAATAATTATTAAGTACGAGGTATTTTTTTCTACCTGACTGAAAAATGAATAATATAACTTTATCTCGGTCCTGCCGTAGTCGTCGAAAAAGGATCAAACCGCTCACGACGCGCGCCGACTGCGAGGCAGCGGACGGCGTCGGCATTGAAAGGTTTACTTTTGGAAAAATATTTTTAATAATTTTACCTATCTCGATAAAACTAATGTCAATTTCAAAGCCTGCAATAAAAATGAGTAATTGCAATTGAACTAGCGCAAAAGCATTATTGATGTCCAGGAATAAGACCTTGCCTTGGTTTCTTTAATTGATTATAAGTAGAGTATTGATAAATATATAATAGCCGGGTGATGTGACGGAGCGGCAACGGTCGCCGGCGGCACCACACCAACCGCGAGCCGCGCGACACTGCCGTGGACGCCGCACGCTCACGCTGTTTACATCTGTCATTACACACGATACCATGATTAACACTCCAATTATTCATGTTGAAAGTCGACTAACATCGTTTCTTAATAACTCAGCACTGAACTAACTTACTTTCAACATACTCACTAGCAAGTAAACGCGTCACGTCGCGTAGTTACGCATAGTAGTGCGGTCTTATCTTTAGAAAAGAATTGTATTTGCCTCTTGCTTATTATTGCATTTGCTAGCCCACTCCCAGCCAGACACCGCGTAGACGCATCCTGACTTGCGCACTTATATGCTACTTAAGTGATTTTGATTTAAATTAGCGTAACAAGAAGTGTAAAAACTCATAAAAATCCGTAGAAGTATAAATGAATCACGATGTTTGTGTATTCAGGGAAGCCTACTGGTATTTTTTACAGGCGCAAATTCTACTGATCAGGGATGAACTCCCCGCTGTGTAACTCACCGCAGAATCCAGCTCCGATCTTTAACTCATGGCATCTAGGAATCCGTCAATTCTGTCGGTAATTTTATTGCTTCCGCTACAGAGAAAAAACACAGGAAACCTCAACTGAGGAACCAGCACCTTGACGAGGAAATCTTCTTCCGAGTACTGGTAGGTAGGTAGGAGTAGGAGTAGGTACTCGGAAGAAGATTACCTCGTCTGGACAGATAGTCCGCTTCCCCACCTCCAATTTGGTGTTCGCTACCCCAGCAAAACCGTCAAGTGTGAACTGACAATGAAAAAAAAAGTTCTATGTTTTAATTTCGAGATTGTTACTTGCAAAATTTCAGGCGCCAGATTTTTTTCGTCAGACAAAAAATTATTGATTGTCCCGTAACTGCTTAGTAGTAAAACTCTAAACTACGTGTAATGTAGGTAGCAAGTTAAACAATAGAATATTAAGAAGTGGGTAGTTGTATTTTGTCTCGATTAAAAACTCTCACCGTACGGCCGTGTTTGTTTGTTATCCTGAATACTTTCCCCCAATACCTTTCAGTGGCGACGAGATAATATATTAGTATAGGTAATTTAACACTGCCTCAGCAATTAGTGAATGCATTACCTAATGTTTGAATTAATCAACCCAGTTGTAACGCAGTTGTAACCCAGCTGTAACCGCTACGGCGTCTTAGGAGTAAGCAACTTATTGTACAATCTGTTTATTTACAACTTATAACTAACTTACACTAATTAAACTAATTACAAAAGAAATAACTATCTACAATACTTAAAACTAAATAAGTTCCTAACTAAGTAGCTATTCAGATTGACACAAGGAAAAATAGCTAATTAAAACCAATAGGCGCTTAACACGCAGAATACAGCGCGGTAGTTGATTATTAAGAGGAGGCGGGTATGTCGCGCGGCGTAGGAGAACTGATTACTTTCCCTAAGCGACGACACTGAACTAGACATCTCCAAATATAATTGCTGGACGCTAAATCTAGTTAATTTAAACTGTTCGGGAGACTAAACTTAATTTTATTAATCTATAAAATTACTTAGTTCCTATTTTCCTACAAAATATTATCAAAGTGAATTGTGTTTACCCCAACTGGGTGATTGTTGCAATTTATTACTAATATAAATCAGTAGTTAGTATTTTCATGGCTAATTCTAATTATTCTACCATGTACTCAGCTTGCTTCATTTCATTATTGTTAATAGATAATAGTAGATAAATATTTAGGGAATGAAATTATCTTTGTTCTATCTTTCTTCATATTTATCTACCTCCTTGTCAAAAATATTATTTCCAAATTAGTTTGTAAATGTAATTAAGAACTTGCAAGTTTCATAATATTAAACCCAATCTACTTTTATAGCACTACACATTGTTGTTAATTTCCATCTGAGGAAATTAATTAATTTTTCATCTTTATTGTGATCAGGTACAGTCAAGTGTAAAAATAAAGAAGGGTACATAGCTATTCATAAATATGTCCCATGTCACCTTTAGTCAACGGAATAAGTTCTGAATACATATTTATGAGAGGTTAAAATCGATACTTATTATTGCACTTGACCGTAGGTATTTCATATTAATTATTAAGTTGATTTTGTATGCTGCTGCCACATCATTGATCACTATTAAACGCTTTTGGTAGCCATCCTGCTAGTAGTGCTAGTGCTTCCATCTTCACTTTTCGTCGGATGTTGCAGTCTGTAACGTGGAATCAGACTTTCCACTAAATGTCCAAACTTGGATATTCCAGGGTTTTTTTCTACCGGAGGCTGAACTTGAGTGCTGGACTCTTTGACCACTTCCGCTGGACGGTCTGCGCTCCGGACCTACCCGTGACGTCATCGGCGGCGCGCTTCTACCCGCCGCGCGCCGCACTACAGGGAAGTGGCTGTCCATAAGAACTTTTGATAAGTGAACACGGTCTCTCACTCACTGTTACTAAAGTGAAATCTAGAATCCACACCCTGAGGTACTATTTAGATCGTTGGCCTAATAATTCGAAATTTAGTTTGTTATAAATTGTTATTTTTCATTAAATATTGTTATTTAAATTAGTGATTTTAATTTCTCTCCACTTAAAACGCCAAGCGTTACACAGTCTAGTGAAAATCGAGCCCAAGAGAGAGAGAAAGAGAGAGAGCAGAGTCTGAAAAAGAAAAGTTCATCTGCGTCTGTACTCACCACCAAACCAGTCAATTTGTGAACACCTATTCTCGACTAAAAAAGCCTTTAAGTGAGTATTCGCAAAAATTTTAAAAATACCTAGGTAATTCATGAAACAGGAGAGATACGATAAATCAAACAAAATTGTACAACTTGGTGAGTTCTTCCTTTTGATACCAAACACAGAATTTTCAGTCGCCTCTGAATTCCTGCCAATCAACTTCAAAATTGCTAATTTAAAATTTCAGGCGAAAAAAAAGAGATTTTCATCAGGCGCAAAGGCACTTTTGAAAATTAATTTCTCGGAAGCCGCTTGCTTAAAAATTTTCAAATTATAACAGAATGTAGTGCTGCCTTAGCACTACTGACCACAAATATTTAGTGGGGGTAGGATAAGAAGTATAGCCGCTACAACTCTCCAAATAGTAAAAGTTTTACTAATGTTTGAATTAAATCCATCTAAACAAAAAGTGAAGAAACAAGCCAAGTCCAAGGTTTAGGGTGGAATCTAGTTATTAGAAGAGTAACTAAATGTCGTTTCTGTCTGCATTCGACAAATCGCTCTAATCCATCAAGTAGCCACCGAATAAGAAAGAAATTATGCCTTTTTTCGAGTCAAAATTAGATAAAAAGTCGAATAACTAAAAATTGCAATAATTTATGTGAACAAAACTGATTTCAAAAGGTAAACAATACGCAACTTTAACTTTTCGGTAAGATTTGCATCTCTAAAAACAAGAAATTTGGTCATTATTTCAAGAAATCTTATAAATACCTATCGACCGAGGTGATGTAGCCAAGCGTTTCACTGGTGGGTGGGAGTGGCGGGCAAATTTTTTTCGCAATTTTCGCCATTACAAAAATTGGAATAGATGCGGAATTGGCGTAGCATTACGAATATGTGATTGAAACAAACTGTGGGACGGGGGAATACGAATACAAGTAAACAACTTGAATGTTGAGTAAAGACTAACTTTAATGAATTAAAACCTAAGTTATTGTTACATCAGCATTTCTTAAGCTAGGTACTCTCCTCACATCTTCCTCCTTAAGGAAAAAAAAAAAGTTTAAAAAAGTACTTTTTTTTTTTTTTTTTTTTTATATAAGTTGATATTATTAATAATAAGGCTTAGTTCTATTCTTATGTACTAAAACTGGTTTCCCATTAATTTCCACCATCACATTAGGTGACTCGTCTTTTATGAGGAGAGTACCTAGCTATATTAGGATCACAACACGATATACTTAACACTTTCCACTTCACATAATACTCATTTAGCTGCTGCTTAGTTAATCCTTGGCGGCTCCGGCACACCACCACCATCACATTAGGTGACTCGTTTTTTGTGAGGAGAGTACCTAGCTATATTAGGATCACAACACGATATACTTAACACTTTCCACTTCACATAATACTCATTTAGCTGCTGCTTAGTTAATCCTTGGCGGCTCCGGCACGATCAATTGAGCACCTGTGGCAACGGGATTCTTCAAAAGTCACGTTCTCTCCTAAGGGACCTGCGTAAATTATACTGTACGATCCAGCCTGCTGACCATGTTTCGTGGCATTTCTTGTATAATCTGTAGCACAAATATAATCCTCCAATGAACATGAATGTGCACATAACGATCATCATCACACTTATGATGGACAAGTGGTTCTTCATTTCCATCGTAGTTGCATCATTGCTACTTTTCCCAGCAGCATTCTGGGCGATAAATACTTCGTCTTTTTCGATTTTGGAGTTGCACATAGTTAAATGATGGATAGTTATTTTAATTAATTGTTCCGGCCCGTATACAAAAGCAATGTAAATGAATCTAGGTCACACAAACTGTAGCGATCGCACTTCCGATTCCCGCGAATCCGACACCTCACGTGGCAGGGTCGCCATGTGGGACGGGGGAATACGAATACAAGTAAACAACTTGAATGTTGAGTAAAGACTAACTTTAATGAATTAAAACCTAAGTTATTGTTACATCAGCATTTCTTAAGCTAGGTACTCTCCTCACAAAACAAATTTTCACGGAAAAAGTATCAAAAAAAAATTAAAAGCCAAAAAAATTATAATCTTGAAGCGAAAAATGTTTACCTAACAAACTAAAACCAAGCATATTTTATCATTTAAGTAATTCGAACCTCACAATTTAGACCTAAAAAAAATAATCTTAACCAACTTGAACCTAAAATAAAATGAACTTAATCGATTTCAAGGTAACAAAATGAAACTAAACCAATTTAATCTAACGAACTTGAACCCAACAATTTTAAAACTAACCACTTTAAACTTTAAACTTAACAAGTTTTAACGGAACAAGTTTGAACTGAACAATTTTAAACCTAACATATTTGAACCAAACCAATTTGAACCTAAATAAGTAAAACTTCGTCTATTTCAACCTAACCTAACCTAACCTAACCTAACAAATTTGAAGCTAATCAATATGAACCTAACCACTGAAACCTAAGTAAAACGAAAAAAAAAAATGTAAACGATTTAAACCTAACAAATTCAAACCTAACAAACTTAAACCTAACCGATATGAACCTAACCACTAAAACCTAACAAATTTGAAACTAAAAAAAATAATCTTAACGAATTGAACCTAACAAATTCAAACCTAACAAACATAAACCTAACCAATATGAACCTAACAAATTTGAACCTAAAAGGATTGAACCTAACCGCTTTGAACCTAACAAATTTGAACCAAACAAAATGAAACCTAACCAATAATGACCAAATTCAACTTAGCCAACTTGAACGTAAAAAAAAATACCAAATTAAAAAAATGAACCTATGGAAATATAATTAATTTCAACCTACTTGACCCTAAAAAATTAAAGTCAATGATCAATCCTAACTAATTTCCACCTAGCGAACTTAAGGTGACTAG